>VZSF01003430.1:0-202663 GCA_013398295.1 Chionis minor | reverse complement strand
CCCGCCCCCCGGCGCTGCCGCCTCCCGCCGTGAGCGGAGCCCCCGCGGGGCGCAGCTGGTGCAGAGCGGGGCCGGCCCGCCCCGTCGCGCCGCTGGAAGGCCGGGGG
Organism: Chionis minor; assembly: GCA_013398295.1. NCBI lineage: Eukaryota > Metazoa > Chordata > Aves > Charadriiformes > Chionidae > Chionis > Chionis minor. The sequence goes on along the minus strand of VZSF01003430.1, from coordinate 202,556 downwards.
GAGCGGGGGGGTGCGCCAGCAGGTTTCCCCTTCCCTGCGGGTGGCACTTGAGAGCAAAGCGCTTAACGCGTTCCCAGCCCGGGCGCCGCAGGCATCGGTGGAGGACGCCGGGGAGAAAGCACCGGGAGAGACTGATTTCGCAGGCTGTGGACCGGGGCTGGGAGGAAAGAGATCTTGACAAAACGATGCCCTCTCTGATTATAAACGCAGCCGAGCCTCGTAATAAAACGCGGTGAACCGTGCGGCCCCACGCTGGGAGGGGGGACGGTGAAAAGATTTGCGCATCGCTCGGATCTCACGGTTCTCGGGGTTTTCAGAGGACTTTTCTGCTCCAGAGCTCCAAGGATGCTGTCCCCTAGACATTAGTGTGATTCTTACCGGGTGCGATAACATAGATACGGAAGATGTCCCAACCATTGCCTGAACTGCACATGCATTGTACCGCGTGCTTGGCTCGCGCGCCCCTTATTTGCATCCGCACATTTCTGTGATCGCTTTGTTCCAGATGAGCAAAGAGGTGCATCTCCAGGACTGCCTGCTGGATGGCTGATCATTGATTACGAGGACCTAGCTTTTTCACTGTCTCATCAATGAAATCAGAAGTGATCCTTGGCAGGGCAGAAAAAATACCTCCTAGTGAGCAGGAAGGAGATAGAGTAGCAGTGATTGCTCCTGCTGCCTCATCATGGATGCACACTTAGTGTGTCTGCTCATCGAGTGCAAAGCACCTCCCGCTACTTCCAAGAGTGGTAATGGCAGAAGTGGAGAAGCAGCAGCAAGTTGCACTCTGGCAGAAAGATGCAAAACCCCAGGCATTTTAGTCTGAGGAGTTCCCATGTTTCCATGCCACAAGCAATGGGAGCCGGTGTCGACTAGGACAGGGAACAACAGCAGAGTAGACCACACACTCTTTCAAAGTATCTCTGATCATTAGCAGTGGGGAGGAAGAGGATGGAAAGGGAAAGGGGTGTCACTGGACTTTGAGAGGGACACATCTGGGTAACTGGTATTCCTTTTTTTCGTTATGCACTGTCAACTCTTACCAGGCATATAGTGGATGGAAGAAGAAGATCAAATAAGCTGTTAATGGGCACTTTTTGTGGATAGCATGTATTACTTTAAGGCCAGAAAGAGTATTTTCAGCATCCTTTATTGACAGGAGAGAGCCATTTAGCATCATATTCAGAAAAAGAGCTTTAGAATAGGAGTTACATTGCTGCTGAAAAAAAATGTGGACAAGGGCAATTGAAAGCAAGAACTCAGATTTCACATGTTGTCCTGTTTTGAGGTAAAACAGGACCAATTTTGTTCAGTAACTTTATTTTTTATCTAGGCCTCTTCTAACTGCTGAAATTAACAGCATGTTGTGCAGAAAGCTGTTTGCTCCCAGGGTGATAAGACCATGTTTATAGTTGATGCCAAGGCACGGTACGCAGAGAGGCTCTTGCTTATACTTATTGCTATAACACCCAAGGCCAACCAACTTTGTTATTTGCCCCCTTAGAGGGTCGGGAGCAGAAAAGTGTAGACATGTCACACCTGTGGGGGGAGGGGACAGGACCGGTGACCCAAAACCGACCAACAGGTTATTCCATCCCATCTGCATCATGGTCAGTATGACAGCTAAGGGTCAGCCTGTCTTTCTTCAATGGCCAGCCGCTGAGGAAAACTCTGTGTGTTCATCTGCCTTTGATCCTGATCCGTGTGTTCCTGAACCCAGATCCGGACTCCAGTTCCTGTCTGTCACAGAGTCCAGTCTGGGACTTCCCCGGTGCCTGCTGGTGATACGATCGTCATCCTGGGAGCTTGATATGGTTTTGTATATATTTCATTATTTTCTTTTTATTTTATGATTCATATTTCATTAAAGTAGTTTAGCTCCTTCTAAAGTCATAAGTCTCTCTCACTCTCCTGCCTCCCTTCGAAGTGGGGCAGGAGAGAGAGCGTCTGTCATTGTGTCTGATTGGGCCAATCTGGCCCAAACCATGACACATGTCAAAGTCACTTCCTTCTGAAGTACAGCAGTTTAGTCATAGACAGAGCAGGAGGAACAAGGCTTCAAAACTTGGCTCTTCTCAAAGACTTTTATCTCTGGGTATGTGCATAGTGTGCAGGAGCCTCTCCCTGTGCTTGCTCTTTGTTCCAGCAAAGCCGTCAGAAGAGTTTAGAGTAAGCCTGGACACAATTAGTATTTAAGCCCTTCAAATACATCTGGATTTAGCCTTTTGAATACACCTGTGCCTGGCTGAGGAAGGGATGGGGAAGATGGAGAACAAAAATCCAGGCTGTTAGGAGATCCACTCTGTACCTTGTGTCACAGCCAGATTTGTATCATCCTCACTGTGAGAAGGGTCCATGTTGTATTAAAAATGAGTATCTGAAAAAAACCTTAAAAATAGATGCCCGTGTAAATCTAGGGTTATAGACAAGTGTTTCTTGTTAAAGACAGAAGAATTATCATGCCTGATTAAATCAACCTTTTGGTAGGTGCAGATAAAAACTGGGGCTGCAGAGAAGACTGGCAAGAAGCCCTGGGAGCTAGTCTGAGATAGGCCTCATTAAGCAGAATCTCAAGGTAGGGGAATAATAGCTAAATGCACCTCTTTGCAAAGTTATAACAATGTTATTGCTCAAGGACATAGGCAATATAAATTAAACCTTTACAATAATGCTTTCAGATGGTGAGGGACATTTTAAGTATAATAATGCATGAGACCCTTTCTTCAAATAGTTTCAGATAATGAAGGAACGTGTAGTCAAGATTCTATTGAAAAGCTGTTTGTAAAGTTGCAAACCAGTAGTTCCTTCTTGTGGGTAGTACTGTAGTTAATGTAGGAAAGGGAAATACATAGCTTTGAGGCAGGTACATTTTCAATGGATGCCTCAATATCAGGTTGGGGTCAGAATCACAACCATCTCAAATCAGATTTTTGCTTGTCCTTTTTCTTCAAAGCACTAGGAACAGGAAAGTTCCCAGAGCTGTAACTAGAAATTGATGGGCTGAAGATTTGAGCAAGACTCAAGACTTTCTGAGAATTTTAGGGTGAAAACAGTATGTCAAAGACTGCCCTAGGAGTACTGATCAGTAAGGTCACTCGATGCAGTTTTTTTTTTAATATATATATATATGTATGTGTGTGTGTATATGTGTCTCAGTAACAAAACCAGAGTTTCACAGTCTCTCAATGAGCCCTAAACTACAATTTACAATTTAATACAATTTAGTTAATAAATGGAGCTGAGAGATGGGGTTTTGTGGATTGGCACTTTGTAAAGATGGCCTGTTGCATTGGGTTTGCCTGGCAAGGTTTTGGTAGCGGGGGAGCTACAGGGGTGGCTTCTGTGAGAAGCTGCTAGAAGCTCCTCCTATGTCCGATCAAGCCAATGACACTGGCTCTAAGATGGACCTACTGTTGGCCAAGACAACCAGCGATGGTGGTGGCGCCTCTGGGATACCATATTTAAGAAGGGGAAAAAAACCGCACAATTGGAGCCAGAAAGAGGAATGACAATATGTGAGAGAAATAACTCCACAGATGCCAAGGTCAGTGAGGAAGGAGGGGGAGGAGGTGATCCAGGTGCCAGAGCAGAGATTCTCCTGCAGGCCCTGGTGAAGACCATGGTGAGGTAGGCTGTCCCCCTGCGGCCCATGGAGGTCTATAGAGGAGTAGATATCCACTTGCAGCCTGTGGAGGACTCCACAGCAGAGCAGGTGGATGCCTGAAGGAGGCTGTGACCCCATGGGAAGCCTGCACTGGAACAGGCTCCTGGCAGGACCTGTGGGCCCATGGAGAGAGAGGAGCCCATGTTCGACCAGGTTTGCTGGCAGGACTTGTGACCCCATGGGGGACCCACGCTGGAGCAGTCTGTTCCTGAAGGACTGCTCCCCATCGAAGGGACTCACACTAGAGCAGTTCATGAAGAACTGCAGCCTGTGGGATGTACTTACATTGGAGAAGTTTGTGGAGAACTATCTCCTGTGGGAGGGATCCTACACTGGAGCAGAGGTAGAGTGTGAGGAGTTGTCCACCTGAGGGGAAGGAGCTGCAGAGACAACATGTGATGGACTGACCATAACCCCCATTCCCCCTCCCCCTGCACCACTTGGGAGGAGGAGGTATAGAAAAATCAGGGGTGAAGTTGAGCCCAAGAAGAAGGGAGGGTTGGGGGGATGCGTTTTAAGACTTGGTTTTTATTTCTTATTGCCCTACCCTGGTTTCTAACTGGCAATAAATTAAACTAATTTCCCCAAGCCGAGCCTGTTTTGCCTGTGATGGTAATTGCTGAGTGATCTCCCTGCCCTTGTCTTGACCAACAAGCCTCTTGTTACATTCTCTCTCTCCTGTCCAGCTGAGGAGGGGAGTGATAGACTGGCTTTGGTGGGCACCTGGTGCAGGGTCAACCCACCACACCTGTATGCTGGTTTCTTCCAAAGAGCATAGCAAGAGGGGGTCTAAAAGGAGACTGTGCTCTCTTTCAGCCTTGTGGGTGGAAGTATTCCCTCTCCTAGCATTGTGTTACTTAAGAACCTGTGCTGCGTCCATGCATCCTGAGCAGAGTGAGCAGCAGAAGTTAGGCAAGAGAGGGGAAGGAGGGCACTTATCTCAGTAATCCCAGAGCCATTTGCATCATAGCCTTCAACCTGTTCTGAAGTCCTCCAAAGACATATCCTCCTTTCTCCCCTCAAGGAGATCCTTAAGGTGATACAGTGATAATGTTTTGGTAGCAGCGTTGTGAAAGCTATTTTAAATGACATATACCATATGAATGGGCTGCATGACCTGGCCTCAAGTTTGGCTGGTGTTTGGGCAGAGCAAATCTGTGCATGTCTAGAACAGACTAAATGTGGTCCTTATCTCTTGATTCCTCGGTAGCTTTAGCTTTCACCTGTGCAAAATGGATGTGGAATTCTACCACGTGTAAGTAACAGCATATGGTGCTGGGCAACAGGAGGATGAGATCCTACAGCTATTTACCATGTCAGACTAGTCCACTGCACTCGCCATGCAGTGTAAGGAATGTGTAGCATGAAAAATGCTATTTAAGAATTTATAGGCAAGTCTGTTAGTTAATTAATATTTCAGTGGCCAGAAGAGCCCACTGTGGTCACACTGGTTGATATTTTACCTAATGTAACTCAGATAATTTCTCTACGTCTTGTTTCTTCCTTAAGCCATTTACCCAAAGTCACACTGAGATCAGTGAGTCTCCGTCTCCTTAGTTTTAGTGTAGTGTTTTGTCAAAAACTTGTCTTTCTTCCCTGAAGTAAATGAAACTTCCATTGTTCAATGGATAGGAATTTTAAGTATGATTTTTTTATAATGATAGTACAAAACCCTGTGACTTAGGCTACAGGATTCAGATGATGACAAACACACGATCTGTAATCATAGATTTCAATGTTTTTTTCATGTAACTTCAGGATTGTAAAAATGTTTAGCATTGGCCTATGTTCTTTTGAAAATTCTGCTCCTAATCTTTGTAGACAATGAAAATAGTTGTGTAGATTTTGGCAGCAAGAGCCCAAGAGCTAGCCAGTCAAAGAAAAGTTTAGGGTAAATGATGGTAGCTAAAGAGAAGAGATGCAGAGGCCAGGGTATGGAGCAGCTGGTGGAGGGTGGTGGTAGTGAAGGAAAGACCCAGGATGTGAGAAGCATGGGTAGTACTGTGGTGTGCCTTAATAAAATGAAGTGAAAGACAAAACCAACTCAGTTCAGGTATCAGGTACAAGCCAGCATCAGAGAGATCAGACGCGTGGTAGATCGTTGGTCTGATGTAGCAGGGCTTTCCCTTCATTTTTACGGGTGTTTAGCTGCGAGGGAACCAGGTGCTGACATGGGGAAATGACAGTTGTCCTGACTTCTGGCATAAAATGTGCATGCATATCATTTAAAGCAGTATGGCTACAGTTGATTAGTTTGTGCTTTATAGTAGCCATGTGAGCACTGGTTTTTGGAAGTGAGGGACACCAGCGCCAACAGCCCTAATGGCCTGGAGGGCTGCTGTGAATTCTAGTATGCTAGGAATATGTAACATACTTGTTACAGTTTGGATCCCTAAAATCAATTGAATCCTTTAACAACTTTGCTACTAACATTTTTGCCTCATTTTCTAGCATGTAGATAATAATAATGTATTAATAACTCATGTATGAGGACGGTCTCCAGTCAATTATCTTTGTGGAAAGTAGGAGTTTCTGTGTTCAGCTTTTTCCGTCTTCATATTGAAGAAGCAGTCATCGTCATTTGCATTACTTCTGTATTAGTGACCCAGGTCACCTGTGTCTCCTTGCTAAGTTGTGACAGTGACTCTGCGGATAAGGGTAATGTGCGGGGTGGCATATACTAAATTCATTAGATGAAAATAAGTACTTCAGGTTCCAGGATCTCCAAGTTCTGCACTTGTGAAAAATAAAATGTATCTTCAAAGTTTAATAAATGTTATGAGTGACAGCTTTTGTGTTTATATAGCAAGTCTGAAGGGCATCATGGTTTGGGGATATAGACTTGAACTCCCTAATCTCGCTACTAGGTAGATTCATTAGGGTTTGTTAAGAACTGTATTAACGGAATGATCCCTGAAGAAACTATTAATTTTGCGTTTTCTGAGTTGGAGCTATGTATTGAATGAGAAGAATTAAAGGTGTTCTGAAAAACTACCGCTGTACTGCATGACATAAGGGTCTAGAGGAAGTTAGTACGTGACATAAGTGAACACTGTGGTAAGGGGAACACACGTTCATAAAATTTACATTTTCTACTCTTGACTATTTTGATTCTGCAAGTTTAATTCCTAGTTATTAGCTAGGCTTGCCAAATCCACTAGCTCGGCAGAGGGGAGGCTGCTGCAGCTCTGTGCCCTGAGGTCCAACCAGTAGCAAGGCTAGGCTTGTATTCCCAATGATCATGCATGCAGACACCTGCAGAGAACCTATGCCTGAACATATACACGCAGTCAGCCACACAGACCAACGCAGGGACATACTCAGCACTCACAGAGGCACAAAAGCACCAATGGCCTCACCCTGTTCCCCTCCCTGGCTGTTCAGGATGAAAATCTGCTAGTGGGAATATATATATACATATACACCATGTGGCTCTCCTCAGTGACCAGCTGGGATCAGACACTCAGTCTGCCCAGCAGCTGCTCCCTGCATCCCAGCTGTTGGCACCTGGACCTCTGAGCCCTGAGGTTGCAGCATCGCTCCAGCTGCTGATATGTACCCACTTACAGACACCAACACGCACATGGGGGCACATGCTAAGTCCCCCTAGGGATTGTCCTTGGACTCAGTCTACCCAGTAGCTGTCCTAGATCCCTTCCTTTCCCCACCTCTTGTTCCTCCCTTAAGCATCCTGTGATATGTTTTGTGCAATCCCAAAATGCTCCTGCCCTGCATCCCATATTGTGTCCTCTATCCGTAGGTGGTGACACCCCTCAGTCTGTGAGGTGCTCCAGGAAGCTGCTCCCCTAGACCCGTGGTGATGGATGTCATGCCTGGCTCATGAGGCTGAGCTTCCCCTGTGACAGCCCAGGGACAGTCTAGGGAGTGATCTCATATCTCTGATGGCATTACTGGGGTTCCCCTACCTGCCCTTGTGCCCTGGTGCTCCTTCCTGTGTGGGGAGATGGGTCTTTGATGGGCTGATGGCTCCTGTGGTGGCCCCTGGAGTAGCCAGGACAGAGCATTACTTGGGTTCCCCGATCTGCTGCTGTCTCTCTGTGCTCCTTGCATGTGTGCAGTCACATATCACATGACTTAAGAGTCATCTTTGGTAATCTCACTACTAAATATTGATTTCTCTGATACGCCAGAAAGACAGCATTAGACATATGCAAAGGATTCACCTGTTGCAGAAATACTGTCCACGAAGAGACTGAATCCTCTGCCCAGTTGCAGATGGTAATGTAAGGAAAAACGTTTCTGTGGCTTCTTCTGAAGGGAGGAGAACCAAGTAGGCAATTTAAAGAACAGGATCTACTTTCAGGAAATCCTCAGAATGCACTAGTAAGTTATTTGTTATGGGCCTCACAGCTTTCGCAAGGCATTTTGAGATAAGCAGGAGACTCTGAGGAACCATCATAAATTGTTCTGTAACAAATATCACTTCTAAATCACAGTTTAATGTCATTTAGCTAGCACTGAAAATAGTTACGTGACACTAAGCAATTGACACCCATTATTTGTTTAATGAAATTAAATAATACTGTATTGCAGAATAAAGAGGTGAATTCGATTCTTGGAGTGGATGAACACTAGTGAAATTGCCACAGAGTGGGCATGGTGATGCCTAGCTTTTTGATTTTTCCATGTGATTTTATTTTGAGAAATAAATTTGTTTCAGAACTAAAAGGAGAAGGAAAATGTTGATTATGTTTCTGAGAATTTTTCCAGTGAGTGTTTTGGTTAATTTTAGAAATAGTTAAAAGCTGCAGAATTTAAAATCAGACAAGCTCTACTTATTTTCAAATGATGAAATAGTCTCAATTTGCTCCTGTGTGAAGTGTGAGCTTATGATTCTTTCCATAACCCCAACTCTGGAATTTTGTTGCCTGACATGTTTTTCAAACTTAACATTTCATTGCCTCTGCCTGGCTACATTTCCAAAACCTCTTCCTGGGCATCTATGCTGGTTTTAGCTGGGATAGAGTTAATTTTCTTCATAGTAGCTAGTATGGGGCTATATTTTAGATTTGTGCTGAAAACTGTGTTGATAATACAGGGATGGTTTAGTTATTGCTGTGCAGTGCTTACACAGACTCAAGCCCTTTTCTGCTTCTCACATCGCCCCACCAGCGAGTAGGCTGGGGGTGCACAAGAAGTTAGGAGGGGACACAGCCTGGACAGCTGTCCCCAACTGACCAAAGGGATATTCTATACCATATGATGTCATGCTCAGTATATAAACCTGGGGAAGAAGAAGGAAGGGGTGGTGGCGGGGGAATTGTTTGAAGTTACGGTGTTACGTGTGATGGAGTCCTGCTTCCCTGGAGATGGATGAACACCTGCCTGCCAATGGGAAGCAGTGAGTAAATTCCTTGTTTTGCTTTTCTTGCACGCATGTATTTTGCTCTACCTATTAAACTGTCTTTATCTCAACTCATGAGTTTTCTCACTTTTACCCTTCCAATTCTTACCCCCGTCCCACTGGGATGGGGGGAGTGAGTAAGTGGCTGTGTAGTGCTTAGTTGCCAGCTGGGCTTAAACCATGACAGCACCCTTTATGGATCTTTTTTAGGACTGCATTATTTATTCCATCCTTCAAACTCATATCCTGTTATAACTTCTGGTTTCTCATTTCCTCTGCAGCACTTAAAAGAAGTGATAAGAAAGAGGTGCATTTGATGTACCATGGGGAAATCTTCTGTCCAGTGTAACTCTATGATATAATTGCCATCATTCATGTTCCCATATGAATATTCTTAATTTGAAATAATAGGAAGTTTTAAATATATTGATAGTTATATTCCTAATTATTCTGATGTATAAAAATTATAGATGTCAAAGATAATGCATACCTTGGTCAACAGCAGCTGTCCAAGCACAGTTTGATCTCCACAGTTTATAGGGTCATTCTTACACATCACAAACTTCATTGCACCAGTGGTTCAGACTTGAATGTATCATCATAGTGTGCATGTTCACCTGGTTCTCCACGTCTTCATCAATTCTATTCTTCAGCTGCCTTACAAGGGAGAAGATGGGGCTCTATTGCAAAGAAAAAAGCTAAACTTTCTCAGTACTTATGCAAATGCTCAGGATGGTGCCAGTGTCCTAGATCACAGCTATCACAGAATGGCTGCGGTGAGCAGGTCCCTCTGGAGATCGTCTGGCCCAACAGCCCACTCAGAGCAGAGTCACCTACAGGTTACTCGGGCTGTCCTATCATGTTTTGAATAACTCCAAGGGTGGAGACTTCACCAGCTCTCCGGGCAACCTCTTCCAGTGTTCAACCACACACAGAGTAATGAAGTTTTTTCTTAGGTTTAAATGGAATTTTCTGTTTGTGCCTGTTGCTGGCTCCATCCCCTTTACACTGCCCTGTCAGGTACTTGTACATATTGATAAGAGCCTCCTGAGCCTTCTCTTCTTCAGGCTGAACAGTTCCAGCTCTCTCAGCTGTTCATACATCAGATGCTCCAGTCCCTTAATCATCTTTGCAGCCCTTTGCTTGACTCTCTCCAGTATGTCCATGCCTCTCTTGTACTGGGGAGCACAGAACTGGACCCAGATGTGCCTCAGCCATGCTAAGCAGAGGGGGAAGATCACCTCTCTCAACTAGCCAACAATGTATTCCAGAAGGCTGTTGGCCTTCTTTGCTGTGAGGGCACACTGCAGGGTCATGGTCAACTTGCTCTTTCCCAGGACCCCCAGGACCTGCTCTGCCAAGGTACTTTCCAGCCACTCAGCCCCCAGCCTGTACTGGTGCAAGGGGTTATTCCTCCCCAGGGGCAGGATTTGGCATTTCCTTTTGCTGAACTTCATGAGATTCCAGTTGGCCCATTTCTACAGCCTGTTGAGCTCTCTCTGAATGGCAGCACAACCCTCTGATGTGTCAGCTACTCCTCCCAGTTTTGTATCACCCGCAAACTTCTTCAGAGTGCACACTGCCCCATTGTCCAGGGCATTAATGAAGATGTTAACCAGCACTGGCCCCAGTATTGGCAGCTGAGGTAAACTCGTAATGACTGACTGGTTTCCAGCTGGACTTTGTGTTGCTGGTCACAACCTTTTGAGACCAGCCATTCAGCTAATTTTCAGTCCACCTCACTGTCTGCTTATCTAGTCCATACTTCATTAGTTTGTGAGGATGTTACGAGAGACAGTGTTGAAAACCTTGCTAGAGAGAAGTGAAACAAAATCCAGTACTATCCTCTCATCCACCAGGCTAGTCAGTTCACTGTAGAAGGCTATCAGGTTGGTCAGGCATGACTTTGCCTCTGTAACAATCTATACTGACTACTCCCAAATCACCTTCTTGTCCTTGATATGTCTGTCAATGGTTTCCAGAAAGATTTGCTCCATCACCTTCCCAGGACCCAGCTGAAACTGATCAGCCTGGCATTACCCAGGTCCTCCTTCTTGCCCTTCCTGAAGACAGGACAGGTGTTTGCTTTCTTCCAGTCATCCAGAATCTCCCTTGATCACCACGATCTTTCAAAGATAATCAAGAATGACCTCACAGTGACATCAGCCAGCTGCCTCAACACTCATGGGTGCATCCCAACAGGACCCATATACTTTTGTATGTACAGTTTGTTTAAATGTTCTCTGGCTTGATCCTCCTCCACTGAGGGCAAGTATTCTTTGTTTCAGACTTTCTCAAGGGGCTCAGGCCTGGGATTGCTGAAGGGCAGTTTTATCTGAGGTGAAGAAGGCATTGAATATCTTGATCTTTTCCTTTGCCTTTGTCACCAGGTCTTCTGCCCAGTTAAGGCATTAGTTCTGCTGAGCCCTAATCCTGCCCTGTAAGCTCTCAGCTGGCTCCTCATCCATCCCTAGGCAGAGCTCTGCATTCCTGCTGCTCCCTCCCCTCCTTGCTGCCCCAGACTGCCCTTCCTAAAGAGCCCGTAGCTGTCCATTGGAGCCCTCCAGTCATGTGAGCTATACTGCCTTTTCCCTGTGATCCTAATGAGATTATAACCCTGCAACAGCACGCCTCCACATGCCCCATGCTTTCGTGTACAGGCACTTCAGAGAGGCATCCAATCATGTGGCTTTTCCAGAAGAGGTGTTAGAGCTTCACAGACCTTGCTGTTATGTAGACACTTGCTTGTTTGGGTGGATACCCTTGGGGTGGTCCCCCCTCTGCCCTGTGTCGTTAATTATCTCCCGTTCACATCATCGTGCTTGCTTTGCTTGTTGCCCCAGTCCACCACTTCCTCACTCAGTTGCTGGTCATCAGCTTCCTCCCCATCATTCCTAGTTCAAAGCTCTCCTCACAGGCTGGCCAGCCCGTGTGCCTTTGCCCCACTGCATGGGGATTCCATCTCTTCCTAGCAGTTCTTCATCCTTAAAGAGGGTGAGATCATTGCAGCATCCTTAGAGCCATGCAGCCACGCATGTCTGGTATGCTCCAGGTCTTCCCTGGCTGCCATGGTGCAGGGAACAAAACTGTAGAGAGCTAATAAAAATACAATATGAGCTGCACTTCATGGCTTCTGCACTTCAAAATTTCATGGCTTAGAAAAGAAAAATAGAATGCTGAGTCTGAATAATTGTGTTTCCTAATGATATTCTCAATATTGAGATGAGAATCTCGAGTATTTGAAATTTAGATAGAGAACATATGGCAGCTTGCTCTCAAGGCAAAATCATGATCTTCAGCCCTCAGAAAAACCAGCTGTAAGCTTCCAAGGTTGGAAAATGGAAAATGTTTGGATGCTGGCTACTGGAAAATGGAGAGCGAGGAGGAGAAAGGATTTGATTTGAACAGCTGATTAAAATCCCTGTAGCTGAACCCCTGTACCACTAAGGATATTTATCTTTGTTGACACCTCTTTTAGTTAGATTTAGTCAGATTGTCAGCCTTGACTTTTGGCATGCAACAGTGAAGTTGTTCTTTTTATTAAAAGTGTGTGTGTGTGGAGTCCAAAAAGCATAAGCCCTAAGCAGCAGTGACTTCAGTCACAGTTATTCATGCATCTTTTCATAGAGAATTATCAATGTCTCACTTCTCAGAATGGGCTTGACTTGGGGTATTACTCCTCTCTGTGCTGGGCAAGATTAGAGTATCTGTTATTCCAATCTTAAGTTTCTGCAACTGAAGAAAAAATATATACTGAGTTACTTTTAAAAGCCCCCTAGCAAAAACAGTTTAACCACAAGAGCAGAAAGCATCGTGTTAAAATTAAACCTGCAAGTTCCCTCTGGTTATCAAAGGTATTTTTGTTTTTTGAAGGCAGGAACTGTTGTCTCCTTAAGTTGTAAGAGCAGTATTTTGTTACACTTCAAGAAGACAACTCAAAATCTAATGACTGGCAAGGCTTTGGCAAATCTTCTTTCACTTTTTGATAGTGACCTCCTGGTGTTATATGTATTGCAAAAGTCATGCTGCACAAAAAAGGATTGCTGCTTCTTTGTGTTATGATGTTCCTACTTTATTGCCTTTTTGCTGCTGTTTGCTCACAAGGGGTGACTACACTGAGACAAGATAAAAGTGCTGAAAAAAGTGTGCAGCTGAAGCTGGCAGATGATAGTGCAGCGTCAGCGACTTGCCTGAATCAGATGTACGCTTTTCCTTCTGAGGAGTTAATTTGCAGCTGAGCTATACTTTAAAGGTTAGGTAGATTTAAATATTAGATGTTCAGCATTCTAATGGGTCATCCTGGTAATGTTTCCCATAAAGGTACGCATTGGTTTTTACGAGCATTCAGTGGGAGTTTAATTCTCTGTGTTCTTCTGGAGGGACCTCCGAATATCTTTAGTGAGCTTCGTTTAGCTTCGTGAGTTCACTCTTTGTTGTCTTCAGTCCCTTTAGCTACTCCTTTAGTTTCAATACAGTTTACTTAGGACCTGTAATTTGCCTTAAATGAACTTAAATATCACCCTGTCATGGATAAAAATATTAAACATCAAGAGGATCTTGGTCAGCAGGGTATCGGCATAGTTTAGGCTCTGAGGTTCAAAATTATGAACGTCACCTAGATTTTCACCTTCAAAGTTGCTCAGAAACTTCTTGCTTAAGCTTAGATGAACTTCAGCCTTCACAAAAGGAGTGTGAGGATTTTTTTGGTAAGGGTATGTGCTTTTGGGAGATTTCTGGGCTTTTGAGAGATTTTTGGTGCTTCTGCCAAGATTGTGTATTTTGTATTAAGTGATAAATAGAATATGTTGCTTTTTAGGGGGAAGAGAAGGTCTTTCTCTATGATCCAATTATTAGACAGTAGATTCCTGTGCTTGCTTTCCTCTTCTTCATTCACTAAATCCTGAATTTTCTCTGATTGATCAGGCAAATTCAACAGGAATAGCAGACTGCTTTCCAGAGGTTTTCACAGCGTAAAGGAAGGATTTGAACCTGTCTGTCATCATCCAGAATAACTGTTGCCTAAATCAATCTCTTACAGCTTTATTTTCAAAGACAAAACTGTCCTTTTGTAAGCAGGTGTCAGGAGAAGGATCAAGTGGAGAGCAATAACTTTTGTTATCTCTGAGGCACCAAGAAGGACAGGATGTCAGACTCACCTTTGTCCTCGCCTTACCATGTCGGCTAACTTAGGGGATCACATCCTTGGCAGGCAGAATTTGGTGGATCTCATCCAAAAGTGCCTAAACCTGCTTGATGGTACGCAAGCAAACAAGAACCCTGGATTATTGTGTTCTAAATTTGAAAGTTGGACCACCTGGTCAGCTAAGGACATAGTGCTCAATGCTGTGATAGTTAAGTTGGTGCTTTAGAGTTTTATGTATGTGTGAGTCTTGCCTCTAGAACAGTCTTTTGACATCAAGTAAGTCCTAAATACAGTATTATAATTTTAAATCTTAATCAAGGAGATGACATCTCCATTTCTTAGAATCACTGGAAAAGCTAAGAACGTGTTTTCCAGAGTTTTGTGGGGAGATATTACTTGTGTTTTTCAGATAATTATTGATTTTTAAACTCTATGATACTTTGCACCCAGATAGCTTCTAATGTAAGATGAGTGGTAATATCAAATGATCTTTATATATTTTTTCACACACCCCCCGGCATTTTATTTTTATATCAATAGAAATATGTTTGCTGTTAATGTGAAACACAAAAATAAACTTCATAGAAGAAGCTTCTGACATTCAGAAAATCTAAAGGAATAATAGTGTTTCAGAGTGTTCCACTGGGGAACTATGTATACTGTATGAAGTTGATGGATGATTTCAAAGGGCTAATAAAAAATTATTTTAGATAGACTGTAAATTACTATGAAGAGAGGCAGGGAAGAGATGGATTTCTTGGCTCAGTTTATGAACCTTAAATCCTAGAAAAATATTTTCTAAGAAATGTGATGTTTCTTAACAAAGAGTAAATGTTATATTTTAGGATTTTATCTTTTTCAGGCAAAGTTGAATAAAATATACTAAATGGGGATAAAAAGAGAAAACTGTTATGTGCCCTTCAAATACAGAGCTTATTTCCTCATGAAAGCATGGGCCAGTGCTGAGACACCACTGGAATGAGCCAAAATAAAAATTCAGCACGCCTCCTCACAGCCTTTATCTCTTCATTCTCCCACATGCAGAGGAAGCACACTTCACCACCATATCTACAGTAATTTATGGGACATAATTTTAGATGCTCATATAAATCATGAAAGCAGTGTCCTCACAACAGTTCTTGCAAAAGGCACCAATAACAAACCTGACTGGGAGCAATTATCTACAGGCATGCCATGGGCTTTTCTTTTCAAACCTTTTCACAGTAAAATGGATTGTAAAGTGAATTAATTTTAAAGTGAATTAATCTCTCTTTTGTCTTCCCAGTAAGCATCAATTAGTGTAAAAGAAGGCCCTCTGTGTACCACCTCACGACAGTAATTGTTTTCTGCCCGATTTGTCTGCTATGGCAATGAATACTCAAAATACTCCTTGAAACATTTGTGTGTGCACTTGCTGCGGGCAGTGTGCCTTGCTTCTTTCAAAACTGGTCTGGAAGACCACCTGTTTTCTGTAACTGAGCACTACACTTTAAAACTTCCACTTAACAGATGTAGACCAGAAGGCAGAAGCAGGGCTAAAGACTAAGCAAAGGTATAAACAACAGAAAAGGAAGAGACACGCCGGAAAATCTTGAATTACATAAAGAGTCTAATGTCAAACTCCGGCTTCTCAAACACACCAGGTGCAGTCATAGAAACCCCTGAGAATAGTGAGGGAGCCTGACCCTCAGTTTGGGTCACTGGGTGGTGGGAACAATTGTCTTGAGATGCAACACAACTCAACTTGAGTTAATAAAGGTTCAGCTATTAGTTTAGCCACGGAGGGTCAGTTTGACCAAAGGGTTTAGGTACATGACCACCAAATCACAAATCTTTTCCAAAATGCAACTTTCCACACTTTGCTGCCATTTTGGCTGCCATTCATCACTAAATGCTAACTATGTTACCCATAAAGTGTTCATTGGAATATGGACTAGTACTAAGGTTCAGCTCAAGAAGGAAAGCTCCTTAATTGCTGAATTAGGAATTGTCATTGTCCCTTTCATCTGGCTAAGTAAATCCTTAACTATCTGAAACAAAGTGCAGCAGCTTCCAAAAAGGAGAGCTTTCACTTCTTATTTTCTCCTTGTCTACCCCTGAAATATCATCTAATGTTTAGGCACTTGTCTAAAAATTACACTTAAGTCCTTTTGATTTCATGAAAGAGGTTAGCTCAGGCCTTCAAGCTCCTGGGCAGGTATTCTTGTCCTTGAGGTGGTGGGTAGTATGTATGAAGGAAAAAGCGTCAGAGCAATAGCAGTGATTTATGAAGTGACATGGAGATTGGGCACCCAGCAGTGGAAGAAGAAGTTGTAGCTGTGATTTCAAACTGGAGGGAGGCATCTCCCTGAAATGTAGGGTTAAGGAGCTTAAGTCCCAAGCAGAACTGCTGATTTTGGTGTTCAAATTCCTTTTAACATTTGCAAGTGCCTGCTGTAAAGACACCCTTGGGTTTGAACTCAAACCACCCAATCCTCTATATATGACTGTTGCCAGATAATAACACTGTCTAAATAGAGAAGCTTAAGCAGAATGCTGATGTAGTCCCCTGAGCTTCAGTTTAGATTTATGACAGATAATACACTTCTCTTTCTGAGCTTGCTTACTTGCATTCGTCCTTGTCATACCTTTGACAAATGTTCAAGATTGTATCTTACAAGTATTGTGTCTCTACATAATGTACTGAAGAAAGGCACTTAGACTTCTCTGCTTTTCTTGCCTCAGAAAGCAGAACTATCTTGGGATGATTCTTCTTTTACCTGTGGCTTGCCACTTCATGGGCTGAGGAAAGAGGTGAACTGTTGTAGCCTTCTTGCCACACTAATCCATTTCGAATGATGAACCTGGTGAAAGGAGACATTGCAGGAGGAGGAAGAATTTTCCTGGCTAATTTTTGTTGTAGAGGTCTACCTGCTCAGCATATTTCTTTGAAGCAGGTACAAGATACAACTTGCAAACAGGTAGTAATCGTTCTTGGTGCTACATGGCATAGGATTTCAGTGGAATAGGAGGATGTATTACTGTATTCAGAATACCATAAGGTAGTTGTGTTGTGAATGCATGCAAGCATGCATAGACTCTGCTCAGTGAATTATTAAGCCTCTTTATCTAATGAATGACAGTCAGCAAACTACACAACTTGTCTGAGTCATAGTTTTCACATTTGTATAAGAGGGATAATGCTACTGCTTGTAACAGGATGAACGGTTATAAGTATGTCCTGTATTTATATATGTATTTTTAAGTGATATAAAAATTAAAATTTGAAAGAAACATTTGTTTCTGATTTCTCTGGTTTTTGTTCTGTCTTTCTTCCTTTTCTATTTTCTGTTTATTTATAAGTAGCCTGCAGTTACTAAAAAGAGAGCATAGGAGATGATTCATTTCCGAAAAACCACAATAGTAGAAAGAAAACAACTTCAAGTGAAGATTTCACACTTGTCTGTATAATAAGCACTTGTAATTTCTCATCAATTAGTGACTGCAAAAGCTAATTTGAAGTAGGAGATGACATATAGGAAGATAACCTTTAATTTGTCACTAAGATTCTGGATGCTGGCGATAGGAAGGTGTCCTGTTGGTGTACACAGATATTTAAAGTGAAAGAAAAAAAGAGTTTTTTCTCCCCCCTCTTTTGATTGTAGAAATAATTGTTTATGGAAAGTGCTATAATTTCAACTGTATTAGAAAATCTTTTCTCTCTTTGATTTCTCTCTCCTATGAAATATCTGTAGTCTATGAAGTTGAGATTTCTTGTAACCTCTGAAGTGTGACTTTGATGTTGTCTTTGTCTGGAAGAATTAATAGAGTGAAGAAGCGTGTGCATTTTTGCCTGAGGTAAATGGGAGCACATATGGGGAATGCAATGGAAAGTTGCATGGTGGATGACTAAAAACATGTATGTCATAATTGCTTTTTTTTGTTGTTTTGTTTCTAAATGTTTTTAGGTATTTAAGGTGCTTGAAATGATAGAATGCTAGGATCTGTGTTAGCCTTATTCTTGCCTGTTTTGGGTATGCTATCCTTAGCATCACATTCAAATAGCAAAACTGTTCCTTTTGTGGGTGCCACTCCACCATCTTTATGTACCATAAATTATTTAATCAAAAAGAAAACTGTAAGTCTAATTTGGCTTGGATATTACTCAAGTAAGTAAGGTAAAATTTCACTGGGATCAGTGGAGTTGCACAGGGCAACAGGAACTTGAGGAAAGAGTTGTTGTCAGTTATTGTTACCTGGGGGAAGATACTCTGTCCGGTATGTTGATTTACTTAGACTGCAAGTTCTGGGGGGAAAAGATCTTCCTTTTGCTGTGACCAACTGTGTGAAGCACCAGGGCAAAGAGTCGTGGCAAACAAAGTCACTAGAACCTTGGCACCCTTGAGTGGGGCTGCCAAGGAGAAAGGAAACAGCAATGGTAAGCCCTTCACCTATCTGGTGGTGCCTGGGGCCACGACATCTTGCACTGCAGCCATGTCAGGGCCCATGAGTTTGGGAGGTTCTACAGTAGCTATATTTAATGGTATAGCTACCAAGCAGTGATAGCAAATGCTGCATGAGGTGGAGGAGAGAAGCAATGAATGTCACTTTTTGGCAGAATTGTTACTGCACCGGTACTTCAGAAGGAGCTTGGGGGCACTTGTATTACTAAAGGATCCATTTTCCTAATAGAAGAGAAAAGTGAATTCCCGACTTATGTGTTCATTAATGATTCAGTAGATCTGATATAAAAGGAAGCCTTAGCCTTCGAGAATGAACTACTACTGAATTTCCTTTGCTTTATTCCAAAGTAATATGCTGTCATTTCTCACTTCCTGTTGAAGTGTTTATATACTGTCAGATAATTTCTTGGTTCTCTCATGGAAGCTAGTACATTTTACTGAGGAGCTGAAGCATCCATTACATCTTTTATGTATCTCAGAAGGGCATTATGAAGTTCAATTAACATTTGAGAAGTGTTCTGCAATCCTCAGATGACATGTACAGTGGAAGCACACAAAATGGTTATTACCTATTGGGTGCATAATTTTTCATGCGTATATATCTTTCATCAAGTTACTCTTGGGTAGAAGTGTTTTCTTCTTGGTTAGGAGGCCACTTGAACTGGTGCAGTGGTACTAGCCAAATACAGCATTGGGAGCTGTGAGGTTTTTTTGCTCATTGATACCACTCACATTTGAAGGGAGAATGATGAATCATTGTTGAAGACTTTATTTATATGAAAATCTTAACAATTCTAAATCCAGCAACTCATAAGAGCTTATGACGTTAGTGTGAGAATAAGTACAAAGGAAAGGAAGTCTAGAAAGCAGGAGCCATGATCCTGCACTGTGAAGATTTCACCTGCCATGCATGACTGTCTCTGCAATCCCTGTACCACTTCTAAGGTCAAGTAGAGTAAGCATAGCAATTAGAACATGAATTTAGAGTTCAGATCATCATTGTCAGTTTGCCCTTTATATGGCAGATTGTAGGAGGATGGATTGCCAAAACCTTGGAATTTCATTAGTCCTGGAATGAATCATTTGCGCAGAAGAAATGCTGAAGTCAGTCTGCCCTCTTTGAATGAATAAAGGCTTTTTATATACGAATATGGTGAAGCTGGTTTTAGAGCACCCAGTGATTCATGCTTTCCCATAGTCCACTCGATCAGTCGGGTGGCCCTTCTGATGGAGCTCTTGAAATGCAAACACCCAAGAGAGCATTGTACCATCAAATGCTATTCGGGGTTAGAGCATGAGTGCAAAATAAAATGTAAGCAAATGCACATGGTCCTTCAGCTGTAATACAGAAGAGTTAATTGCAGCTGAGGATCTGGCTCTAATAAATAACTCAGCAAGCTAGTGAGCTTATTTCTTCCTTTCCAGGTCCTGCGAGGAAAGTTATTCTTTGTGCTTGAGTATCATAAGAGTACAGCAATTTACAGTATCACTTTTCTTATGGCACCTGCTGTTGTTCCAGCCCAGCCATAATGAGATTTCCTTCCTGCCAGGAACTGAAGAAAGAGTCCCAGCTCTGCAGGATGTACAAGAGGGACAGAGAACAGAGCTAAAGTGGGGGGAAGTATTAGTTACTGGCAGAGTGGGAATTACATTGAATTGTGTGTGAGAGGGGTTTCTTCCTCCTGGGGTAGCTTCTGTCTCTCCATTGACTTTGTCCATGCTGGACTATGCTGGACTTCAAAATCCCAAACACAGTTGCCTCTGTTAAGTGCCCAAATGTAATTAAAATGAATGTAGACTTCAATTTAATTAATTCCCGTGTGATAGCTTGCTCATGAGAACATATCATGTCCTATATTACCCTGGAAGAAGCAGAAATCATTTTGGTTAACTAAAACCATGAGTTTTTTAGGCTAAGGCAACGGAAGTTTGACTACATCTTTTCTTCCATGGCATTGTAAGGCAGAAAGGAACATCTTTTTTTCTCTGTTGGATGTGAATTGAGGTAGGTTTGCAGGATCCAGTGGACTCGTGCCTTTTCAAGACAGCTGGTACTATATTGTCTTGAATTCATTCTGCTTAGTTTTCCTTGTAAGTCTGTGGTATAATAGAATACCAGCTTCTTTCTTTGGGATAGATGCCGATGCTTGTTGTCACAGCCCTGGAAGAGGGGGAAAGGGATGCAGGTGAGCTGCAACAACTGAGTGGGGGTCGCTTAAGTCTTATTGTCAGTGTGGATCTGAGCAAGGACTGGACAAGAAAAGATCAGTTGACCTGATGTAACTTGCTGATAGAAGGAGTTGTTTGCTAATCCTCACTTCTTTCAGACATCAGTGCATGCACAAAGGTGTTGAACCCTGAACTGGGGCTGGGCACATTCCCTCTCTTGTTCCTTACCAAACAGCCCTTGCTGCTGGATCTGTCAACATGCATTCAGATCCCAAGCTGTGCACTCACTGTGTAGGGTGCCCACTGTACCACCTGCCTCTTCTGGCACGTCCACTTGCTATGTGCCAGGGCTGATTCCTCGCTTGGTGCATACTGCTCTACATTTTCATCATTGGGTTTTTTGGTGGTTTTCCATAAGCAACACTAGCAAATAAACCAAAGTATAATAAACTCCGTATCTGTCATCAGATGTCAGTAGATGATGTGTCTTCTCACCATAAATATCCTGCTATTTTTAACTATTGATTTGAACTTTTGGTGGTGGTATAGAAAAATGTGAGTAGAGTAGCTTTATGCACTCTTATAAAAGAGTGAGGGGTTGATTTTGTCCCAGTGTGCTATCAGAGCAACCCACTATCTCCTTTTTAAAGGATTTGCTCATTCCATCAAATAGGTATTTGTGTGGCGGACAGGATGAGGCATCATTGCCAGACATTTCCAGTTGTCTTAGGAAATAGATTTGTGTCCTGCAGGCTAAAAGTTGTTCACTTTTTTTTAAAAAAAGAGTTTGCTTGTAATCCCAGAACAGTGCTTGAGGATGTATAGGCACGGGTATTATCAACGTTCACTTCATGGGATGTTCTTTAATATAAAAATGGATCTATATCTCTATTTTGGCCTTAACTCCTACAAAGCCCACCAAACTTGTGAAGTTTATTTCTGGCATTAAGAGAAGAAGAAAGGGGAAAGAAGGAAGAGGAAAAGAGAAAGCAGCCTACCTGTGGAGAGACATATTGTGTATAAGACACATGACTTCCTTCATATGGTCCTCCAGATAGAAGAAAAGATCAACTCCTCTGACTGCATCTGAAATCTCTCTCTGGAAGGCCACTGTACAAGAAGTCAGGAATCTAATTCCAGATTGAAATTGGAGGCACCAAAAAATAAGTGAACCATTCTGATATAACTAATATATGTCCCAAACAACTCCACAATTGGAGTGTACAAACAGCCTTCTCTGTCTGGCCATAATGCTACTTTAATTTGGAATACCTTCTTGTTATGTCCAAGCAAAGTTTGGATTTATGAGTCCAGCAGCTAAAAGGCAAGTCAGTTTCAAATTGTCCAATAATGCAAATTTCAATGATTTACTTTTACTTGCATCTTTTTCTGTTTCCTTCTAAAATTACTTGTTCCTGTGTAAATTTCTCAAGCCCATCCAGAATCCCTTTCTGAGACACACAAGGTAGAAATTCACTCTCTCAGAGTTTAGAGTTTTTAAAATTTGTTTTCATTTGAATTATATATGAAACCTGACATTTTAAAATTTGCCAAGAAAGAATTTCCTGAAAAAATAATTTCACACAGAGCAAAGTTTTACTTTCCAAGGATTTTATTTATTTTTTTTTCTTTTTTCTATCTATGATCTATTCTTATTAGTCTCATCTGGTCTATTTGCAATTTTTAAATGAAAAGTTGCAGTCAAAATCCATCTTGTGTCACTGCAGCCGTATAGTGTCTTTAAACAGTACAAGAATCCTGCCCTTATGGTTTATTTAAAGTGAATCATATCAGCAGTTCCACTGAATTCATTGTTAAGCAGATGCTGAAGTTAACGTATCACCTACTGACATGTTTCGGCAGAGCTTAGGTCTTTGAAGGATCAAGGCTGTGTTTACTTGCGAAAGCCAGAATACCATTTATGGTTCACAAAACCACATACAGGGTAAGAATATAAAGAAGTTAGCCTAAATCCTGACTCTGATAGTGATCAATAGCAGGTGTTGCGGGAAACAGGATAGTAGCAGGACAAGATGCAGCAGTGCTTCCTCAGATTCTCTTCTGGTTTCTACAGGTTTTCACTTGAGGACTTCCTGAGACAGAGAGGATATCTTTGCATTTGCTAAGACATGACGTACTTTTTTCTTGGAATTCATCCAATGCCCTTTGAACCTATGTAGCTTCTTACCATCCGTGGCATTCAGTAGTACCTGATTTAACAATCCTTTATGTGAGGAATATGTTCTTTTGTTCATTTTGAACACGGTACCTGCTAGTTTCTACTGAGATGTTCCGAAAAGAAGTGGAGAATCGCTCTCCAGCCACTGTTGCAATGCCAGTTGTGAACACTTAGATTTCTTATTCCTCAACCATCTTTTTTGCTCCTAGATGAAATAGTTTTTATTATAAATATCCTAATAATGAGTTATAATAATCCAGGATGAACTGTCAGTGAGCTTTCTCTGGCCCCCATCTGTAACTTTGTATTTCTTTTCATAGGCAATTAAGTATGGTATTTGGTAATGCTATTTTCTACTGTCTGAGAGCAGCCTACACCTATCTTTATCGTAACATATGCATCAGAAATCCAGTGTCAGCTGTAAATAACAACAGAATTTAACAGTAGGTATTTTATATTTAACTCACTCTTGTCTGAAAGATGTTAACACCCATCTGTACTTAATGTAATATTTCCAAATGTCAGTGTCTTCCTCTACCAATGCATCCTGACTGCCAGTAGGCAATGCAATTAAGGGTGGAGTTCAATGATTTCCAAAGATATAATACTATAATGTTAGGTTTGCAGACATTTTCTACAACAATTCATATTTCTTCTTGTATGATATTCTGCTTTTTTTGGCTGCTGTTTGCCATCTACTACATGTGCATTCTTAACAGTGACTTGCTGACCTCTGATTGGTTTTCTGATTAATCTGATGTCATGCCACTGTCAACTCTGAATTTAAATAGTTGTCATTGGAATGATGCCAGCGTTTGACTTTTCTGTTTTGGCTCTGGTTTGCATGAGACTAACAACATCCTTTGTCAAGTCTGTAGCAGCTGGAAAAACCTTTTTCCAGTACTGCAGGGCAGCACTACAGGGCATTCTTCTTGTAATGAATGAAACAGGGAAGAATCCTTCCCTATTCACTGATTCAGTGCCAGTTACAAATTTATGAACCTCTGCGTATAACTGGGCAGCACCAAAGATGCAAAGATTATGTATTTGCTTGCATACTTTGAGCACATAAAAGCGCTCAGACTGGACCACAGAGGCTGGAAGAAGCTCACGCTTTTCAGACTGACTCCCAGGTCTCAGGCTGGACCACTGCCATGCGAGGTCTGCAGGATGGAGGAGTTTCCCCGGGTGCTGGCACACAAATAAGCACCCTGACCATCCAGTTTGCTTCAGCATACTTCACACACACATCTAGTACTATCTTTGTGAATAGTTGCTGTAGTGGGACTGCATTTCTCCTCTTCACAATTTATGTGGTCCAAGAAGTAGTTACATTTGTTCGCTAAAGCTGCACCTACGCTTTGCTCAGCATTGTCCTTTACCACGTCAAAGCTAAAGGAATTTGCCAGGCATGTCCTCTTCTCCTGTT
Source organism: Chionis minor (assembly GCA_013398295.1). Taxonomy (NCBI): domain Eukaryota; kingdom Metazoa; phylum Chordata; class Aves; order Charadriiformes; family Chionidae; genus Chionis; species Chionis minor. The sequence continues at coordinate 178,165 of VZSF01003430.1, read as the reverse complement.
CCATTAAGAAAACTGCTGGGACAAGGCATGCGAAGCTAGAGAGCTTGAGGGTTGTAAAAAATGCTTTTGTCAAAGAAAAAGAAGTGTAAAAACAGAAAAGCAAGCTCTTCTTTTTTTAGAGAAAAAAAAAAAGAATTCTTTCTTCTTTTTTGTCTTTTTTTAAATTTTATTTTTCCTTTGTCTTTGCCCCTACCTCACAGCTTGAGAAAAACTGGTTTAGGACTGCTAGTCTTACCTCATTTGGTTTCTCCTCAGGAAGAGAGTGCTGTTTACTGCATGAGCAAAAGCCCAGTGATGGATTAATTTTTGCTGTTATTTGAATTGCTCCCATGTTTGGAGGAAAAAAATCGAATCTGTAGACATGCTTTCTGAATGTTAAGAAAGCTGTGACCTTAGTATATGAATTCCTGATTTGCAATTCAGCCAGTGAGATATCCATGCATTCACCTTTTATTTAAATTACACACTTTAGGTTAATTAAAGTCAGGGCTGGATCTAAAAAAACCTGAAAATCACGGTTTATTCAGGTAGTTGTATTATTTAAACTAATGCTTCTAGAAGTCCTAACTGTAGCAGTTACTGTGAGATGATATAGGAAATAATACATGACAACCACTAGGGATAGAGTAAGCTATAAATAGCAGTGTAGCGTATATGAGTAACTGTTTCAAGTGTGTTATGTCAGCATATCTTTAGTTAAGTTGAAATTTAGAAGACTGGAAAACTGACATGAAAAAAAGAGGTGAATTGGGGATTTCCACCAGCAAGAAAGTCAGTAGAACTATCTTGACTGTAACAGATGCAGTGGACATATATGATATCTTATTTTGCTAAAATGGTATCTAGTCATTTTATATACATTAAAATGATCTTATATTAGTGATTAAGATAACAAAACAGGTAAGTTTCCTGCATGCTCCAGAAACCTCCTTGAAACTATTCCCTTTTTAGGCAAAGGCTTCTACCTTAATGAGTTAGCTTTAAATATGCCTCTGAATTCTGACTCTTAATAGTTATTTTTTTCCTCTCACATTTATTTTTGCTTTCAACTGGTATCCACATACCCAGCAATGATACACATTTTAAATACTGTTCAATGCATCATCAAGTAGCTAGAAACAACTGTAGTGAAGAGATTGCTTTGAAGGCTGTAATTATATTAACCCTTCTTTCTCCCAAATCCAAGAGCTACAGATTGTGGTATTACTCAGTGCCTGAAGTTTATCCAGGTAGGTTTCCAGCTTTTAGAGGAAAGGAACATTTTTTGGAATTTACCCCTATCAGTCAATCTTTTTAGTAGCCTGAATAATTGAAATAATTGACATAAAATATTTTTTTGCACTTAGTATGGTAATTCTTATTTCAGCCTTCCCTAATTTGTGGGCTTGAGTCAAACACAGGGCAGAAAGGGTAAGGGAGGAGGAGGTTTGATTTTGTTTCAAAGGTGCTATTTCATATTTGATGGATTTGTTTTATACTGTAATAGCTGAGTTCTTTTTTTAAGTGCAAAACCTGAGTAGCTTAGTAGTCAAGTGTAAACCTGATTTTTGAGGCACTCACTGGAGCTGAGGCATTATAATGGGCCATTGCTCTGCTTGATGCTTTTTGGACTGCTGTGTCACAGCCAAGACTGGACTGCTCCCTGCCTGGGACAATTCTCTGACCCTCCAGTGGAGTGTCTTCCTTGGTGACAGTTAACCCTTGCCCAGGAAGATCACGGGATCTTCAGCACTGGAGAGTTTAAAAAGAGCTGGAGAGTAGCCTACCTGTCAGTCATCATCAACCAGTCCTGATTAGGAAGGAACAGAATAGATGACCTTCCATTTTTAGGGTCATTTTTATTTTAAACATTTCTATTATTCATTCAGTGCTCTCATAATTTTAATAATTCATTCAGTCATTCTGAGTAACATTCTACAAAATTTCTAGTTTAATTTTGTACAGATCTGGAGGTAAAAGTAGGGTGTCCTGACAGCTTTTGGCTTAAATTCTTATTTATCACACGGGATGCCTAGCAGTTTTGGTATGTGAGGTCAGAAGGACACAGTTAAGAGAAGAATGGTAAGAAAAAGAAAAAGAAGACTCAATAAGTAGACTTTTGCTGCTGATAGTTCAGTCCTTCCAAAAATTTCAGTCCAAGTTTTGTTTGAGAATAGGATGGACCTGGTTCTGGTACCAGGGGAAGGAGTTGCCTCATGGGAATAAATTTGAATAGAGCTAAACAGAACATTGCAGAACCTGCTCACTGGTACACGAAAGACAAGCACTGATAACATACCCCATACCTTATGAAATTTTAAACAAGGAACTAACAATATATGTCATATGTCTGACAGTGTTTAAAGAAACATAAGAAATGAATCAATAAGTAGGACCAGTTTTGCATCTCTTCTGTGCAAGTAATTCCCTCTGAGGTCGAATTGCTCTTTGCTTACTGATTGAACTCTGTTTATGTACTTACCACTGAGAGTCTTTGAAGGCTAGTTAGGAATATAATCAGCTTTCCATGGAGTTTGTTTTTTGTAATGTTTTGGTAAGAAAATTGTAAGGGGAGAGTGAAATGCTGAGTTTTGTGTGGGTGCAGAGAAAGGTGATATTTGTGACAAGCAGCAAGTCACAAGTTCAACATTTACAGTTTGTTTAAAGTAGCATACAATAAAGAACAAAAGAAGGTTATTCTATGTTTGACTTCTGTAAAACATCTGTACATTCAGTTTTCTTTGGTGGTTGTGACATATTGAAAATGGGAAAAGGGAAACTTGCAAACCACTGTAGCTAACTGCTGTGCATGATTCAGAGATAATATGGTACGGAGGTATATGCGTTACAGAAATGTTAGGTTATGACAAATCTGTGAAATGAATGTAAACATATGAATTAAAACTTATTGTTGAACTTTGGCACTGACTTAAAGTTCATTTCAGCTATCCCTGCTGACAGCTACCTGAGAATATTAAATAAAACAATCCAGTTGCCACCCCTGACCTGCTAGCAGCTTTTCTCTCAGCTCAGGCACTATATCAGGCTGTGACATTTCCATTTTATTGCAAAGTAAAGGAAGCCTTTGTGAGATGTCATTGAAGGTGTTCCTCCACCTGTCTAGGTTGAGAGGTTTGATCTTCTGGGCAATTTAGAGCATGCTGCCTAGGTTGCAGGCAGTATTGCAGTGACCACTGCTCTCTTTCCAAGCAGGTGTCCCCTTGCTAAGCAATAGTTCCCTGGTTACGACACGTATGCAGAGGTCTGCATCGCCTGCCATCACTTTCCATTTCCCCCTGAAAAAAGGAATCCATATTTTCCTTCTCCAAGGATTGTGCTTTTATCTTAGGAAAGTATGGTCAGGCTCTTCTGTTACATTTGTGGTGTTATTCATAAAAGAGTTGAGGGGAGTTGTGAAAGAAGGTAAAAAAAAAGTCTGTTCTGTAGCTACATGTTTAGGATGTTTACCTGGGAGATAGATAGCTTGAAGCTCCTGTTTCAGCAGTCCCTTGGGTATTTATGTCAAGCAGCCACTGGCTAGAATACACAAATGGTCTGTCCACTGGGTGGGAGCCCAGGACTCCTCACTTTAATCTGAACGCTCAAACTACTGAGATACCAAGCTCTTGCTAATAATCTATCTTGGCTCCCAATTAATCATTAATATTCTTTTCCTAGAGGTTACATTCACTAAGCAATTTACAAACAATAGTAAATCAGATAAAAAGGCAAGAGCTGCTTTCCACAATAATAGCAGAACATACAATAAAAAAGAGCCAGACTTGCCAGTACTCTCTAGATAAGATCACTTTCAAAGTGAGAGTTTACAGCAGACAATGAAGTTTTTTATTTAGGTGCTAAAAGAGGGACATAATTACTACCCAAGTAACTGTAGATAAGCTGATACCTGTCATAGATTAAAGTGACTCAGAACTGCAGACTCTCTGAAATAATACAGTGCTGTATACAGTATTGTACAGTAGTCCATGAAAAAAATATTTGCTAACCTTGCTCTGTATTAACTGTATATTAACTGTAGAAAGTATGTTAATACTGCTGGAACTGATGAAATGCTTTCTCTTAACTTTTCATTTTAAAACCTCACAGAAGTCTGTATTTAAGACACTGAACCAATGTAAGGTGAGCAATAGTTGCTGACCGTTAAAACCAATAAGTAAATAGGCTGATTTAGATCTGGGAAGACTGATAAATCGATACACAGACAAATAAATTTACTGCACAGAATCGTAAGGCTGGAAGGAACCTTGGGACATAGTTAGTTCATCCCCAGCCACAAGAGAGAATTAAATATGTAAAATACACTTCTGACAAATGTTTGTCTATCCTTTTCCAAAATGGCCAGTCCTGGGATGCCTTGCCTGAGATGAGGTGAAAGGTCCACAATAGGGCAGAGAGTAGATGTAGGTATTTCTAATATTCCAGTCTTCAAAGAGATCCACTGACTTATTTCTCCAAAAGAAGATTGTGGTAATTTAAATAGCTGCACAGAATAGCAGAACAGGTGAAATTCTCCATAATCAACCATTTTGTACTAGCAGCTATAAATAATTAAAAGCAAAGAGAAGACCTAGATGTAGAGTAAGATTAATTCCAACCTTCTCTAGTTTCAGAGAAGACAAACGGAATCACTCATTGATATGTCTCATGAAACTACATTTCAGGCATGGGAAAATGGTGCATGAGAAGTGAAAGGCTACTGAAATTTACCGAAGGAAGTTTCAGAGGTGGGTCCAGCATGCACAAAAAAGGAGCAGAATATCATACAGAGGATTTTGGCTGACACTGAAGGTTCTAATACTAAAAATAAGGTACTATTTAATTATACAAAGTACAGTGTCATGAATTTAGAGACTAACAACGTGTTTTTCTATGACAAGCTTGGAATTCGTCAGTTGGAAATTACAGAGGAAGAGAAAGACACAGTTATACTGCTTGGTCATGGGGTGACTATGAACTGAAAATGTCCTGCATTAACAAAACCCAACTGCTGTTCTGTGAAGTCTCAGATTAAGTATTAACACTGTAGATGGGAAATGTCCAGTCCTTCTAAAAGGCACTGTGGAATTGCTCTTGAATACTGTGTTCAAATTGGCTGCACCTCATTCAGAAAAGAAGACCTCAAAAGTCTCTGCAGAGATGGACTGCTAGGGTGAGGAGGAGAGGAAGAGAAGACATTAAAAGATCTTGGCTCATTTAAACTGGCAAAATGCAAGCTGTGAGAGGGTATGACTGCTGCCTGAAAATGCATGGGGGAGTGAACTGCTGAAGGGGAAATAACTAGGTTAAAGCAAAAGGCTAGTGAAGCTAGTGAACATGAATTAACCATTAATTGGCTGAATACTGGGAGGAGGTTTCTGCTCCGAATAATAAGACTCTGGAAACATTATCCAAGAGCAATAAAGGGACTGAAATGCTAACTAGTGTCAGAATTGGAGCTCCACCAATTTGTGAAAGGGAACTGCCGGTGCTAATAGGAGACTGGAACTGATGGCTGGAAAAATTCCGTGTCTGCTATATATTCTTAGGAGGACCTAAGTATTCTGACAGGATTAGTATTTCATTCAGTTCTGGAGAATCCAGGCCAGAACTCTAGCTAACTAAATGTTTTTGCAGAACAGGTGTAAGCAAGATATTGCAGTGCGAAGCAGCAGTGCGAAGCAACATACCTGGGCTCAGCCTTAGCTGCTCCTGCCCTTAGGCAGGATATGCAGAGGGAAACAGACATGGAAGCACAGAGGAAAAGACATACAGGGAGGGGAGGGAGGCAAAGTCTAAGACAGCCAAGCTTCATGTAGGTGGGACTGAAAAAAATCGTGAGTGTGATGCCAACTCCCTCCTTCCCCATCAGCTCTGTCCCTCTCCCGTACCAGCCGCCAGCCTGGCTTTCCAGGTTTTCCAAGCTATGACCATTGGTTGCTGCCCTGTTGCTTTAGGGAACTGCTTACATTGCCTCTGCCAAGCCATTCCTGCCTGCTTGTAAGCAATTGCCGTCAGAGCCAGACAACCACGCCCACCTAGCTGGCCCAGAGAAAACTTGTCACGATGATTTTGTGCCACCAGCAAGCCTGCTGTGTCTTTTTCTCTTTTCCATGGGCCGTACCAAGTCTTGATGGCATATGACAACCTCTCAAGTGCAGCCAAAATAATATTATATGGAATCTCTTAGAAATTGCCCATCCTTTGCTCCCCTTCATCTCTGATAATGTGGCTTTCAAATGTGAGGAAGAGCTACATGGCTCTGATAGGGCTGAAATCTGATCCTTTTAGCAGATGCATAGCCATGGTAGATGCTAGTTCCTGATTCAACTTAAACTGCAATCCAGATTTCCTGATATGCCAAATTAGATATTGTATCACATTTCTCAGGGGTGAGATAAAGACGTTTTCAGAATTAAACTGTCAAAGAAAGTAAGCTTTATTAGCAGTAACAAAAATGAAAAATGAGCTGTCTTGCTTGTATGCAAGACATAAAACTCCATGAATGTAGCTAAAAGGACAGTTTTTATGCAATGACAGCCCTAGATCAAGAAAAGGAAACAGATAAGTGATAAACACACAAAGTAAATAAATGCACATCAGGCTCCTTGGTAGTAAGACAACATTAATTTTATCTTGCATAAAGCAGCATGATTGAAGAAAGTAAATATTCAAAAAAGGCTTGTAAATGATGAAAATAATGTAGGATAGTAAAATATTTTGTGTAGATTTTCTTTGTATTATTCAAATTTTTTTTTAAAAAAGCCTGAATCAGTTTGCATCAAATTCCTTCACCAAATAAGAGTGCTATGAATACGTTCAAGCTCTTTTGATTCATCCATGGGCAAAAACTTTAAGTAGAGTCTAGGTTGAGGACATATCTAGAGTGTTTAAGCTGAAATATATTTAAATATATTTACAGGCTGTTGCAATTAATTAGTCCCAACCCAAAAGTAACAAATTAAGAGAATGTATAATTAGAAAGGTGAATCTAAACATTAAAAGGCACAAGAACATGTGTTTGAGTGAGCTAGGAACTGTAATATTACATTTCAGAAACTTTCCAAATTTTCACCTGGTTTAAAGGCTGCAATTCTACTCACTAAATAGTTCAGATATTGCCTCCACTTTTTGTTCATTCATCACTAAAATTACTTCCTTTGGAAGAAATCTGGACTTTCATCATAGCGACATTGTGCAAAGCCTACTAGATTGTGTTTAGGAATCTTAATGTTTATTGATCTAAATTCATTTACACTATCCTAATTTTTAAATCTCATAGAGTTTCACCTTCTCACTGCTTGGTAGCCTTGTTATAAGAGAATATTAAAGCACGAAATGTTGGTAGGGACCTGGGGGAGCTGGTGGAAAGAGATCAGGTTTGTACCCCCAGCTTATTTTGTGGACATGCTCTCCCAGTTTGCAAAGAGAGATTTTAGTGCTGCATGCAAGTCATGAAGAATGAGAACTGGAATTGAAAGTTGCAATGGAAGCCAAAGGATGTTTATACCCTGTGGTGGGGTGCCAGATGAGAGGACTTGGCACGTTTGCTTTAAAGTAGCTTGCTTGGGTACAGGAGCACTGCAGCCATGGGAGCAGCACAGGGCAACTACTGTGCTATTCCCTTGTTATCTCTGGCCTTGGAGGACAGCCTTGGATTCTCCCAATGATTTTCCCGGCACCACTCCCATGCCAGGGTGTGAAGTTGGCTCAGAACCCAGAGGGGAGATACCTCTTACCGCCTGAAAGTCATTTATACTGGCTGAAAGAAAAGAGAGATGAGACATATGCTGGTGATTTTTGCTTTTGAGTTTCATGTGGAGCTGGTGCTTAGGAACTTAATGTAAGCCTTTGCTTTATTCCTTTCAAAAAGTGTGATCTTTTGTTAGTGCTTCTTCCGACTTCCAATACTTCTCATTCTCTTGTAAATTGAATCCCAAAGCCTACTGAAGTCCATAGCAGGATTCCCAGTGGCCTGTGTGGATTTGGGACCAGATTCTATTACATAAGTTCATCTTCATCTGCACTGCAAATGGTCAACTCTGCGCATAAGTTATGCTATGTCTCAAACTGACACACTTTTTATTCAAATCAAATTTTCTGAAAGTGGATAAATGACAGAATTTTTCTAAGTAGTTTAAAGGATCTGAATGCATTTGACATTCTTAATAATTTTAACACAGTTAACCATAGAATCATAGAATGATTTAGGTTGGAAGGGACCTTAAAGATCATCTAGTTCCAACGGCAATTCTGAGAGTGTTCTGCTTTTATTTTCATGAGTTGTTTCGGCCAGTAACAGTGCCCCCTTCCAGCTTTTAAGCAACCTGATTATGGCCAACATGTGCTATCTTACCATCACACAACTTACCCCACCAACACTTGGTTCCTTATGAGCTACAAAGCACGTAGTGTTAGATCCCCAGCTGTCATAAATCAGCATCCTCAGGTGACATTTGTTGCAAAAGACAGCCTTATGCCAACTGTCAAGGTATTATCTATGAGAAATCAGTTAATGTAGTTGCCAAGTGGCCCAGTAAGATCAGTATTGCTATTGCTTGTAACAGGTCGCAGGCCCTATGCTAATCTTGCAACCTAAGCAACAGTATTTTTAGGGTTATAAAAGTTTCAAATAGGTATATGGGTCAGAGGCTGATCTACTTTTGATTCATTGGCCTCTCACGAGGAAGCACTGAAAACCACTTTAACTTTCAATGTGGCACTGGAAAATATCTTCAGTGTAAAGGCAGATTAATCAAAGTGAGGGCGGCAATGGTTCTCAGGAGAGAAATGAATTGGTTCCAAAAATCCTGACTAGATCTCAGACTGCGTGGCTCTGGTGATCCTGACTGGGCTGTCTCAGCTGAGCAGAGGAGCTGACTGGAAAACAGGGGACCAACCAAATGATGAAAAGTAGTAATAGACCATTAATTTTTTAACAGGGTAGTTCCATAAATATGCTTTTTGTTGTCTGTGCCTAAGGTGTCTGTCTAGAAAATGGAGTTGTTTCAAGAAAAATGTTGTCTCATAATCAAGGAGATCTGTCAAAACCACTTGGCAAACAAACACACAAAGTACTTAATGCCAGAAATACTTATGTATTATTCCTAAGGAAAAAACAAGTGCTGAGCGTATTTGGGAATCTAGCACAAGCTACCACAGAAGTATTGTGGGGCAGAAGGGAAGGGATGTAAAGAGCTCATAGACTGGGCTCTGAAATTGTATTTCCCTGTTGTTAAGAAAAACAGAATAAATGTGCCTTTCATTTTCAGTCGATCCAGTTCATTCTAAAGCAAAGATCTTTGGAAGTATTTTATGAGTTTCTTGGTCTCATTTCTAGTGTGGCTAACCACCTCCATTGCCCTCAAACTCCATCACCACAAGGAGCATACTTTCTGGGATTTACTGTCACTCATTGTTTCCTAGAAAGCCATCTGATGAATGGAGGCAAAGAAGCAACTTCAGGTCGGGATTGCCTTCATTGCCTTATCTACACCTTCTTATACACCAAATCAAACTTTCTTCCTGATTCTTGTCATTTTGTTTATGACTTTTCTGTTATGTTTTTCCTCCTCCTCCCTTCTGGCTTTGCCCTCTAGCTAAAAGATCTCTAAAATGGAACCCAGGGTGACTAGGCTGACAGGCTGAAGACCAAGCAACTGGATGGGCTGCAAGCTTCCTGAAAGGAGCAGAATGGCAAAGCCAGCCAAGAGTTTCTTAGCAATAGGGGCGTGACGGCAGGGTTTAGACCCAGCTTGTGGAGATGCCAGAGGGGCCAAGCAGCCAAGAAGAGGGAATGAAGTTTCCTTTTCCCCCATTTATCTCCCTGTCCCGTTTTGGTTTGTTTGAAGAAGAAAGAGCAAATGGAGACACAGAGGTAGAGAGATATCCCTGTTGCCTCTGAACGCTGCGGCGGTGGGAGCCCCTGTGGTTCCTCCCCATGGAGGGAGGTAGGACACAGCCAGGCTGTGGGGGGGATGACAGCTGGTGTGGGGAATGTGAACCCCTGGTTGGGGTGAGGCTGCTGGGTGACAGACCTGCCACCCAGCAGCATCACCCCAGCTGGGGGACCGAAGCCTGGGCAACCCCTCATGGTGCTCCAGTTGCCATTTCAGACCCAACAGGTATCAATGGCAGCCCGGCTTCTGCCTCCACCCAGCACCTGTGCCAGAGCCTCTGCTTTCCCAAATCCCAACTCCAAAGCCAGTAAAGCTGGTGCTTAAAATTCAGCTTGCTCTGGACAAGCTGCTGCCCGTCTTGTTCTATTTTCATTTCCGTATTTCTTCCAGAGGTATGAAAAAATAAATAGTCTCAGAAAACGAAAGGGGAGGAGGGTGTGGAGAACAGTGCTGTTAGTGAAGCTGAAGAGTTCACTCATTGCCATGGAAACATTCACGTCCTAGCAACAGCTTATTGATAGCAAGATGACATGGAAAGACAAGAGCTGATGCCTTTGACTCATGGGAAAACAAGCTATCCTGGATTTCTACTTCTTTACCTCCTTTTCTTTTCCAAAAGTGCATAGTACTTTAACATAAAAATCCCCAATCAACAGTTTTTTCTTAACGGTTTGTACTTTTGTGTTGAAAATCACTTGCTAAGAAAAGTTGATACAGTGTAAGTATTATCATCATTGACTATCTGGCCAGGAAAATTATTAAAAAGCAGCAAAGAAACCCAAAAGCATTAAACTGTTCTTTCTTTTTTTTTTTTATTTTTTTCCTGTAGATACTTAGCAAGATGGTTTTGGACTAACTGAAAGCATCTAGAAGGTCAATGCACCATTTTCTTTCCATCTCTGCACTTCCCAGAAGGCTTGCTGCAGTTGACACAACTAAGGTGTCACTTGGTGGGATGCAGGGTAGAATCAGTTGTGGTATGGTCTGCGTTCCTGAAAATGCCCAGGGAGTACATCTGCTGGGAAACACTGAAAAGCTTTCTGTATTTGTGTGCCCTTGGGTTAAGGTGGGTAGAGCAGCACTCAGGTGTGTTTGCTGAGAAAGTGCATTTCCATAATTTTCCAACACAGAGTGGTACAAAAAGCTCCTCCTGGGTGAAGGTAGGGTACCACAGTGGTCACTGTGTGCGAAAGGAGATATCTTTCAGAGCAAGGATCAGACTGTTGTCAGTACTATTATTGTTACCATTAAGTACAATAGTGTTGTAGAGTCCCAATCATAAAGCAGGATTCAAATGTGAATTGTTCCACACAAACACAGAAGGTCTTTTTTCCCTAGGAGCTAGGAGGGTATGATCAGTTTGTTTGCCAATGTGATTATTCTTTAGTAGGAAGAAAACTCAACAACTCCTTTATTTTTTTTTTTTCTGGTATGGTGTACAGTTGTTGGAAATATTTCTGTCAAAGTAGGTATTCCAATAACAAGTTTGGAAAAATAGGAAATGTATCATGTTGGTTTGTACACAGCATCACTACACTGTAAACATTTGCTTAAGAACTTTGCTGAACTGGATCCGTATAAAGGACTCCCTGAGCATTACATTTATTGTGAGGAGAATATTGAATCATAATATTTCCACAGCTAATAGAAACCACTTTTCAGAAAAGTGACCCTTTATCTGTATGCGAATTAAAAATTGAGCTAATGAAATATCCCAAGAGAAATCAGTGATGTTTACAGGGTTTATAAACCCTGATTATTTACCTACCTTTTTTGATAACAAAAATAATTTAGAGTTTTGGAATTTTTTGTTCCACTAGCAGTATTTTTCCCTCTGGAGACAAGGAGTGCTTGGCTGTTCAGCAAGCCTGGTTAATGTTCTGATACTACTGCTAGGTTTACAATAAATGAGGTAACTAGTGCTGCAGAGCCATTGGAGGAACAGTTAGAAAGGTTATGGAACAATTCATCCTGAGTGCACTCACATGGCAAGTGAAAGACAAGCAGGGGATCAGGCCCAGCCAACATGGATTCATCAAGGGCAGGTCCTGCCTGACCAGCCTGATCTCCTTTTATGACCAGGTGACCCGCCTGGTGGATAAGGGAAAGGCTGTGGATGTTGTGTATTTGGACTTCAGTAAGGCCTTTGACACAGTCTCCCACAGCATTCTGCTAGAGAAGCTGGCAGCCCATGGCATTGACAAGTGGACTCTTCGCTGGGTTAAAAACTGGCTGGATGGCCAAGCCCAGAGAGTTGTGGTGAATGGCGTTAAAACCAGTTGGCAGCAGGTCTCAAGTGGTATTCTTCGGGGCTCAGTTTTGGTACCAGACTTGTTTAATATCTTTACTGATGATCTGGATGTGGGGATTGAGTGCACCCTCAGTAAGTTTGCAGACGACAGCAAATTAGGCAGGAGTGCTGATCTGCCTGAGGGTAGGAAGGCTCTGCAGAGAGATCTGAACAGGCTGGATCAATGGGCTGAGGCCAATGGGATGAGGTTTAACAAGGCCAAGCGCCAGGTCCTACACTTGGGTCACAACAGCCCCAGGCAGCGCTACAGGCTTGGGGAGGAGTGGCTGGAAAGCTGCCTGGCAGAAAAGGATCTGGGGGTCCTGGTGGACAGTCGGCTGAACATGAGCCAGCAGTGTGCCCAGGTGGCCAAGAAGGCCAATGGCATCTTGGCCTGTATCAAGAATAGTGCGACCAGAGGAGCAGGGAAGTGATTATGCCCCTGTACTCAGCACTGGTGAGGCCGCAGCTTGAGTGCTGTGTTCAGTTTTAGGAGAGACATTGAGGTGCTGGAGCGTGTCCAGAGAAGGGCAACGAATCTGGTGAGGGGTCTGGAGAACAAGTCTTATGAGGAGCGGCTGAGAGAGTTGGGATTGTTTAGCCTGGAGAAGAGAAGGTTGAGGGGAGACCTTATCACTCTCTACAACTACCTGAAAGGAGGTTATAGTGAGGTGGGGGTCAATCTCTTCTCCCAAGTAACAAATGATAGGACAAGAGGAAATGGCCTCCAGTTGTGCCAGGGGAGGTTTAGATTGGATATTAGGAAAAACTTCTTTACTGAAAGGGTTATCAAGCATTGGAACAGGCTGCCCAGGGAGGTGGTGGAATCGCCATCCCTGGAGGTATTTAAAAGATGGGTAGATGTGGTGCTGAGGGACATGGTTTAGGGGTGGTTTTGGCAGGGTAGGTTTATGGTTGGACTCGATGATTTTGAAGGTCTCTTCCAACCCAAGTGATTCTATGATTCCATAAATGTCTGAAGGAGAGGAAGAATATAATAAGAACATCACCAAAATAACTGGAGATTTTCATGCCTGCTGCTCGAGTGCAAGATTTCTACAGGGAGAGAGAAGAAGCATCTAGAAAAGAGTTATGACAATTCAAGCAGGACTTAGATGGACTTCAGGATCCCATAGTGTGATCACTATTTTCACCCTAATGCAAATAGCACTTTAGCTAACTTTTTACCTTCTGTTCTGACCTGGAGGTCCCTTTAGAACCAGCACTGCTGTGTTGCTGCATTTGCAGAGCAGGATCTATGTGAATTACAAGGCAGAAGACTCTGGCCAACACCTCACTTGCTTCCTAATAGTAAGAAATAATTCAGAAGTAATCCTCAGAGCAGGAACTGGACTTGCCAGGCTCTTCACAGTTGCACAGGCTTTTGCGTGATATTTCTGGGGTTCCTTCTGGTCACCCAGGACATGGAGAAAGCTGAGCTAATCAACAAATTTTTTGCTTCAGTCTTCACTGGTAAAGGCTCTAACCACACTGCCCAAGTTGCAGAAGGTAAAGGCAGGGACAGGGAGAATGAGGGACTGCCTACTGTAGGAGAAGACCAGGTTCAAGACCAGCTGAGGAACCTGAAGGTGCACAAGTCCATGGGACCTGATGAGATTCGTCCACAGGTCCTGAGAGAACTGGTGGATGTAGCTACCAAGCCAGTATCCATGATATCTGAGAAGTTGTGGTGGTCTGGTGAAGTTCCCACTGACTGGAAAGGGGGAAACATAACCCCCATTTTCAAAAGGTTAAAAAAGATGACGTGGGGAACTACAGGCCAGTCACTCTCACCTCTGTGCCCAGGAAGATCATGGAGCAAATCCTACTGGAAACTCTGCTAAGGTGCATGGAAAATAAGGAGGTGGTTGGTGGCAGTCAATGTGGCTTCAATAGGGGCAAATTGTACCTGACAAATTTGGTGGCCTTCTCTGACAAGGTTATAGTGTTTGTGGATAAGGGGAGAGCAACAGATGTCATCTACCCGGGCTTGTGCAAGGCATTTGACACTGTCCTGCATGATATCCTGGTCTCTAAATTGGTTTTTTTGGTTTGATGGATGGACCACTTGGTGGATAAGGAATTGGGCGGATGGCTTCTCTCAAAGAACGATGGTCAGTGTGGTGATTTCCAAGAGGCATGCAGTGACAAGTGGTGTTCCTGGAGAGTTGATACTGGGACTGGTACTATTTAACATCTTTGTTGGTGACATGGATATTGGGAATGAATGCACGCTCAGCAAGTTTGCCAACGACACCAAGCTGTGTTGGATCAGTTGACCTGCTGGAGGGAAGGGGTGCCCTCCAGAGGGAACTGGGCAGGCTTGAGAAGTCGGTGCGTGCCAACCTTTAATATGCAAAAGTTGCGATTCAGGCTTGTCAAGAAATGTGATCAATAGCATTTACCTTTCTTGCAGGAACTGAGGGAATATTAACTTTTCAGATAGAAATTTTTTTGATACTTCACATTAATTCAGGGCCTATGGTACATATCTAATGCTTCTGCTATGCTGATTTTTCTTGATTGACTTCTTGACTGATGTATTGACTGATGTAGGAAAATGCCCTTTTCCTTTCTTTCCGTTGAAGTTATGGTGCCTGTTAATAACAGATTGATTAGTCAACATTAGCACCTGGGAATGCCTTTATTTTTATCACTTCAAGCAAATATGTCTACAGCTGGAGACATAATTATATGCATTGCTGAAACACATTTTTGCTATTCTTTAATTATATTTTGACAGAAAAGAAATGTCAAGGGAGTAGCACTTGCTTTTTAGCTCTGAAACATTTATATCTGTTATACATATTTGTCTCTGCTTTGTCACGCTATCCTTTCAAATCTTTTGCTGCCTTGTAGTTAGTGTCTTGTCATTGTTTCATGATTTAATGTTAAGATTTTATACAGAGATTTCATAAAAAGCAGATATAGATTGTCTTCCCTGAAACAATGGGCCATCTTCATTCAGTTGCAAAAGTCTGAAATCCAGTGGAGCTTTGATGATTTATACTGACTGCAAATTTGGCCAGTCTCTCTAAGACTTCACCCCTGGCACATGCTCCTCTCTGTCAAACACTGGTGGAGTCTCTATCCTGTGTGACAGAAGTCAGAGGTATTAGTAAGGGTTACACATGACTTCAGGATTTGTGTAAGTATTTTGATTCTATTTTTCTGGTGTTTACTCTGATATGCATCACACATCTGGGGAGAAGAGATAAAAACTGGGAATGCCAAAAATTAATTCTGTCTTTCTGCTATAAGAGGTAACATTTCTGTCTGCTTGGGTTATTTCCCTATGCAACAGCCAAGGACCAATCTCATCTGCAAGCATTTGTACACATACGAAATACAAAGTAAAATTTAGTCTGGGTTTGTACGAATTTGTTAATGAAGGTAGGGTTTGTTCCACCATCAGTAATAATTTCCATGTTCAAAGACGTATTTCTTGGAGGAAAGCTCACTCTTGAAGAACATCCAAGGCCTGTTAAAAGAACACAGCTGTAAGTGGAGATGGCACAAACTGTCTTTTAGTGAAGTCACTGAACTTATGATAAACGTCAGCTAAATAGCTGTCACTGTATCCCAATCACAAGAATTTACTAACAGGTCTCTGAAGCAATGTATGACATTTTTATATCTGTCTAAGCTGTACTGAGGAGCTGATGAGAAAGACACGATATATCATGCTGTTTTCTTGAGGTGTTACATTACTTGTAATTGAGAAGTACTCTAAAGGAACAATATACTGTCCGTAATTGATGCTGATGATTTGGGTGTCACATTTCCCATAAAGTTATTACTGAGCCAGGGCTCCAATATGATGTTAGGAGACACTGTATTGCTTTGAAGAATTGTCATACAAGGCACAAACGAGGCACAAACTTCAGGATCCTGCTGTTTATTGTCCTTGATGGTGCTGCTGTACTTTTTAGAAGAAAGCAGGCATTCTGCTGAGTTTTCTGCATGCATAACAACGCCTTTTTTACCTAATATTGGCTTGCAATTGAGGTTGGTCACTGAATTGCTGCTAATTCTTCTTTTCCATCTTCTCTACTTTCTATCATACAATTTGAAAACACACTTCAGAAAGGTCTCATAGCTAGCCTGCCATCCCCAGCCTTACAAGGGCTTAAGATCATGAAATCTGCAATACGGAAAAGATGCACAAAACCTCAACTGAATGAAGACGTGCCACACACTCTATCAACAGCTTCTCCTTTCCCTCGAGTTGAGAACTTTCACATTTATTTTCTTAGGCTCTTTTTCCTAGAGCTCAGAGAATAACTGTTAATGAAAGGTTATTTTAATAATGCTGTTCCCTTCTCTTTGAAACATGCCTTCAGAAAAAAATGGCCATTTTCTTAACTGGGCTAACTGAAAAACATTTAGTAATATTTTGCCTGCTTGTGTTTGGTCTATGTCCACCGCTGAAATCAGCACTTGCTTGGTTGGATCAACCTTGACTGCACACTACTTCATGGTGCATTGGACCATTTCTCTGGGAAATGAACTTTTGAACATTGCATCTCATGAATAAAATTTCAGACCAGGTTCTTGGCAGTGGCAGACAGAATCCTACTGAATTGAGAGGAAAGCAGGAGTAAAAAGGAGGATGGAGAGAAAGTGGAGTCAATTTTATGTCCTGTTGGTATTTTCTTACTGTTTGTTTTCTTGTTTTATTCAAGGAGCCAAACTGAGAGTTAATGACATCCATGACGCAGTCCAGGCCTTTCTTCAGCCTCATAGTTCTGCTTTCCCTCTTTCCCCTAATATTACCACCTCAGCCAAGCAGAGTTTGATGTTGCCCAAAAGTTGCTTCCCCAACCCTCACTCTTCCCCACCTAATCCCAGGGAAGGTGCACAAGGTCTCTGAGCAACTTCAGAGAAGTTGTGAGATGAAAGGAAAAGGCAACAGGAAGATTCAAGTATACGGGGAAACATTTTGCCTAGCAAGAAGATACAAAAAAAAAAAAAAAAAAGCATTTGAAGGAATGGTTTCACAGCAGTCCTGACGTGAAAAAAAGGGACGGTGTTAAAGAAGAATGGGGAGACCTTGTGTGTGACAATGTGGAAAATATAAATGGGGGACCACAGAGATGAAGATAAGCTGATATGGAGGATGGTGAAGTGTGGAACCCCTTGGATGAGTTAGAATCAGAGGAAGAGGGATGGATGGCATGGAGGGAGATGAGGGAATAAGGAGGAGGAAAGCAACAAGCCCCTGCTCATGTAATGCTCAACTTTCAGAAGCCATGAAGAATGTGATCTAGGCCTGGGACACAAGTGACATCTGACCAAGGTGGTTCCAGGATGGCATGAAAGCTAGCTGATTATAATCAAGTTTCCAAGTTCTTTTGAACACTGAGTTTTAAATCCACTTACCTCAAGTATTCAAGGATGCCTGTCTAAATATGCTTTCTGCAACCATATTATACTGTTGAAAATCAGTTCCTCAACAGGAAGAGAACATACAAGCAATAGGAAAACACAGGAAGTCAATTAACACAAAAATCTGAGCAAATGCTGGGTGAATATGTGACATTTTTTCTGCTTGTGGTTCTTGATTAAAGCCTTTTCCGTGCTTGCCAGAGACTAATAAAAAAATAGAAAGAAAACTCAGATTTATTTTTCATGTCCTTGGGACATCTGAGAAAATGTGGTGGATTGGTTCATTGCTATTTCATTCCTAGCTGCTTAGCATGCCAAATATGTATTTAAATCTAAATAGATGAGAAATAGATTTTCTGATGTGGCATTGTCTGTGATTTAGCTTATCATAATACTTTTATTCTAAATTACCATTTAAGCCTTTGTAGACTTGAAGTCTGAAAGTTATGGGTCAACCATCTTTTTGATAAACCGTTTAAACCAATGAGGCAATTAGCAGTTTGTAGTGGGGAAAAAATATTCAAATGCTGTAGAATGTGAGACCACAGAATGAAGATGGAAAGGAAGACCTGTGTTAGCTTTGCTTTAGTGTGAATTTCTGAGTCATTTTGGGTCAGGGACTGGAATTTAATGTGCAACTGAAATATACCTTTGCACTTTACACAGACTCTTAAGTGGGAGGTCATTGTCCTTGTCCTATGTGCGTGCAGATGCAGTTGAGGATCTTGAAGATCTCTTGGGCTTTGCTAAGTAGGCATTTGAGACCATGGAAAGAAACGCAGATATGCAGAAATCACTTACAGACATTAAGACTCGATCTAACCCACGCAGCCTCAAAATTGTAGTTTTTTCATACACGTATGTAAGTAGGTTTATGTGTGTGCAGGAAGGGGCTATGCCTGTTACAGCTTATGTAACTCAGGGGAATAATTTTTCAACTCAGTCATTTCGTATTTCCTGTGTATTGTTCAACCTCCAACCCCAACAGAGGACTTGTGCAACCAAATATGTTAAACCTGATTTTTCACAAGATTTGAAAGCACAAGTGACATCCAAATTAGATTCCACATATTACCTTTATCCTTCAAGTACATTTACACTTTAGTTTATGAAGGAAAGGTGGAGGCTTCAATATAGGGCAAGAAGGTTGGGGAGGGCATTATTCTTGGTTCAGATGCATAAGCTCAAAATCAGTATTTTCAATCTTTCAGTAATAATGAGTCTTTGGATCTGTGGTTTAGGTTTGGTTCATTATTGTAAGGAACCAACCAGGAAATATGGGTTCAAATCCCAACAGGGATTTCTTCCTCACAGCTTCTCCATGTCTAGTCTATCATTCTGCAGCTATTAAATAGCGAGATTATTCTAAAGGAAGAAAATGTTGCCGTCCTGCAAAACAAAGCACAGAGTTTTAATGTCTCTTAGATAAAGGAGCAAGAAAAACACAAACTGAAAATCATAATGCGTAATACAGAAATTTATAGATAAATTATAAAGTGTTATAGAAAGAACTAAATCTGATTTCACATGTTTTTCACTCATGGGGGCACCTTAAGTTCCACACAAGCAAGGGTCTTTTTGTCTAAAAAATCTTCATGACAACTTAGTCTCTCATGAGTCTTGTGTATTTCAAACTGGCTATTGCTGTTTATTTGAATTTAAACTTGTACTTTATGCAGCTGGCCAGAGATGGTGCTGAGTGCTCGGGTACTGCAGAGTGAAATGCAGCGGGAACTTGAACAGAAGAGGTTTGGGGCATTAATCATAGCTGCACTTACCTGCCATGAGTTATGACTTTGAGTGAATTTAAAATTAGAGAAAAGCACCCAACTTGTAATACTTAGCCAAACAGCAAGAAACAAAATGATTTTAGAAAATGAGAAAGGGTTGGGAAGTTGTAACACTGGGAAGAAGATTTATTTGTTTGGTATATTTGCTGATACTTTATTGCTCAGTGAAATAAAGGTGATCTTCTGGAGGTGAATTCATCTATCCTTCATCAGAGAGGTAGTGGAAATGGAAATAAGCTTAATTTACCCACATGTGGGTTGCAACTAATTTCTTACTCTCTTTTCTTAATTGCTCTCTCATTTCATATCTCTCTTTTATTCCAGTATGAAAGTCTGTGGAATAGTCTGGCACTTAGAGAATATGAGGAGTTGCACCATAAGTGGAAGTCAAGCTCTGAAAACCTTTGCTTTGTCATGCATTCTTATCCAAAACCAACCCTATTGTAGTCAGTGCCAGAGCTCACTGGGGTAAGAACCTCTGAGGCTTTCTGAGATGAGGCTGGAGAGTTAGCTTACTTTGTGATGTATACTGGTCTTTAGAAGTTCCTTCTTACCTGTTGCTTTTATGGTCCAATAATGTCTTTTCTGATTCATGTATCAGCAGAACATCAATACAAAGAACAAACAAAACCAGTTGAAAATTCTCAAAAGAGAATTGATTTTTTTCAAAAAACCCCTGATTTTTTGAAACCTTATTTTTTCCCCCCGTTTTTATTCCATTTTTGCTGCTGCTGGCAGCTGGATCAAGTCCTTCTGATGCTGGACCTATATTGATTTTATTCATTAGTAACATGGACACAATCCCCAGATTGGAGGGCATTCCAATAGATCAAGAAGGGCTTGTTCCCACTGAGCTCTTCATCAGTGTTTCCAGATGGTTCCAGGATGTCATTCCTTCAGGGGGAGATTTGTAAACTTGGAGCAACGTTAGGTCCTGGTCCCCTGCTTGTCCAGGCAAGGAATTTGCATGAGCCAAGATGCCTTCTGGCCTGTGTCAAAGCCAACTTGCCATGCAAACCAGTGCACAGGGAGAATGATGTGTATTTGAGTTTAGTCCTGACAGAGCCTTGGCTTGCTGCTCGGTCCCATGGTGTAGACATTTCCTAAGCACAACTTATGAGGCTGTTACAACCCCATGCCTTTCCACATCCTCACATCTTTTTCATGTCTGTCATGCCCTTAGTAAAGTATGAATTCCTTTTGACATCATTTACCAGACTACAGGAGTAACTTTTTTTTTTTTGGTCGCATTAAAAATATTAATTATATGCCTAGATATCTAGATGACTGGAGCCATGCTTTCTTCCTCAGTTTACTTTCCTTTTCCTGTAGGGAGAAGGATCTCCCTCAGGGCAGAGCTTTCCAGATTTGTGTTGTTTCCTTCTCATTCAGTTTAACATCAAAGTTCATCTCTTCCCATCTCCTGCCATCCTGTAACTTGGGCTGCTAGCTTTCTGCAAAGATGCAAGCAAGAAGAAAAGATGGGAAATGGGGAAAAAACACTCACATTACCTATCTACTCTTAACTGTTGCTGAAGAATTCGCCAATATTCAAAACCAAGTTAGTAAAAATAGCCATACAAAAGTGTAGAAAAAAATAGTTACTAACTTTTTAGTTGTTCAGCAGTGGTATTTACTTTATTTTAAATGGGCTTTGACAGTGAAAAATCTTTGAAAATAATTTTCCTGATTAATAGGGCAGGCTTGGTATGGTGGAACTGTAACCAGTTTTTTACATTTTCTACCCATGAATATTTTAAATGAGGGAAAAGTATTCCACATCTGTGTTGCTTTTGGGAAAATGATGATTTTAAAGCTTTACAGATCATTAAAAGGGAGCACTTCTTCCACCAGCCCCTTGCTCATATGCATTACCTGTTGAAAATGCAGAAGCTGAAGATAAATAAAGCCTATCCTATCTCAAAGAGCCCTCCATGAGGGGGACCTTAAATTGGGAAATATTGGATCTGCTCACAGTGTCTTGAAGATAAATAGGGAAAACTCGAGATTGTTATGTATTTCAGTCCTGAATCACTTACTTCACCTAGCAAAATGAATCATAATTGGGCAGACGAGTGGAGCAACATGATAATAAAGTGTCTGGTCTGGTCACCCTCTTTCTGTTGTGTATTTTGTCCTGCACATCATGTACACACAAATAACAAGTTAGTAGGGGGTAATTATGACCTAAAGGGCCATGTTTTGTGGGCACAACATGGAAGACTCTTTGATACTAATGAATAATCCAAATAATTTCCTACTTTGCCAATTATATCTCAACACCTCATAAATTCAAGTTTGCATTCCTTGACAGGCATAATACTGGGCACCAGATAAATAATGCATGAATCACTCATGTTATTTAGACATGTGTGAGATAGGTTAGGATATGGAGAGAAAATAACTATGAATTAACATATTCAGTGCTCCATTGCATTCAAATAATAGCTAGAAAGACCTTCCAGCTGTCTTAGGGTATGAATTACAAACCTGCCCTGAGAAGTTCTGGAGTAGGTGTCCCTATAATTCACTGTTTTCAATGTCTCGGAGATGTTGGAATGCTCTACAGACAGCGTAATAGTGGCCTGTCTCACCTGTCTCTCTGAAGCTTTGTAAAAATTTCACTACTGTACTGAAATATTTGTGCTGAGCTGGTGAGCAGACGTGCTGTTTGATTGTTGATAACAATGTCACTTGTCAGATCTCTGATGTGTGTTTTCTTCATTGCTTATGCTGTTGATTGTGTCTCTGGCCTTTTGTCAGCGCAGTGTTTTCCTC
Source organism: Chionis minor (assembly GCA_013398295.1). NCBI lineage: Eukaryota > Metazoa > Chordata > Aves > Charadriiformes > Chionidae > Chionis > Chionis minor. The sequence continues at coordinate 156,044 of VZSF01003430.1, read as the reverse complement.
TATGATCTCTGACACTTGGGACACTTTCCTGTGTAGCTGTCATCAACCTTATTAACTTGCTTGCTTTTTTTCATCTGAAAATATATCCTTTTCCCTTGACTAAATTTGAGAAGAGGGGAAAGAAAGTGTGTGAATTAGATTCCTAGTTTGAATCTTGAGCTCAGCTCCCACCACCACGCTCCTCTGTGCCGCAGGTATTTTGGGTGTGCATTTTCTTATGCACCCACCTCTAACCTGTTGCTATGCAAGGTAAATTAAACCCATTTTTCAGGAAGCATCAACTAGGGCTCTTGGTTGGCCACGGCCTTTTTCTCTCTACATGGTCCGAGGAGTGCTGGCAAAACCATAACATTCCCATACCTATGAAAGCCTGGGCTATATCTATGAGTCCTCCTCTTCACACAGATTTTTCTAAAAGGCAATGAAAGACACGCAGGAGAATAAAATCGTGTTGTCACGCTGGCTACAGATGAGATACAGATGCACAAGGCTACCCAGTTTTGTATTACTGGGAAAAGCATTCACGACTGACATGCATAGGACAAATTGTTTAGGAGAGTTTTTGGTGGCTTTTCCATTATTACATAGTGAAAGCCAGTACAGTTTTAACTCATGTTGCCAGGGGGTGACTAAGGGCTCCGTGCCACTAGGGAGCGGCGAGTTTCTGAGAAGAGGCTTAAAGAAGTGAGTGAGGGTGCCAATCCACAGCATTATCGAGTGTGATGAGTGACCGCCTGTGTTCCTGCTCGCGGCTTCTGCTAACCAGCTGCGTCCGAGAGGTCTGACTTGCGTTTACCACCCACCATGCCACTGCATGCACACGAGCAGTTAAGCTGCAGTAGTCATGCCGTAATTTCAGACCCTTGTTTACCACAGGACAATTTGTCTGTGTGCGCCTGAGGGCACCTGTAATAGATCTGAACGTGGTCATTTCCAGAAAAAACAGATACATTCAGTTTTATGTGCATAGAAATGAAGCAATATAGTTTGTTGGTTTTTTTTTAAATGGAAACTGGTTTAGACATTGTTTAAACTGATGCTTCTGTTTTAAATTTTGTTTGGTTACACCTCTTTTTCCTGCATTTAGGTAGCTGTATGTAACAAAAATATTATTACACTATTTCATTATTATGCAGTCTCGATATTTGAAGTTAAAGCAACATTGGCCTCCACAGGTTTTGCTATTTTGCCTCCAAAACAAAACACTAATAATTCCTCAGCTGCCTTGAAAGATATTTGTCTCAATGAGGTTTACTTTCACAGCTTTTACATAAGCAGTTCTTCTAAAGAAAATTGTTTAGAAAACAGTGGTTCAATCTGGAAGAGAAATAATAACATTTCATGCAAAGCAGCTTGATGTTTTAAAAACTGTATTAGCTCCATGGAAGCTGGAAGAAAAAATATGTTTTGCCTTTAAATTAAAAAAAAAAAGTTCATGAGTAGAATTAAAATACAATTAGTTGTAAAATAAGAAAGGAATTAGAAAAAAAACATTTTATTAACTTCTGCCCAGGAGCCAGTTCCCAGAAAACTCGCTGAACTCTCTCTTATGTTATATTGTGAAGACGAAAGAGTAAAACAAGAAATGCAAGAAAAAGCTGAGTCATTACTGATGAACTAGATAATAACTGTGTGTTTCTCTGTTTTTCATTAGAACTAGTGACTTTATCATGTCTCCCTTCCTAGCACCCTCTTCTATTTGGAAAATACGAGCCACATTTTGTTCAGGATTGTCTTATTAATTAAAATTGTCATGCTAAATATGGAACATTTATTCTTAACTAGCATTTATATTTGAAGGTTTCGGCTTCTGGTTCAGTTCTGAAATAAAGCTTGTGGTTTTGACAGCTGCTCTTTTTTTTTTTTTCCACAATAACAGCTGGTCTAAGAACACATGTTTATTGCTTTTCAGAAACTTCGTCACACTTTAAATATTTAAATTTTGGGGGGAAATGAGATTTTTCTTTTTCTGATGCTCTATATAATAGGCCAAACTCTTTCCTAGTTGAATATTCAAAACTAATCTGAACCCTTTCCTTTGCCTTCTTGGAGAAATGCATTTATTTGCTATCATACCAGTGTATGCTACGCTATTAATGGTCAGCTTTTTGAGACAATAGTCTTGAGAAGGAAAGCCTGGAAAGTCCAATAGGATTTTTAGAATAAGGAGGACAAGATGAGCAAGGATACACATTCTAATGTGTACCCTCTACAGTAAACTTTAAGACTCATATGTTAGCACTGCGATTATAAACAGTTGGCTTTTATTTCTCAAGAGCTATTTCTTATCTGGATTATGATATTTCTTTTCTCAGCTGGCTGGAGGCCCCCTAGCCTCACTGGAGCTTGACACTGCTGGCACCCCATGCGAGTGATGGAGCCATCCCCGGAGGATGCAATGTCTTGCCATGTGCCATGTAAAACCTCCTGGGAGGAAGGAAATTCCCTCACTTCAGTCCTGCTAACAAGTGCATGTGAATTTGCGGGGCACAAATACACCCCATGGATGCCATCACTTAGGGGTGATCTGCACATCCCAGTTATCTGTGTGAATCAAGCTGCAAGGGTTGCTGTCTTTCTGGGTGAAGAAGTAACTGGGAAAGGTGCAGGGTCTCTAGCTGCAGTTGCTATGGAAACACACCCATATTTAACTTCCTTGTCCAACTTCCCATTTTCAAAAATACAGCTAGTTACATTTTAAGAGAGTAAATGAAAGTAAAAGTTTGGCTAACAGGGATTACTTCCATGTGGTATGCCAGACACTTCACAGGTTCAAATCCAGAGGTTCTGTCTGAGCTGGGAATAGGCTATGATGAAATTCAAGAAATTTTTTTTTAGAAGAAAGAATATGTGAAAAATCCACCAAAACACATTTCTCCAGCTTCACAGAAACCTGTTACCTGTCACAGAATCTTCAAGGCTGATTTTTTTTGTTGTTGTTGACGACTTCTACAAAATCAGTGACTTCTTTCTTAAAAAAAAATTGTTCTTGCTATTCTGATAATAACATTTCTTTATGAATTATATAGTCTCATAATTTTTAGGTATATTTTTTGCTGCATAAACAATAGCTTCAGACATGTTTCCTCTTTATCACTTTTTCAGTTTCCTTCATTGCTTTAAAATTTCACTTTGTTTCACTCTATTCTTCCCAAAACAATCTGATTGTGCTGTGCAAGAAGAATCTCTGCTAAGGTCTTGGTAAAGCTATTTCAGCAATGTAACTTGCCTTGTTGGAGGTTTTGATATATTGCTCTACATTTCTTTAAAAAAGAACAAGTGAAACAAATGAAAAAAGAGATGGTAATTTTAAGGTCTGATCTTTAAATGTATAGTGAAATGATTAGTAATTTAGGTGAACAAAGAAGGCAAAATCCAAGGGTGGCAATTTATATTTAATAATATATTAATATAATATCAATTATATTTAAGTTAAACTTTTAAATTTTACCTTTTGATAGCACCTTTAGGGAGCACTCTCAAAACCAGATCTATCAGCTGTGAAGGCCAAGGTGGGACGACCTGGAAGAGACAGAGCAAGTAGCACATAGATATTGAGGTGCCCAAATACCCTGTGCAAGCAGTGAATTAGTCAAAACCTGTTGGAAGGCATTTTAGTGCCACAGGAAAGGTGCTGCTAGAAGAGGCAGTGGGGACCGCTCGCAACCAGTCCAGAGGCTGTTCCTTTATAGAAATGTTCAACATGGCCACCAAAACCTAATTTTGAAGCCTATGGAAGAACAAATATTTTAATGTTACCTGTACCATGTAATTTGGGGTGGTTTTGACTACTACAGGAGATAGATGAACTTCCTTTATCCATTATGACTACTTACAAACATTTTCGCTGTGTAAGTCTGACATAGATGGTGTTCTCCTGTGCCTAAGAAAGGCTCAGAAATGGAGAGACTGTAGAGAGAGGGATGAATGAGGGCTTTCTCAAGCTGATGGAAGAAAGAGTTCCTGGTAACGTTGCAAACAGGTGAACAAAAACCACAGACAACCAGAGAAAGAAAATGAAGAAAATGAGAGGGGACGGGAGAACAATAGTAGCTGGCTGTAGTTGATTCATGGTATGGATGCTACACTATGACAGTGTAGGCTGACCTTTCAGGGATCAACTATATCTGTGCGTACTTCACTGTTTCTAAAACTGGTAGATGTTAAGGTGTTCCTTATGGTGGAGCTTGTTCAGGAGGCAGGGAGTTGTGGCAAAAGTTAAAAAAATTGTGCTGAAGGCTGGACAGGGAAGACAGTGATTTACTGAAACACTGATCACTGTAGGGCCATGGTCTGGGAGATGGGAAAGGGGGAAGCTCAGGTATCTATTAAAGCTCTTGGGTAAATGGTATGAAACCTTTTATGTCCTGAAAGTGGGAAACATCTTGAGGTTCTTAAACCACTGTGGATTTTTTGTTAGACTTTTGACTTGTGCATGTGAGCGGTGTGGATTTCTTAGTCAGATGAAAGGAGAAATCCTAATGATGCAATGGATTAACCTGTCCAAGTGTGCTTCAGGCTGGTGGAGAAGAAGTGGAATTACCAATCATCAGATGTAAAGAGCACCCTGATGCAGTTTGCACGTATAAGCCCAGTTTCTAGGAGTCTTTCTGCAGCACGCAGTACAGGCATCTCCGCAGGCAGAAGGAAATTGGATATATAGGTTAATCACAGTTTACATTACTGGGAAGAGGAATGAACTCCCATATTTTGTGAAATGTTTTCTCTTCAAGTCCTCAGCCTCAGTAGAATCAGTAAGGCTTGTTATATGAATTTAATTAACATGAAAATATGAATATATCACTTGGATTAGGAAATAATTATTAGGAGTAATTCTACATCATCATTTATGCATGAGTGCCCCAAAAGAAGGAGCAGAGGGGCTCTGAATCACAAGTGATTATAATTGCTCTATCCAGTTTCATATGAACTTTCAACAAGCACTCGATTTGTGGCTTTATAAGTTGTCTTGTCTTAATTAAAAATCATAGAATCATAGAATGGTTTAGGTTGGAAGGGACTTTAAAGATCATCTACTTTCAATCCCCCTGCCATGGGCAAGGACACCTCCCACTAGATCTGGTTGCTCAAGGTCCCATCCAACCTGGCCTTGAACACTTCCAGGGATGGGGCCTCTACAACTCCCCTGGGCAACCAGTTCCAGTGCAACACCACGCTCAGAGAAAATGTTCTTCACAGAATCCCAGAATGTTAAGGGTTGATAAGGGTTGAAAGGGACCTCTGGAGATCATCTGGTCCAACCCCCCTGCCAGAGCAGGTCCACCTGCAGCAGGTTGCACAGGATGGTGTCCAGTCATGTTTTGAAAGTCGCCAGAGTCAGAGACTCCATAACCTCTCTGGGCAGCCTGTTCCAGTGCTCTACCACCCTCAAAGGAAAGAAGTTCCTCCTCATGTTCAGGTGGAACTCCCTATATTCAAGTTTGTACCCATTACCTCTTGTCCTATCACTGGGTACCACTGAAAAAAGACTGGCCCCCTCCTCCTTTCAGATCTTATGACTCGAAACTTTTCCTTTTTGGCTTTATGTGACTCTGAGGTAAAGACCCTGCTTCAGTTTATAAGCTGAATTTTGCAGAATATAATAAACATATGTTGCACATCTGCTGATGAAAGCTTTCTGCAAACACTGACGGAATGCTGCAGCATGGACTGCTCAGCAGAAGAGAGTGGCGAGCTTCCACCTCTGCTGCTCAGTTATTGGAGTAGAAGAGCAAGGCTGTTCAAAAGTACGCAGTAGCACTGTATCAATCTGTATTCATGCCAAGCAGATTTGCTTGTTAGAAGGGAGATTTGTGCTCTCAGTATGGCTATTAAAAGGAGGCCATAATGACTTTTGGTTACAGAAGCCCTGGGAATTTTTTACAGGAAAGAAGAAAGTGCTGTTTCCAGTGTCCACTCCAATTTTCAAAGTACAGTTCTCGGTTGCACAGATAATGTCTTGTGCTTTCACTTGCACAGTATATCCATTGTATACTATCAGTGAGTTATATGGGTGGATACGTTGTGCTTGAGATATTTCTCTGATTAATGAATAGAGCTTAGGACTGTTTGGAGTCTGATTCATTGGCTATTTTGTTTATGAACTTTACAGGAAGCTGTGCTTGCAGGACAGCTGTAGAACATAGTAAGTAAATCACTTATGGATCTGTTGGGCCAAGAGGTAGTATGCAAATGTAGGATCATCACAGCTGTTCTCTATATGCAAAGCTTGATTAAACCACTAACACACACAAAGATAGAACCACAGAACTAAAATAACGCCTCTCAAGCTAAGCTACTAAACTAAATTAACACTTATTTTGATAGATCTGAAAGGTCAAAATATTTTCAGAAGTCTAGTTAGGTATTCCCTAAATTCAGTACCTTCTCTGCAGTCTACTGAAAAAAAATGATTCAGTCAAAATTATTTTCTAAATTTTTTTCAGTAGGTAATTGCCAAAGAATCTCTTTTGATCACTTGATATTCATCATCTAAGATGTGCTGATAATGTAAGCTATTATATTATTAATTAGGGTCATAAAGTATATTTTCATTACGTGGCTTGTTCAAAGGCAAACTTAACATGTTAGCATCTCAGAGCTTGCTTTCATTGAACACTCTGTAATATTTCCTTCATAGTCACTAACTGGGAATTCAGTGTTTTTTCTGACAAACATTTATCTGGAAAGTTAACAGAAAATCAGCTGGTAGACACAGGTAAACTCAACAACAGTTCATTTGCCCAGTTTACAGATTCAGGCAAACACTAGCTCCCATATTTCGTTGTTTATTATGTGCTTTTATCTGCAATATCACTGTATAGTGCAGCATACTGAAATAATTTTTAAAACTTTTCTTTTAGCAATTCTTAAACATGAAAACAGATGAAATACCTTTCAGAGCAAAAAAAAGGATGAAAGAAATGTGACTAATCAGAGTGATTGAAATAGCCCCTTATTAAACAGCAGTACAGAACAGGTATCTTAATTGTCAATTGTAAATGGAAATGCTGACTGTCAAATCATATATGTTACCCATGTAGGAACAAAAGGGATGCAGGAAGATTTAAAGGGAACTGACAAAAAGTGTTACTATAAACTTTTCTAGATTAAGTTGCATTGTAAGAGATACAATATTGCATGCCAGCGTAACTGTAATTCGAGGGCCTCTGTAACCCCTCAGAAATTCACTATCTTAGCCCCACACCTTCATCTAAAGGGTTCCCTTAATAAAAACAGGTCTTAATCTGCTTTTAGAGACTCAGACATAGAATATCCTGTCTCTGAAAAATAATTAGGCTTTGGAAATACTAGCAACTTAATATGAGCAGTCAGTGCAGTGTGCAACAAAAATGTTAATGTGATCCTAGGTGTCTAAATAGGTGAGCAGTGATGTGATTTTTATGTCAACATAGAGCAATGCTGAGACTGGAATACTGAGTACTATACTCAGTACTGGAATACTGTCACTATAAAAGGATTTCTAAGATTTGGAGGGAAGGCAAAAAGAAAAAAAAAAAAAAAAAAAAAAAAAAAGAAGCAGTGTAGTTCTGAGAGCCAGGGAAAATGCATCTCACAGTAGAAAGCTCTCAGTCTGCTAAGGGTAGTGAACTGCAATTCCTTCCTTGAGGTGTGTAAATATTTAAATATTTTCACTGAAAGAAAATATGAGGACCTAAAAGGCTACTTACTATGGCCTGCAAAGGTGCACTGGGAACTTGTGGCTGGAGTTTGCAACCTGAGCAACTCAAGAGTAGGAATGAGAAACCCATTTTTGACTGTGACAATGTTCAGCAGCTAAAGCGGATGACCAAGGGGAACACTAAAGGCACGTGGGTATAAAATATAGTTTCTGAGGAAACCTACTAGATAGCAGGAGAACAACAGTAAGATAAGCAAAAGAAAAATGACTGTAGAGTAATTTAGAATTCAAGATTAGTAGACCATATTGACTTTGAAATACAGATTTCTCTGACTCTAAGCTGCTTATAGAAATACTGTCCTTTAATGGGAACTGATTCATTGGTCATTATAATTTGATCACTCTAGTTTCTTAATCAACAAAATATTAATGACTATCTTTTATTTTATTATGAGCAATTTGGAACCCATAAAGCATTTTCCCATTGTAGACCATCAGTCTGAACTTTACAGAACTCAAGAGAAAAAAACGTTATGATTTAAGTAGTAACTTCTGCTATGCTTCCTTCATATGGGAGGCAGTTTGTTAATAACAGAAGCTCATCTTACAGCGATGAAAGAATGTTAACTAGCTGGAAAAATGCTGCAGTTCAGAGCTTTAGTTAGATCCATATGGCAGTTAACAATAAGTAACTTATTACTTTCCCCTCTGGCAGTTTTATAAAAAGCAATAACTTGGACCAAAATAAAAGTCATTCAGGTGTTCACGAGTCGAGAAGATACAGCCACTCCTGTTCGTCTTTGCTGTACTAAGAAGCTTCAGCGTGGCTGCTGTGCAACCCTGCAAGCAACTAAACCTTGCAAACATCCCAAGTCTCTCCAATAAGGGCTGAATAAAGTGAAGAAACTACCCTGCAGGTTCCTGGAGCTGGGGCGGTTGTACAGGGAAAGTGGTGATGCATTCCCATGGACATAGGTAGGAGACAGTACCTCCCAACACCACTGGGTATCCTTTATGTTGCCCCTGACTTCACTGATAGCAGGTTTTATTCCAAGCACACTCTGAATTCTCAGTGCTGAAGATCAAGTGTGGCTCACCGTGGGCTCAGCTTCCTAGGAAGTGTAATTAACTGTCCAGCAGGAAAGCTGTAAAATGCCCCTCAGAATGCATAGTCCTAAGAACATAGTGTTAAATGTCACACTAAGCCCAGTTTCAGTCCATTGTTTCCCTGTTTCGGAGAGTTTTGGCCAGACCTGTGACAATACACCTAGAAACCGGAGCAATTGCTGACAGCATTTCACAGTGTTTCATGCACCCACTAGATTCTGAACAAGAGAACTGAGGGTTTTTGTTTTTTCTCTAGGAGAGGAAAAAAAGAATGAGAAATACTGACTACTAGTCAGATTAGACATCTCTAGATAGCATTAATTTACAAATGATGGCTTTATAAAAAAACAACCTATTTGGGGAAAGTGGTTAAGTGTCTTGAAAATCTTACAAAATAGAATAGCAACTGGTCTTCTCTCAGCAAGAAGACAAGGAATAAACCACTGCCAATACTCTCTTTAGTTTGCAGAAAAGAGCTTTGTTCCTTGATGACAACAACTTCTGAAATGGAAGGAAGCCACCTAATCACTGGCAATGTGTCTATTTATTATGCAGTGTGTAGAAAACATCTGTGAATATTCTCATCATTGGCTTTGAAAATACCCGTTGTAAAGTAAGCTGATCTTAAGGTGATAAAGTGCTCATATTCTTCCTGGAAGCCACATCTGAAGAGTCTTCAGTTTTCCAGAAGGTTTTCTCCCATCTCATAAAATCACTTTATTAGGAGATCACTTTGCATTTATCAACTATGTCCCATCATGATATTTTTAAGGCTCATGTATTTGAAGTATAAAGGTTACCGTTATGCAACCTTAATGAAAGTACCCGGGTCACTGCAGTAGTAGACACTGAGTGCAATACAATGCAAGTATCATTATACAATATTATTATGTAAATAAGTACTATATAATGCCTTTCAAATACACTTCAAAGGAAGTTGGAGGAAATCTTAAAAGCTGAAAGACTTGAGAAGAAAGTACAATAATATCAGGCAGGATTTTGAAATGCGATACTCTCAAACATACGCATATGTCAGCATCTCACAAAGGCACTACCAGGTTGTCTAGGTGATGTTCTAAAGAAAAAGACCGGGAACATAAGTGTTCCATGTCTCGACTAAGCATGGCTATTTATAAGAGACTACTGACTGATTCTGAGAGAATGTTCAGAGAAAACTTATTGAACTCTCCACAAAATAATTCTGTACAAACTGCAAGGGACAGAATGCCTCGAAGCACTATTTTGTAGGGCCTTTTGTCCCTCAGGTGGAATTTAGCTGAAGGTAGTGTCACATTTCATATTGTAACCACAAGAATCTAATTAATACAAAATAGTGTTTTGACACCATGTGTTTGTTCTCGAATATTCAGCAACTATTTTTACCCAGACCCACTGAAGAGATGAAGTGAAAAACTGCGATAACATTTAAGTAAGGTATAACTACTCTCACCCAACTACTTTCTTAAGTCAGTACATGAGAGCTAAACTAATCATGTGCTGGCTGCTTGCTACCAACATTGTGCAGTGTTTGAGGGGAAAAGTGTTGAAATTCTAAAGCTCAGAAGGGTTGAGGTGAACCTCAGCAGATGTTTACATAGTTATAAATTCCAAGAAATCAGTTCCAGAAGGTAAACAGAATTGGATATGTGTTTTACTGGTTTTCTGTAAGGTGGTAGTTAACCCATGCTGCTTCAGCAACTGTCTATTGGGGAATCATAGAATCACAGAATGGTTTGAGTCAGAAGGAACCTTTAAAGATCATCTAGTTCCAACCCTCCTGCCATGGGCAGGGTCACCTTCCACTAGAGCAGGTTACTCAAAGCCCCATCCAACCTGGCCTTAAATGGGGCATCTGCAACTTCCCTGGGCAACCTGTTCCAGTGTCTTACCACTCTCATCATAAAAAATGTCTTCCTTGTTTCGAATCTAAATCTACAGTCTTTTAGTTTAATACCCTTACCGCTTGTCTTAACACTACAGGCCTTGGTAATAAGTCTCTCTTCATCTTTCTTATAAGCTCCTTTTATGTATTGTAAGGCTGCAATAGGATGTCCCCAAAGTCTTCTCTTCTTCAGGCTGAACAACCCCAACTTTCTCAGCCTGTCTTCATTTTGAGAGGTGTTCGAGCCCTCTGATCATTTGTGTGGCTCTCCTCTGGACACATTCCTACAGATCCACATCTTTCTTGTGCTGGAGGCCAGATAATAATAATAATATTGGTAATTAAAACTATTACTGTGTTAAAGGTTGTGTTGCTTCTGTTTTAGACACTGAAGATTAAATAAAGATTTACATACTTGAAAACCTAATCATGTTTTTCAGTTGTATCAGCAGACCTAATAAAACAACTCCTTTTACAAACCCTGCTTCTCTTACATTATTCTTATGCTTGCACAGGAGCAAAATAACTAAGTTAAAACAAGAACCTGTCAACATACAAGGGTAGTAGTAATATTCTCACTAACATCTGAACCGGTGATGCTTTCCTCCTGCTTTCCTACTGTACAGCTGAGATAATTTTAAACTGCCAACATGGCCCGTACTGCTGGAGTACTGATTTCACTACAGTGACACATACTGAAAATGAGAAAAAATGTTAAGGAAAACCCTTATCTTGAAAATGCTGACCTATTTAATCAGACATTTACAAGAATAAATTGTAAGGCTTTTTTTTTCCAGTTAAAAGCAAGTTCATCAAAAAAATCTTCTGTCTTTGTTTTCATCTTTCAATGAAATCCTCATTTCCACTGTGAGTCTTCCAGCTAGAGAACAGTGCAGGAACATCAGAATAAAATTGAAGCACCATGATAGTCATGAAACCCTGAAGTCACCAAGCCATTTGTTTCTCATGAGGACCGTTACATCCTAACACAATTCCTCAACAGTTCAGAGTTCACCTTTCAGACAAGAAAACAAAAACAGGTTTGGAGCAGAGCTGAATTCAGTGCCTAAATCTGCCATATCCACCTCTGAGACTCTGCTGTCAAGTTCAGTGCAAATGGAAAGGGCCAGGTCATGAGCTGACAGAGGTCAGCAAGAGCTATGCCGAATGTAAATGTACGGTGCTGCATTACAATAGCTAAGGAAGATGCTTGAACAGTGTTAAAATATCAGTCTGATTTTGGGACAAGGCAGTGAGAAGTATCTGACTTCATCCCAAGCACAATGCTGTGCACAGCTGTGTATTTTTTCTAAGGGCAGACTGGAACATCTTAATCATTTCACTTTGCTCAAAATGGGCTATATTTAAAAATTATGCAGACAAATTACATGGATGTCTGATGGGGAAATTGTGACCAGATGGCACACACCCAACCTGCAGCCAATGTCTGACCAGACCAGCCATTTTATGAAAAGGGCTTCCAGACAGTATATCTCATGTTCTTCTCCCATCTTGCTCTTGGTGATTTCCCACTGTAGTAAACAAGAGCTAACAAAAAAAGGAATTGGGATAAGAGAGAAAGGAGGCACTACAACAACAAAATAATTCCTCTAGGCTGTACCTTTGTCTGCAAGTGCCTCCGCTCCTACTGTCAGGAGTGACAGCCAGCCTCTGTTCCCTCTTTTGTGAAGGGAGGACAGTGTAAAGAAAAAATTTCTGGGCAAATTTTCCCCCAGCTCTCTACTCATATGCTGGTGGCACTCTGATTTTGCTGTTGAGCTTGGGGATACTGCTTTAAAGCATATCATCTACTTTCTTTCCTCGTATTAGTTTTCTCAGGGCCCTTTGAGGATGCCCACTGGGGCCATCTCTGTGGTGATACTGTAAAGTGGAGCACACTGCCTTTGCCACACTGTGCTGTCTTAAGGCGGATCAGAGTGCCCCAAGTGCTCAGCATGCTGCACCGCAGACACCCAGAAGCCTTCATTAGTTCACAGGTGGTCAATGAGCACCTCCTCGTGCTTCCCAGCATGTCCAAAGACAGCTCCTGCACCCTGCTCTGTGCCCCAGCCAGTGAACGGTTGAGTGGGGCAAGCTACCCAGTACGATGGTAGACCTACAAGAATCAGGCAACTGCTGCTTTCCAGTGACCAGCACAAGCCTCCTGCTTCTCAAGACAGGTTATTTATAGGAGTCAACAGTTTGAAGCTGCAGATTTTAAGTAATGAGCAGTCTTTCTCTCTCTTGGATATTTAAGGCTGTACTGGCATCTGCAATAGGGTACAAGAAGCAGCTGCTCTGTGATCTCACTCTCCGGGTGCATCAGGCTCACTCCACTGCTCCAAGGCTGTAGGGCCAAGTAACATTGCTGTGTATTTTCTGCCCATTTTCCAACTTAGGAGTTACCTGTGGCATGGATTCAGTTTTCGAAAGGCAAGCAAGAAGGTAAACCCTTCAGACAAGTAGTGCCCAATGTAACAAATCAAAGCACCCCCCTCCACCCTCCCACCTCCACCAAAGAACCCCAGAAATTTAAGATTTTTCTCATAGCTGCTGAAGCAGCAATGTCTTGTCTGGGAAGTATGACCGTATAAAAAAACCCATCTAGCGAAAGCGGTTTTTTACTTTTCTGCCTCTTTGGCTAGCTTCTGGGTACAATATGATACACTTTCTTTGACTTTAAGCACTTCCAAATTTATTTTAACAAGCTATTTTACCAGTGACAATGTTGCCTTCTGCTCAGATTTGCTATGTGCAATAAAATGCACAGCAACATCTGAAAACAGAGCAAGATTCATAATTACTGCTAGTATAGCAGTTCCACAGGCTTCACTGCAACTCATATGTCTTTTTTGTTGTCAGTTTTTCTGTCCTTGGACATGTGCATCAGAAGCAATTTAATGACTGTGGCATCTCCAGCATGACGGAGAGCATAAAGTATTCCCCTTTATATCCATTATGTTTTCTTTCTCTGAAATGATGTCAGCGTCGTTAGTGGATCATGGCATAAAACCATTCCTATTGCATGAGGCTTTAATGAGATGGAATTTCAGTTTTTCAAGTTTCAAAATTTGAGACATGGAATTAACTGTTTAGAAAGCATTTTTGAACTAATTTAAATTGTTCGGGGGGAGGGCGGGAAGACTAAAAAGAAAATATCCATATTTCCCGATATATACTGTATAAATGTCTTGTGTCCTTCTGTTTTCATGCTCCCTTTTCCAAATAAACATTTTAAACTTTCCAAAACACAATGGCTTGGAACCACTTGGCCAGTGAATGTCCAGCAAGTTCACTTGTACCTTTAATCGTGCTGTTGGTCAGTAAACTCTCCTGTATAAGGAGGAGGAGTCTGAACTCTTTGAGTTTGTCTCTGCTTTGTGGCCTGGAGTTGATGCGCTTGCAAGCTACTGCAAATATTTGTATGGTTGAGAATATGACGAGATTGTTTTCTCTCTCTACCTCACCCTATAGGAAAACACGTTAGTTGAAATCCCAGCCTTTACAGGGCAGAAATTTTGTGTCAGTGCATTTCTTATTTTAGAAATGCATGGAAAGCTTTTAAAATGATGGGAATGCTTCTTCTGAGATGGTAGCAAAGTCAGAATCTCAATTTCAATCTCTTTGAAATAACATATTTTCTATTTTCACAGTTAAAATGTTCATGTTTAAAGTGAACGACTGAAATAATAATACCAAAAATATCTGAGTACACCCATTTTGTTCTCTCCGATCTTTGATTAAAGTCAGACATTTTTTCCTCAATCATATCTTTAATCTCTGTAGTGGAAATTGTATGATTTCTGCAGTCATTTTATGTGGCATTAGGAATTATGAAATCCAACCCTTTGTGTGGGATAATCACAGATGTCACAGTAGTTGTACTTTAAAATGTCGAAGAATTAAAATATGGGGGAAGATGAAACACTTTGCTGTGTCTGTCTGCTATATTCTGAAGTTTAGTGAATGTGTTCATGAGTTGAAAGCCCCATGAAAAGGTAATAGACATTGTTTTTAATCCAGTGTTGTAGAAATCCTACTCTGAATACCTATAACTTTAGGCTACACATCTATTGAAAGAGTGCTGAAAGATGCTGGAAATTACAAGTTTTCTTCTTTCATGCAGAATACTCTTGATCCTAATTTTTGCTAGCCTCTTTTTATGCTCAGAAAAGAAAGTAATAACAAAAACCAATGGTTTTTTCCCACTTTTCAGTGAAATGTGGTTTCTACAAGCATTTCCTTATGCAGGGTAGCTCCTTATCTCATCAGGAATCCTGCAAAAATAGTGCAATTCCTGGTAACTCAGTTGGATTCTCAGGAATAGCAGTTTGGTGTAGCTTCTGTGTCCCACACTGGATCTATGGCCATCCACAGTAGCTGTGTGTAGATCTAAAGCAGTAAATTAAATGAACCTGGGACTGTTCTCAGTGTGAAGGCAAATGACACTGAATGGCCTTTGTCCATGTCTCTAAACTCTGTTACCTCACAAACTGGGTGATCGCATCAACATTTCCTTTGAGAAGTTGGCCTTGGCCAGTATTTATGCCCCAAGCAGGTCTAAGAATCATTTGGGTAACTACTATTTAACTAAAGCTGAAATTTAGCTATAGGTAGAAGCATGTAAGGGTCTAACAATTTAACAGCAGAGGTGGTGGAGATCCATTGCTCTCGAGTATTCTCTGGCACTAGCTAAGGTGCTGGTGTAGGTGTGGGCACAGGGATCCTCCCCAAAGCACACGTGGCCAAGTGCCTTCCTCTCCTTCAGGGAGGAAGTAATATGTGATTACAGTGCTGCAAGTGGTGCTAGATGGCAGTAGCTTTGCTTTTGAATGGAAACTAATTACAAATACTTTTCAAATCTTCTTGTGAGTATCACTTGTGATTGGCATATAGCAGGGCTGACATAGAGAAAAATTTTGTTTATAGTAAAAGCATACGTTCTGTTCTGCAAAGTTGAAAATGAAGAACTAACTCAGGGGTACAAGTAACCAAATTATCATCTTAAATGCATCATATCTGGCCCCCCAGCACATGAGAAATATCTATTTTGACATCCTCCCATCTCCATCCTTAAAAACCCAACTGAACTGGCCCATGTGTGACAGGGTACACATCTGCATAGCTCCATTCAAAAATTTCATGCATACAGGGTGCAGCCAGATGCCTTCTAGACACAGACTGACTCCGGGCTGTATGTTGTGCCTCATTCATGAGGTACCCTGAAATGTGATGCTTCCTCTTTATGCCTCTAGGTTAGGCTGGTGTCTACCTTTGCCTATACTTCTTCTACTGTCTTAGCTGACCTTTTGTGGCAATTCTCTCATGATACCTACTTTTATTTAAGACTAATTATTCTTATTTTATGAGCATTTCTTTCACTGGCCCCAGACGAATAACTTGGCTGGCTCTTACTCCTTCTGTCATTCTGTTATTCATGGCACAGTTATTCTTGCTGCAGGTTGCTCAGTTATGTGATTAAAGACTGATCATGTTGACCTCAAAGACCCAGCAAGGATTGGAAGAACAATGACAGGCAGAGGAACCCTAGTAACCTGACCAGTGGAAATGGACAACACAACTGTTCCCTAAGACCATCCAAGGGACGGGGCAAAGATTGACCCTGGAGTGAAACCCAACAAAATGAGTCAGTGGGGAAGGACAAAAGCTGGGGAAAGAGAAGGACCAAAGTGGACTGAGGAGAAATAAAAACAGAAAAAAAGAAGGAAAGAGGAAGGGGACAAATGAGTGTAAAGTTCTGCAGCTCATCTGACAGAGTACTTGATGAGCACAGTCTGTCCTCTATTCTACTTAAACCTAATTTCTGACTGCCTTCTGTGTGGTTGTTCTCTCTGCTTAGGGTACGTATGTGCCAGCACCAGCTGGTGAACGCAAGAGGTCTGTGTGCCAGCAGCTGGAGTGACCCATGAACCTTAGTGGCTTGTGGGTGCTGGTGCCAACAATTGGATCAGGCAGGGGCACTGGGGGCCGCTCTCAGAGAGACTGGGAAAGCCAACAACAGCAGCAGTTACCCATACATTGTATGTGCCGTATTGCACTGGCAGACTCCGATCCTGATCAGCAGGAGAGGACGAACAGGACTGGGCCACCCCTGCTCTTCATTTTCTTCTGAGGGCTGTGTGCATGCAGGTGGGCGCTGGGAAAGGCAGTGCTGTCTCTCTGCATCGATCTGTGTCATGTCTAGTGTGAGTGTACAGACACAGTCGTCGGGAGTGGGTGCTCAGCTTCACTAGCGCCTGGACCTGGGGACAGGGAACTGCAACAGCCTGGCATCTGTGGGGCTGGGACATGAGGAGACCCTCTGGCTCCCAGTGCCCATCAGGTTCAGTTACTTCTAGCACAGACAAAGTTTTCCTCTCACCAAAACCCATGGGCACTGTTAACTTTGAAGGATTCCTTTCCACCTTAGTAAATTACCTTCTGTTTGTCTTCACTCCCAACTCACTTTTACCTGCTGCCCTCTGTGCTGGGGACTCAGTGATTTGTGACCTTCTTACTGCCCTGCTGAGGTCTCTAATCCTGTCTTTCAAATCATTATCTAAACTGCTTCATTTTCTGTCTGTTCTTTCTTCCTTACCTCTCTTCTTCTCTTTTTGAAGAAAACTGCTGATGTTAACCATACAAAGAAACAAATACGTTTCCTAAGGAAAAGAAATAAGAAGCAATCCTCTGCTGAGGCTCCTGGGCTATATTAACAACATTTTCCTGGAACAATCTCATTATAATTATCTGTGATTGGTTTTTTTTTTTTTTTTTTCAATTTCTGATTCAAATTCCTTAGTATCCCCTAGGTATTTTTATACTTTTGAATCAAACACTGCAATGTACAGAAAGAATGCATTGTCTTACTTGTAGACTGTTACTTAACCTTTGAACAGCTGGGCTCCTTCCCAGCTGTGCAAAAGGCAAAGTCTGGCTCCCCAGGAGCAGTAATGTGTACATTTTATCATAAATCAATTTAAATAGATTGCTTTTGATACAATAGCAATGTCTGAAATGTAAGGTTAACATCTAACAAGAATATCGATTACCTTTAAGCAAAAAGTGAATCCTGAATACGTATCAGCCTTGGTGAATGGAGTTATTCACAGAAATAGCGTGGCATAAAAAATAAAAATACGGGACTCATGACTAAGTAAAAAAAAAAAGTGATCTGGATATGTTCAGGAGAAATTTGCCTGTGATCAGAACTTCTTTCATGCTTGACTGTTTAGCCAGATTCCATATATTTACGGGGAAATGTAAGATTGTTTGGTGAATTCACTGAAAGACGTGGGTGTCACACGGATTAAGTAAAGCATATCAGACTTCTGTGTAAAGTTCTCAAACAGGTATCAAAAAACTTTATTTTCTGCCTGGCAGCTAAATTGCAGCATTTTGTTCCAGTGACTAGTTCCAGTTGACTAGACACAAAGTTAGTTTCACCAAGCTTGGACTATAAGGTCCTGAAGGGAAGAGACAGAAGGGCTTGAAACCCTGCTGGATCTTTGGGAGAAGAAATAACTGTAGGCTCTGGGGCTGCACACCAGGAATTTAATTGAATGCATCAACTTATCTCAGAAAAGATAGTAGGAATCCGTAAGAAGATAACGCCTTTTGGATACACCTGTCAGAATTTCTAGACCAGTAAGATTGCCCCTGGCTGTGTTTGATCTTTATGGAAAAAGGTATATGTATGCTTTCTGCTGATTTTTAATAGTGGTTTAAACATATCTGCCTTTACGTCTTAAAAAAATCACCATAAGTGAAGCTATCAATGTCAGAATCAAAAACAGTTAGCTGAGATATTGCATTTCAGCGTGCTCATAAATCATCTCTATATGCTTTGCAGGATGTTGATATTGTGGCCCTTTTTTTTTAACCTCTCCTGCTTAGCCTAACACATAAATTTTATTTATTATTTGGGAGATGTTATTAACTTATTTTTATGTTCTCTGAAAGACTTGCTCCATATGTGATCACATTAAATGATTTGATTGGAAAAATAAATAGGACAAAAAGAGACAGAAGAGGAAGGTTGAAAATGAGAAGGAAAGGCAAGAGAGGGACTGGAAGGGGTACAAATTAGAAAGGGAGAAGGAAAACTAAAACTGAAGAAAAGAAAGTGGCAAAGAAAGAGAAGATCAGATTCCTTAGTAAGAGAGAAAGAAAAAGTGGTCCAAGCAGAGTCAGTGGAATGAAATCAGAGAGTTCAGGAAAAGCGCATGGGGAAAAGTCTGAAAAGAAACATAAAGGGACATACAATTACCAAACATCTTATTTAAAACCACTTTCATAAGAAAGCTGTAAATGTGGGGCTGTGCACAAATTTAGCTCTGTCACTTCTAAAGCTAAAAGGGCTAGTTTGATGACCTTGATAAATTCTTTAGTATAAATTGTTCTTTTTGCTGAATGAGTTCCTGGTTTAATACCATTGTGGAGAAAAAGCCAAATATCTTAAGTTAAACCATTTGCAGTAGAAGGTCCAACAAAAGTCTTGACAAATTTTTTTCAGAGGTTTATTACACTTATTTTTACATCAATTTCAGTCTAAATTGATCTAACTTCAACTTTAGCTCAAGGCCCTATCAAGCAGATTGAAGAGCCCTCTGTCAAATTTCTATCCTGATGAGGTACTTAGGCTTAGATGAAGTAATTTCTATGACAAGAAAAATGGTTGAAGTTTTCTAAGTCTTGTTATAAAGCATGTTTTAAAACCTATTTCATGACTCCCTTCTTGCTCTGGCTTTCATTCTGCCCATTTGTTAATGCCCTTCTTTAAATGGACACAGTAGTCCGGTGGCAGGCAGAGATGACAGTCTTGATGTTTCTATTCAGCATCGCCCAGCTTACCTAAAGACAGCACTAACTTCTTGGCCAAGGATTTAGGTGCAGCCCAAATGCTGCTGGAGACAGCACTGGGACTAGAATTTGGGTTACAAGCTTGGGTGACTGTGGCAATGGCTGCAAGTGTAGCGATCGACTGAGTGAGTCAAGGGAGAGGCAGTTCACATTCATTTAGTTGTGCACCTGAATATCACACTGCCCTTCCAAATCCCTCACCTAGATACCCATTCTGAAGTAGCAATGCTTGTCCTAGATGTATGGCATCTAAACTTTGTCCCTGAATAGACAGATGTTTTTTCACTTGGGAGTTCCTTTTGTTTGGTTTCAGATTGACAAATAATCTACAACACTGTACGGCATTCACACTGTTCTCTTTGCCAACTGACTTGATCGCAGAATCAATTAGTCAAATTACCTGTTGCAAATCTTTAACTGCCACTTTTCTCAGATGTATTTAGCTGGTGTGATTTCAGCCATTCCATTTATTTTGGTCAGAATTGCTCATATCAGTCTGAAAGACACACAATTACGCAGTCAGCCTAGCTAGCCTGTAAAATGGATGCCTCAAATATCTTCAGCACTCTGGATTCTCTAGAACGTTCAGAGACCTACTGAAGGTCCCTGTTCCTGGCTCAGAAAGCTCACTGGCTGTCACTTCAAAGCTCCTCATATGGTCTCTCGTGCACAGTCTTAGTCATCATCGTCTTTGTATCCTACTGAGTTACTATTAAATTACTGTCATTTTCTTCTAGTTTTTTTGTCAAATGCAGAACAGAAATATGGAATATTTCTGTCTTTCATTTAACTGACAGTTCTATAATTTCTATCTGTTGTGGCTATTAACATTAACAGAATTTCTTTTCTTTCTTTTAAACATAAATGAATTACTCTCTTTATCCCTGTTTACTTTGTCTTGTCTTTTTTTTTTTCTTTTTTTTTTGTGAATTGACTACAACTGTAAGGCTTGAAAGTTCTAATTTGAATTCCCAGTGAAGTAGATTAAGCAAACTGTTATCCTGTAAAGTCTGTGTATGTTCAAATTCTCATAGCAGCCACTATCCTCTTCATTCTGAAATATATCCTTCACTTAAGTATGTTTTTGCTGCAAAGAAGTGGTGGGTTTTTTTGTAGCAAGATTATTTTTATAACTCCCTTGTCGTGCGGTCCCTTTATAGAGGAACCAGAGCCAATTTTTCAGCGGCATTATGTAGGAGAGTAAAGATGGGAAATTGCTCAGGTTTGTGAGCTGAACAGCAAAGAAACAATACCCATGAAAACAAAACTATGGATTAAGCATCCTTTTGCACAGCAAAAGCATGAATCAACTTTTAGGACAGAATAAGGAGAAAAAGGAATAAGGAACTTCTGCACAGAAACCTCTCTGACAGAGGTACCCGTGTCCCGTGGGAGGTGAACAAGGGTGTAACATTATTTCTTGGGCTCACATGACAGTGGTCTTAGGCATGTGTAGCCCGCAGGTTAACATGGGAGTTATCCGTGTCCAGCTTCCCTTGAAAACACTGTGGTGTCAAGCTCAGTGAAATGGGTGTTTCAAAGCAGGTGTGAGAAGGATGGGAACAAGTGGGATAAGCTGCACTTGCCTCGTTGGTACCAACTTGCTCTCCACCTGCAGAAGTGAAAAGTTGCTGCATGAGCTGGTTTTGGCTACAAGAAGGATTGAAGGCAAGTCATTTGGAGCACAAAGTGTCTGCCCATCCGCAGTCAGCAGAATAGGGAAAACTGCTCTTACTGGCATAAGCAAGGCAAACCCGAGGCTATTCTTAATTCTCGTTGTGGGATACACAGGGTGAGATGCGTAAGAAGCTTGGAAGTTTTCTTTCCAACATCAGCATCAGAGTCCTCTAAATTATTGCTTTACAGGTGAAACTTATTGATGCTTCTATTATCTTTCTATTTATTTTATTTGTGCTTTTGATCAAAAAACCCACAAACCCAACCCACAAATAAAAAGGTAGATTGTAAATGTAAGGCTCCTGCTGCTGCTTATCTACAGAGCAATATTCCCAATAGCGAATGTCAGAGGCAATTATAGAATGTAATTGTATGTGCAGATGAAGGAATCAAGTACCTAGTACACAGAGATGGAGTGAAAAATGCAATACCTTGCAATCAAGAACTACCAGAACTTAAGCTGTGTAAACTGTTTTTTTATAACAAGTTGTCATAAAAATCCAATTAGCATAATTCCTCATTCTCTTCAAAATGGAAAGACCTGTGTGACATTTAAAATGTGCCTGGTCAAACAGCTGTTTGACTATAATGACTCAGGAAGTGAAATAGAGGTCTTTTTATTACTTTATGTTAAACATGTCATTTTCAATTTGGAATGGAAGTTGGCTGTAATCCACATATAGTACTCATACATTTAGTGTTGTAGCAAATAAGTAGATAGATTTAGCACACCTATTAGGAAGCTAGAGAAAGTGATTTCCAGCAGAATTGGTATAAAAACAAATTAATTTCATCTCATTATTGTTGCCAGAGTGCAGAAAAATTGTCTTTTTTCATCTGAAACATGAAATAAGAGTGGGCGAGATAAAAATTGCACTGACAGTGAGAAAGAAAGTGCTTTTGGGATGAGTAGAGCATTACTGTTAGCAGCAGAGTATCATATCTCAAATAAAGCAATAGGTAGTTTCCAAAATACAATGTACCATTTGTGAGGAAGGTGGGTAGCATAACCGATCTGGGAGAAGGGAGAGAAGGAAAAGTAATTTGGAAAACAGTAGCATACAGCAAATGATCCCTCTTACAACTCTCTGGATTTCACTGGGTTAATTCTAACAATGACTAGTCCTGAAATCCTAAGACCACTGAAGGTCCACTCGGCAAGGAACATGAGATAGGCGTCATCTCCTTCCTCAAATTCCAGAAGGTCTGCTCAGCAACAGACTGAGATGGACTGACCAGGCCATGTGTGTAGCGGTTTTCACCTGCACAAAATAGGGCCTAAGTTCTCCCAGAACCAGAAACACTGGTGCCAATTAACTATTGTTTCTTGACATGCTTTTCTGCAAAGTAAGATCAATAGAGTATAGTAAGGAAGCTTCATCCCTGAATGGATATGCAGCAAGCAACTTCCAAATTTATACCGCACCAAGTATTTATTCACAGACACTAAAAGGCTGACAAAATAGATAGGATGACACCATGGGTTATCCAGCTTTGATAAATAAGCAGAACATTCTTAAACAATGATAGCTGCTGCCCAGGGCAAAGCAGTCAGTCAAGGTCTGACTGCTAGAAACACAGCAATCTATCTCTTGATGAGAAGGCCTTGATCGCCTGATGAAGCTGACTAGGCAATCATCTGACAAGGTTATAAAAGAGCCTCCCCCTCCTTCAGTAAACCCATAGTCTGGAACAGCAGGAGGAAAACAGCAGAGCTGATGGAGGCGCTGCAGGTAGCTTTCAGCTGGCGAAGTGTCACCAGAACAGGTGGAAAAGAGACAGGCGGAATGGTCAGAGGTGTGTTTAGCTTCCGTTTCACTGTTTATTCTTTACTGTCTCTCTTAAGGAAAGAATAGTTTTCCAGAAATTCTGTGCAAAACATTTGTGCAATGTGCTTTACCTCCTACATATCTCTGAGGAGGTAACCTGTGAATCCACAGTCCTTTGAGTCTTATGTCATGGGTTACAAATACCAATGCTGGAACTTAGACACCCCGTGGGGCTTTGGAAATTTAGGCAGGAAGAGCACCCTGTCTGTGCAAGCTTCTATGTGGTTATGAAGTCTGACTCCTCTAATTTTTTTTTTTTTTTTTTAAAGACAAAAAAGCAAGATCTGTTCTGTTCTGACCTGTAAGAAGGTCCCTAGCCTTTGAAAACTTCGCACCTTTTCATATGCAATTCCAGCTTCTGCTTGCCTACAGTCTAACTCCCACCAATGTCTTCTGTCTTGTTAGATAAGGAGCATCCAAAAAGATCTCTGGTTTGGGATTTAGATTCATTTGACTTCACTGGGAGGATGTACTTGCTTTTTAATTGGAAATAATGCCTGGGTTTTGCTCCCTTTCTGACAGCTGACTGTAAATATAGGGCCTCTTTCAGTTGGAAACCAAGAGATATTTCCCTGAAACAAAGGTGTTTGAAGCAGTTTAAATCCCTTTGTGGAAACTGAATTGTTTCAGCCCAGTTTCTACTTCATATTAACAGCACTGAGAGCAACATTAAAGCTTACTTTAGATCACTATGAGAGAAGCACTTGTAACTATCCCTGAATACAAAACTGTGCTGAAACCATACCAGTAACTCAGCAGCCTTGAAAGAACAAAGCCAAAAATACTGCAGCAGCTGTCCTGTTGATCAGCTTGTACTTATTCAAAACTGTGCAGATCTGACATTTGGTACAGAAATAACCATTTCCCAGTTCATTCACAATTACATGGGGGAATTGGGTAAACTTTGCAGTGTGCGCTTGTAAATAAACCTCCTTATCCCTGGAGTGAAGCCTTCCTAATAAGTAATTAATTGAAGATTAAGTCCTACAAGTTGAAAATATTAAAGTTTTGCAGGAGCTGACCGTTGTCCATATCCTGGGTTACTTCCATGTTTGTCTCATTTGCTTAAGCAAATTCACCATTTTGAACATTATGTGTCCTGGGATCAGTACCTTTTCTGACCTCACTATGCAATGGAAATTACCTTCTTGACTGCCACACAAGTTGCATTTCTGAGTAGAGGCAAGGAGCAAAAGTTGCAGGATCTCAGGATTGAAATACAATCTTGTTATTACAAATTGACTTTCCAGTAACTTTCTTTTGCTTTCCTTTGCGCAGCAGTATTTGTCAGTTACCAGGCACCTTTCTTTTGTCTTTCTGCTTACTGGTCACAACTTTGGTTCTTATATGTGACTTTTCTTTTGCAAATGTATTTCAAAATAATTCTTTATCTCCCAAACACAACTGGTTTCGGTTACCTATTAGGCTGTAGTGTGTATTGCTGTGTCTTTTATTTGTCTTGAACCATGTTGGTCCATGGTTGAAAGGGGAGGGCAGATACAGTGTTTTTCATTTATCTGGTCAAAATTCCCTCATAAACATTTCTCTGCCCTGTAAGTATCAGTTTTTACAAGAAAAGGACAGGCTATGTGATGATGAAGACATGAACATGTGCCCAGTGATGTTCAAGAGCTGACCAGGAATGTACTTTACCACAGGTGCTAAGGGAACAGCCCATTCCCTATCAGTAATGCCAGTATGCTCAAACTTGTGTGCTTCCAATTTTCTCCTTTTTTCAAAGTCCATTTCAAAACCAAGGAAGTGGATGATCTAAGGTCTTGAGAATTCTGCTCCTTTTTTTCAGGCAACTATCCCTTAACCCAAAATATGTTTGTGCATGAGGCTGTAAATCTATACGAGACAGCAGAAACCACAGCTGGTTAGAACAAGTGAGGGGCAGATCTCATTGGTGTAAATAGGGCTGTGGTATTCAGCATCTCAGCTTTTATTCACAAATGACTATAAGCACCCTAGTATTATATGCAGGTATTCTGACTTTGCTTAATCCTTTTTGTTTCAAAAGATTAGATTTGTCCACAGCTCAGCTGAAGTCCAAAACCACTGAGCT
This sequence comes from Chionis minor, assembly GCA_013398295.1. Taxonomy (NCBI): domain Eukaryota; kingdom Metazoa; phylum Chordata; class Aves; order Charadriiformes; family Chionidae; genus Chionis; species Chionis minor. The sequence goes on along the minus strand of VZSF01003430.1, from coordinate 130,977 downwards.
ACTGCTTTTATAACCATCAAAGACCTGAAGGATAACTTTAACTTTTAGTTCTGGTAACTCAAGGACGATGATCAGCTGTTTCAAAGATGGTGTGTATTTTTGTGTATGTGACAGTGCAGAAAATGTTTCTATTCTCAATTGCAACACCATCTGCTTATCTGAAAATAATAAAAAATAAGCCCTCAAATGTATTAAGAAATTATGAATACTTTGGGTAAAAAGGGATAAATGATGGATTCAGTGTACAGTCAGATCAGAGTGTTTACTCCGGAGGGCTGTCCTAGTGTCTGAAGGCTTAATCAAAGCTGCTGTTACAATTTATGCCCAATGTCAGTGCAATATATGCACTGCAATAATATATGATATAAAAATATATGTGCAACGTTATAAGACAGATATTCCACTTTGGTCTTAATTAGTAGGTAAGCTACAGACATAGAGAATCTTTTCATAATCAGTTCTGGGATGTATATGCATTTCTTAGCTCTTAACCTGGAGGACTGTTTTCTTATAAAGGAATTTTTAAGACTAAAGCTTATGTATGTTGCAATGGAAGACAGCCATATAGAACGAGACAACATAATAAAATGGCAGCAAAGATACTGTGTAATCAGAAGGCCTGTTCTCCTACCTTATATGAAATATTTATTTTGTGGAAAGCCACTTTGTTGACCTATTTTTTTCAGTCTTTCCAAACAAAATTGTGTTACCAGGTATTCACCTATGCTCATCAAAGGCATTATACAAAACTAACTTTATTTTCCCTCTGCAAAACTCCTTCTGTCTTACCCTGAGTCACCCCTTTGTCATGTTGTTGACTTGGATATACTTCTTGGTTTGCATTTTTCATTTATCCCTAAAATCCATTTCCTTTTGTTTGCTGTTATGACTGGCTCTCTTTTGTGCTGTTTCTTCAGCATTTCTACCTTACTTCTGTTCACTTCACCTTTTTTACTCTTATTGGATGATTTCAGTGGCCAGTTCTTGAATCAAACAATCAAAACCTCTTTTGCTATCTACCTAGGTATTCTTTTTCTATTAATTTGAAATTTCTCTAATATCTTTAAATGCACTTGTGACTCCCAGCTCCCTGCTTACCCCAAATGTATTTCTATGATGCATCCTTCAATCTCAGTTCATCTAGGGCAACAGTGTAGAACCTGTATGGTGGAATATGAAGTGTGAAACGTGGCAGCCCAGAGGAACCAGGAAACATTAAACTTAGACTCTATCTGAAACAATTTGTTCCAGCTGCATGTGACGGATTCAGGGCTAAAGAAAGGTAGCACTCATACTTTACAGCACAGGCCTACGTCCTGAGTCCTTTCTTTGTCCTTGCTTAGCAAGTGTGTGCACTGGGATATTCTTCAAACTTACTGCCAAGGTAGAGAATAGTTGTCTGTACATGGACAGCATATCTGCTTGTGTTGACTGTGCATGGAAGGGTTCCCTTGCATGTGCATTTGATGACTGTGGTCTCTTCCTATGTCTCCATCTGCATGGGATCCAGAATTTGTGTAGAGTTGAAAAATCTCCTAGGAGGCAAAAAAACCAAGATAAAATGTCTTTCTCTGAAAAAGTCAAACCCCATTTCTCTTGTATTCAGAACAGCTTATCTACTGGCGTGGATGAGGACAGAATCTGTTTTTCCTTTGAAAGGAAACATGGGAACGTGTTCTTCTGGGAACATGACATTATTGGAAGCAGAGGGAACAAGGTAAAAGAAGAACTGTCTGCATCACACACTCCTCTGTCAGAGATTTCTGGATGTTACTCATCATAGAATCATAGAATGGTTTGGGTTGGAAGAGGCCTTAAAGATCACCTAGTTCCAACTCCCATGCCTTGGGCAAGGACACCTCCCACTAGACCGGGTTGCTCAAAGCTCCATCCAGCCTGGTCTTGAACACTTCCAGGGATGGGGCCTCCACAACTTCCCTGGGCAACCAGTTCCAGTGCCTCACCATCCTCATAGTGAAAATTTTCTTCCTAAGATCTAATCTAAATCTACTTCTTTCCAGTTTGAAGCCATTACCCTTCATCCTATTACTACCTGCCCTTGTAAAAAGTCCTTCTCTAGCTTTCTTGTAGGCCCCCTTTATGTACTGCAAGGCTGCTGTAAGGTCTCCTTGGAGCCTTCTCTTCTCCAGGCTGAACAACCCCAACTCTCTCAGCCTGCCCTCATAACAGAGGGGCTCCAGGCCTCTGATCATCTTCATGGGTTTCCTCTGGACCTGCTCCAATGGGTCAATATCCTTCTTATGCTGGAGGCCCCAGAGCCGGACACAGTACTCCAGGTTTCCCTGTCTAATAAGACCAGAGTTCCTGCTTTTATTAAATATTTCTTTTATCCATTGACTGAGAAGAGAAATTCCCTTTGCCTGTAGCTTGAGGATTAAAAGCCTTGGCTTTTGTTTCTGCTTTGCTTTTTTTTCTTACAGCTAACTGCATAGGAGTTTTCAATCAGTCTCCATTGCATTAGCTACAGCACCCAAAGGGAAAAATGGCAAGTACTTGAATCCTGTTAGTGAGTGCTTTTGGCACAGGGCTTGCCATAACCTAGCAAGCAGACCAAGCAGGGGACCTGCAGGATTCAGCCTTTGCACAGCAAAGAGAGAAGACAATTTTGAGCAATGATTATTAGCCTCACGCTTACATCTACTCCATAGGATAGCCTTAGTGACAGTCCTCTGTGTGCTGACTGCAGATCTGTGGGACCGTGGTGCAGTTTTCTCCTGGCCTCCTTTCTGGGGAAATGAGGATACAGGAAGGAGAATTATTATGTAGTGGGATTTTGCCAAGGCACAGCATCAGCGCGCGTTCAGGGTGTATATTCAGGCCCTGAAGCTGGGAGGCATTCAATGGTCACAGCTAGAAAGGAAGGAGGAGAACAGAGGGCTGCATTCAGTTTAGAAATCCTAATTTTTAATAGAATGTAAATCCCAACACATTTTGGTACTCAACTTCTCATCTAATGACAGGTGTTTTAAAAGACAACTTGTTTTGATCTGCTCTGACACACAGGCTCTGTCTATATCCTCATGCAGGGGTTCAAAGCTGTTTGTGCCTGGGATGTTATGCTCCCTGCCTGCCCTGCATGTCCCTTTTAGAGACCATGCTGTAAATCATCATGCAGTTGGTGGAAGCCTTCTCTTCTGGGGCTTTCAATATGCTTGTGTCGCAGGCAGTTGAGCAGCTGAGTTTTGGTACTGTTGGCATAGATTTTTCTCTCTTGTTACAGCAGGACACAGACAAGTTCAAAACCTGAGCCTGAGGCTCTGCTGAATAAAAGGCCTCATCAGTCCCACAGCTGATCACTTTTCTACATGACTGTCTGGCCTATAGTGGTCTGGTTAATTCTGTCACTTTCTATTGACTTTGAGCGTGGACATCGAAAATTAAAAGGCTTGCAAATATTTCCAGGTCCAAGTCAACAACCTTCCATAAGCCGATTTACCCTGTTAAAAGGAGCTGTGCCTGTTTCCAAACCACTGGAAAGCCTCGTACCCTTTTTCTCTATGGATATACAAAATCACAAAATCACAGAATATTAACAGTTGGAAGGGACCTCTAGAGATCATCTGATCCAACCCTCTTGCCAGAGCAGGTCCACCTACAGCAGGTTGCACAGGATGGCACCCAGGCGGGTTTGGAATGTCTCTAGAGTTGGACACTCCACCACCTCTCCGGGTAGCCTGTTTAGTTTGATGCTGCTTTCCAGCAGGTCAGCCCCCAACCTCTCCTGGTGCATGGAGTTATTCCTCCCCAGGTGCAGGACCCTACACTTACCTTTGTTGAACTTCATATGGTTCCTCTCTGCCCAACTCTCCAGCCTGTCCAGATCACGTTGAATGGCAGCTCAGCCTTCCAGGGTGTCAGCCACCCCTCCCAGCTTTGTGTCATCAGCAAACTTTCTGATGGTACACTGCATCCCTTCATCCAGGTCATTGATGAATACATTGAACAGGACTGGGCCCAGCACTGACCCCTGAGGAACACCACTAGTCACAGGCCTCCAACTAGACTTTGTCCCACTGATCATAACCCTCTGAGCTCTACCTGCCAGCCAGTTTTCGATCCACCGCACTGTCCATTCATCTAACCCACACTTCCTAAGCTTACCTACAAGGATGCTGTGGGAGATGGTGTCAAAAGCCTCGCTGAAGTCAAGGTAGACAATAGCCACTGCCCTCCCCTCATCTATCCATCCAGTCATGCCATCGTAGAAGGCTATCAGATTAGTCAGACATGACTTCCCCTTGGTGAATCCATGTTGACTACTTCTGATAACCTTCTTTTTCTCCAGATGCTTGGAGATGACAACCAGAATGAGCTGTTCTATCATCTTTCCAGGGATGGAGGTGAGAGTGACTGGCCTGTAGTTTCCTGGATCCTCCTTCTCGCCCTTTTTGAAAACTGGAGTGACATTGGCTTTCAAAACTCTGAGCCTTACATGTGGTTTTAGCTTCTCTTCCCATGAAGTATTAGTATGTTCCTAAGCTTGTCTGCTCACTGTAAAGCTTGTGCTTGGTGACTTACGTCATCCCTGTCTCTTCCTGTGAGAACTGGAAACTTAAACAACTGCAGCTTAGTCCTTGTGCTTGATTAATCCTGGCGGCAGCCCAGAATATTTGCTGTCATTCACACCACCTCACTTTGCACTTTATTTGTCTGGATACACCTACAAACTGCACATTGAACGCAGTTTGAGGAGAAGGAGAAATCGTAAACAAAAGAAATTATACTGAGCAGCAAAAGCTGGTTTTATTATCATTATTTAAACTTTTATTATTATTATTTAAACTTTATTCACAAACATTTATAGGAGCAAGGTGAAAGGAAGTGCATAACAGCTTTGTTTTCAAGATACATTCATACTGACAATTTTTTTTTGAGCCTTAGAGAAAGAGCAGTCTAGTCTGTCCTTGAGTTGCAGCTGTAATCACAACTATAAATAACTGTTTAAAAATCAATTCCAGGAAAATCTCACATTTTTGGAAAGGAAGGAAAATGCTCTTTTGCACTTCTACTTTTCATGGGAGTGAAACTGAAATATGAACAAGCAAGCGATATATAACACTTCATGTTGACCTGAAAATATCTGAGTTCATCGGGATGCTGTCACCCAAAAGAAAATGTGCTTCCTCAAACAAGATAAATCAAGGAAATACAAAACTCAAGAGAAAAAAACAGACCATTCCTACCAAGATCTCAACGTGTCTGAGGGAGATGGATGCTCATAATGTGTGACTGCGCTAAGAGTGGAAAAATCAAGGAGCATAAAGCAAGCAAGCAGGTGTTCTGCAGTACCAAAGAGAAGGAATGGAATGTGTTTATAACTTGGTCTCTGAGCCAAGTCAGAAAAGAGAACCTGGCAATGGTGCGTATTGGTAGTGATGAGGCTATCTTAAAGATCATAACACTTTTCAGAGAGGGAGAGTGGTGTTTTTAGGCATGTAACCTAGATCCCCTAAGAAACCCATCCCTTTAATATTTCCTCTCAATAAATAATATTTATTAATAAATAACATTGAGACTGTGAATTTCTGGTGTCTCTTAACTACCTATAAAGGAGAAAAACTATAAAAAAAATGTATGTGTGATACCAATTTCTGTAAATAAGACACTTTGACAGATGTAAGAACTGACATAAATTTACATATGCTTCTATTGCGAGGGTTACTTTTTAAATGACACAATGAAGTAGGACTGTCATGCAGTTATAAACAAGATGAGATTCCTATCTGACAGGTCATACAATGTGTATGGATGAATTTCCTATAAATAGTTTTCATAGCTGTATCATCTGGATCTTTTATAAATTAATCAGATTTTAAATAAAGACTATAGGCTTCAGGTACTGGATGTTCTCTTCTAAAAACATTTCAGTAAGAGGCCTCGGTCTCAAAAAAAGGAAATTGAAAATCAGCTGAGTTTTCTTATCATAGTTGCAATCCACAGAGAACTGCTTTTTGCCTGTATTTTCCAGTCAACTTAACCTTCTCTTCAAGTTGGCACCATACAGAGGGCCTATGGCAGACACCTCCTCTTTTCCAGTATTAGATATATACCTTGTAGATTGCCAGCAATGAAGACAAAGCCAGAGCTTCGGAGGTCGTGTTTGAAGGACAAGATGCAGTGCATAAAGCTTGGGACATAGGATTATTTTTTTTCCTTTACCCTGAGAATGGGATGCTCCATCTCTGGATCTATTAAAAATGTGACTGTAGAAGACCTTGAGCAACCTGCTTTTACTAGACCCCCTATGAGCAAGAGGTTTGATTAAATGAGTAGAGGAGGTTACCTTACAACCTGCATAGTTCTGTAATTCCTAATAAATAGTTAAAATATGAGAAAGTTACAACCATTTACCTGAATCAAGTGGTGGAACTGCTTGTTTAAATAGTCTTTAACATCTGAAAATGTCCTCTTTATTAATGCATTAAAGCTTTCTTTTGGAAATAGCAAGTCGTTAATTGCATTACAGTGTCACTTTCCAGTGTAACAGAAGAATCAGTGGCAGTTCCCTGTGACAGGGAACAGTAATTAAAATATATGTTTTTCTAGTTAAAGAATTTTGTCAGAGTCTCTGTAATGACTCTGACAAAATGTCTTTCTCGGTTTGTGTTGTCATGCTGAAAGTGGTAAATAACAAGAATATGAGAAGAGGAGAAGTGCTTGCTGGAGGCTGGGAGGGTATCATTGGCTGATTGTTTAGTTCAGAAGCCTTGTCTTAGGAGTTTTTTTTTTCTTACATGTGTTCAGTCACCTTCCAAACCCATGTAAAATTTTACCATTGACAGTTTCCTACGGTGAACATCTCACAGCTTATTGCCTCCTTTTGGCTGTTTTGGACATGCTTTCTGAAATTTCCCTTAATGGCTTCTAGTTTTGGTACTCGAAGAGACAGGGAACTATTTGCCTTTCCCACAATATGCGTGGTTTTACATATCACCATTTTATCTTCCCTCTCTGTAGTCTTTGTTCCAGGTTAAGGTGTTCTAAGCTAATATTTATGTAAATACACGTGTGTGATGTTTTGGGAAAGATGGTGACCATGATTTTGGGATCATATTGTCTACTCAAAGAAAGGCTCATGCAAGTAGACTTAATTCCCAGAAGCCAGCAACTGCCAAAACTTGTACACTTGTATGTATTTCCTGAAGCCTGGCAAGGAGGTACTTCCCAGTCCATGAGCCTCCTAAATTTATTTCACTGAGATAGTTCTTCTCTATTAGTGCAATCTACCATCTCTGAGGAACCATTGAATCCTGCGTGTGCTGGTTTCACAGTGGTGGTCTTTGCTCTACAACACTAGATAGGTTTTCCTGTAAACAAAACAAATGCCTGTTTATCATGAAATAAGACATCAGAGTGAGAATTTAATCCATAGACTTAGCAAAAAAACCCCCAAAAGTAAACATGAAAGAAACCTTTACTCTAGGCTCACAAATAAGAGACCTTTTCTAGCATTTCTAGTTTCTCTGTCAAAGTTTTTGTCTCCTTTCCTCCTCCTTTGATCTGCCTTTCCTCTTCTTTTTCTCCTCCTCTGGGACACCTTTCCGCCTCTTTCCTTTCCTCCTGTGGTGTGCCTTAACTTGCGTATCCCTCCCCGCATGCAATGGGTAGTGATCACATCTGTACTAAATCTTAAATCTCTTACCCCCTCACCCCAGTACTGCCTCTTTAATTAATTACAACAGAGAGACTTTTTTTTCTAAACATCATTCTTTTGTAGCAGTCATACTTAGGTAATGGGACTTCAGTTTAGATTTTTCTCTTTCTATCCCTGCATGATGAATGTGAGCAGGTAAAACATAATAATGTGTTTTGTAAAGAAAGGACATGCCAAATCTATAGATGATCCATTACAGCTTATACTGCAGTAAGCTAAAATGTGAAGCACTATGACGCCTGAGAAGAACAGAAGCTTTCTGAAAATTTTTCTCATTACACAGAAATCACGTATGAGTTTCTCTGTAGATCATTATTTATTTATTTATTATTTTTTTTAGGATTGGATGAATGATTAAAAAACATGTCCTATCCACCAAATAATGGTTAAATCTGAACTTTTTTTTGTCATTGAGCCAAAAACTGTGATGCCTTTAAAAGCAAAGGAGATTTAATTTCTTTTGTTGGCTCAGGCTCAACCAGGAAGTGCCACAGGACAAGATGGATGAGGGGAGCAGTAATGAGATACATAGCTGTTTATTTCTAGGTCACTTACTTGAATCTGATCCAGGTCAATACCGCCTGAAATTCCTTGCAAATTGATAGCTGATTAGTTAAACATGAAATGAGTTGGCATTGCCCCTACTACATTATAATTTCTTATTCTTCCTTAATTTTTGAAGCTGAAATGGCAGACATTGCACAAATAAGAGCAACTGCTAGTATAAGCTTTGGTGCAATCGGATGAATGCCAATCTTTTATCACAGAAGTCATTCTCTCAGCAAGCACTATCTGCAAGATTGACCCTGCAGCCAGGTCCTAACCTCCCTGCAGAGATAGGAATTTTTAAATTGCCTGGGTAAACAACTCCTAACTGCAGAGTGAGACACCAGTTGACAGGAAATTCCTTTTTGAAAAGTGAATAGACAAGTTCCCTAGCAGCTGCAAGTGTATTCTCAGGGTAGGTGCCATCTGGACCACCATTTCACGTGAACCCTCTTAGGGGCACAAACCCTGTGAATTTGAAGCTCTGCAACCTGTTTTCATAGCACGAAGCCTAGTTATTCTCAGACTGCTCACTTCAACCAGTGTTTTCAAGACTTCAAGATATCTGGCTGCTCTGTCTGCTAGGAGTCTGGGCAGAGTTTCCTTCAAACCATATTTGCATTCACCAAAGGTTATCAAACTGGTGATGTTTTGAATGAAATTTTGTTTCACTGTTAAATTTCTGGCCATCTGTTTTCCCAGCAACCTCTGTTCCTAATGCTGCCTATATGAAGTTCTAATCTCTCTGAAACGGAAGATCCCAGATGATGGATGAATACAAAATAGTGGAACTAATATGGTGCATGCTAATCTTCTTGGCTCAAACACCTTAGTTGTTGATGTATCACGTCCTCTAGCCATCATCTGATAACTGTCTATTTTTGCTAGCTATTTCAATTGTGAGCTCTTTCAGGCATAGCTGTCTGCCTCGTTTTTCACGCTCAGCACTTTTTAAAACACTATAAAATAATAATTGCCCTTGTTACTCCCTTCCATGGAAGTCTTGTGACTAAAAGGAGAGAAGCTTTTGCTCTCTTTGTGCTCCAACTCTGGCAGCACTCTGTGCTATTCGTCCAGACACATCCCCTTAAGCAGATTAGATTAAAACAGAGGTAAGGGAATATTTATAACAACAAAGAATTAATGTCTAATACGGAATTTACTTGTTCTTAAGTTGATATGTGAGAACATCTTCTTTAACACCTTATTCAGGTGCAGTTTAGATTTGTAGAGGTTCCCAGAGTTGCCATTTACTTTCCTCTGGGATAAGAGTTTAGTCTGTTTGCTGATGTCTTTGTGATGAAGTTTATCAGTGTACTAAAAAAAAATAAATAACAATAACAAAGGGGATTATCCCTTTAAAAATGTTCCACTCAGGTAGCATAGACAAAAAGGTAGTGGTCTCCTCTAAAGTATATCTAAAACAAAGATCAAAGACCTGACAACTTCTACAGCAGCCCAACTGTGTTGATTTTATTATGTTTGTATATAACTTTGTCCTTTCACAAGGCAGGCTATGCAAGCAAGCTCAGACATTGGCTTCGTGGTCCTGCTTCTTGATTCACAGGTAAAGTGTAGTACCGAATCACAACTGATTCCCTAAAGGGAATTTAGGATGACTTAAATGTTTTTCGTACAGGGTTAACAGGGAGAATGACTATTAAAAGTGATTTTGTGTGTGCACTGAGAAAAATAAGTTTTGATCTCAATTTTTTTTTTATTTTCTCCAAGATCAGAAGATCTCTGAACTATTTTATTTATTTAGTACAAACGCAGCAGAAGTCTTAATTATGAAAGAAGACCATAATATATTAAAACCTCTACATTAAAAAAGGGGTTTATAGTTTGAAGAATGTATAGGAACTTCAAAAGCTGTGCACACCAAGTCCTGTGGGTCAGGCTCCCAGCTGCTAGAGGAACGTGCCTATACTGGGGACCATCACAGGGTGCATAGGCTGGTGCGATACAGTTTATCTTCCCCAGGACAGAGTTCCAGGGCCCTGGAGCAAAATGTAGGCCGAACTTTTAAGGAGATGATGGCCAGACACTCATCATCCAACAGATGGTATTACAATGTTACTGCAGTGTAGCATGCAAAGCAATTTACAATACCTTGGTTTTTCAGGACAAAAGCTAGTTTAGAAAAACATACGTGCTGGCCAGTGACCTCCTATGGCACACCTCAGTCTCAACCATGGCCTGGTCCATCCTTACACAGTGAGGGCTCTGAGGGCTAAATTAAATATTAAGATGTTGAAGCTGATCAAAGATCAGAAATTCAGATGTCACCTCTACTCTGGAGAGGTTTCCATAATTTCATTAAAAGGCAGATTGTTAAGAATCAAATTGCTGGAAAAAAAGTTGAAAATATGGAAGAGAGCAAACCAGGTGTTGTTCACCTTTTATTTTTCTTGAAACTATAAACTGTGCAAATTTTTCTAAATTTATATGCCTGTTTTAAACCAATATCAAAATATTGCCCAGTGGAGTGCCAGACTAGTTCAAATGTAGCACAGAAATTTAATAACTTGTTCTCTTCCACCCTCTGTAGGTAATGCACCATACTGATTTGAATTTGCTGCAAATCCCAACCTGCACATATATTCAAGCGTTTATTTGAAACAATAAATTGTGATTCTCTGATTTATAAAACCTCTGGTTAATAGTCCCATTGAAGTGGAGGACTTCACAGCATAGCAGCAACCTGAGTACTTCTGAGTAATTACAGTGAAATACAAGTCAAGTCAGAAAAATAGATGCATTACACACACACACAAAATCCTACCTTCATCCTCATTTTCTCATTAACATGTGACCATAATTTACTGTAATATCATATTTTGGTATATTCCAGAAGAAAATGTGCATATTTTCTAAAGGATAAAGAAAGGGAATTAGTATGTTTTGCAGAAGTATGTTGTTGAAATCAAAGACAAATGCTTCAGATTATTAGGCCTCAACTCTTTTAACTTAATGAATAAACCAGAAAATAATATGAGAAATAATAACTCAATCTGCTGAAAATCATGTCCTTGAGAAGAAAAGGAAAAGATGCCATAGTGCAATAGGCAGTGCTTTTTTTTGAAGATAAGTTCTTGCATTTATCCAACTAGCAATGACATACAAGACCATAAGGAAGATGCAATTCTCATTGTATTAGTGATTAGTGCAGTGTAAGTCATGAATACTTTCCTGCAAAAGAAATTCAGTAATTTTTTAATGAGTTCTTGGAAATTTATTAACTGTTTGCAGCTACTGTGTGTTTTTTCTGTTGCTGCTTCTCTGCTGTCCTGAGGCATTCACCTTCACAAGAAGGACAGTTGGGAAACTTCAAACAGTCATCCCATTATAACTTTCAGGAGAAACTGTTCCCCATTTCACAGCCAAATCCTGGAGCAAATAGCAGGGAAATGATGAATATACAGTGGGATCCACAGATGCTCAGGATGGTGAATGAACTCCAAGGAGGAGGAAGAGGGTAAGAGGGGAAAAAACCTTATTGCTGGGGCTAAAAGAGAAAAGGAAGTTACTGTGAGGGAAGGAGAGCAAATTTGATTGCATCTTTTTAATACAGTGAAACTTCACATCTTTTTCCTATGAAAAGAAAGAACAAAACCTCATTCTAGCAATGATTCACAGTGCATTAAAAAGAATATCTGATTATGCATCTCCAAGACAGTGAGCAGCTGTGCTCTTGGAATTATTTAAAAAGCTGAAAGGTATATCCAAATGGTCCTCCGTAGTCGAGTAATGGTGCTATTTGTATTAAACACAATGTTCCATTGATATAGGCTATTTAATTTTATGTTAAAAGTTTTGCACAGTCATGATGAAGAGCCTAGGCATTTGTCTAGAGAAGGAAGAAAGGGCCTTGTAGCAGATGAAAAGACAATTGTAACCATGTACATGTTACAGCTCTAAGAATAATTATTATTCAGTTGCTGACAAAGTGGAAGTAGAAATCTTAAAATACTTCCAGTATGTTACTAGAATAGCAATCCTGAAAGATTTTGTTCTAATTGAATTTTTCATTCTCTGGTTTTAGAGGAAAATACTCAGTCCATCACTAGCAACAGTGGAGGATGTCCCAGTGGAGGTGGGGCACCTCAGACAAGACAGTGAGGTCAAGGGATCACATTGGAAGACAGGTGGGGTAGTCAGTAGTGATTTATGGAGGTGAGGGAACTTTGGAGAATCAGCGGGGAGATGAGGGCTAAGGATATGAAAAGGAAGAGTCACAAAGCTGTTTTCAAGGAAATTTCAAGGAACTGAGTGCAGGTTTTCTGCTCATTGCTGCTTTTCCTTGACAGGCTATTACCCTTCCTTGGTGCCTGCCTAACCTTAGTCCCTGTGAAAAGCCTACCATACCTTTTTTCAGCAATTGCTGTCCAGGGAGGAAAGCAAGGGAAGAGCCAAGGCAGCAGCTGGGTGAGGCTTCCCCCTCACCAGGGAGAGGGCACTGGGGCCAGGGGGTATCCTGGGGCCCAGCTGCCCTTGCTGGGGAAGAGCAACGTGTGGGAAAGTCCCTGCAGACCTCTAGCCCTTCACAGGACAGTGGACCCTGCAAGCAGCACTTATGCAGGGTGTATGGCTCTGTCCACTGCTCCCACCAGCCCTGTCAGGCTGCTGCCCACTCCTGGGGCTACCCTGGTGCTTCCCGTGGAGCTGCCCCAACTCCCAGCCAGCAGCTGGCTCTGGGTCTGTTGAATTTTCACCTTTTTTTTTTTTTTTTTTTTTTTTTTTTTTTTTTTTTTAAGTCTGAGTAGTCACTGTCCAAACACTACATTGACCAAAGTGCCCATTTGCAATTTGGCTGCTGAACTTGGTATTTTGCATTGGTTATTCTGGCTCTGATGGGTTCTCAGTGTAAGGACAGATCAGTGTGGTTTCTAAAGATAACATGCTGACTACTATTTCAACCTGTTTAAGGCATCATCTTCATTCAATTAAAGAGCATCAACACTTATTTATTTTGTCTTGTAAAGCTAGAAAGTGTTTTAAACTTTCCAGTTTGCTATTTTGCCCCTCTCAAAGAGAAGCAGGAAAGAGACTCCTAGTTTTACCTTTATACTGACTTTTTTCCCTGTTACCTACCTCTTGCTTACCATTAATATAAGAAATTTAATATAATTTTGCTTATATGGAATTGGTTTTGCTCAGATTCTTCCAATATTTACAGAAATGAATAAGTAAAAGTAACTTTCCAGTTACTTTTCTCTTAAACAGGAGGGAATATCCATCTTTTATAGCCATAGAAAATAAGAACCTGTGAGATTAAATATCCCTGGAGAAGTATATACCAGGTGAAAAGAGCACTGAAGCTTCTTGTTTTTCACTGTTGTGTTTTATGTACCAGCACTCCAGCTTGCTTAAATCAGTTTTTTCTTATTTTCTTACAAGTTAATGCTCTACATTGTCTATGTTATTGAATATGCAAACACTGTCTCAGGGTTCAAAGTAAAGAAGAATCTCCACTGACTTTTGAGCTGGGATTTCATTCCCAAAGATTATTAGACTTATGGGTCTTACTGTCTTCTATGCAGGATGCAGTGCTCGCTACAATCACTTTCGAGTAACAGGTAAGCTAAAAAGGCTCTCTGCTGAGCACCCGGGAAGACAGGAGGTAAACAAACTTGGTGGGCATTGGTTAAGGTCTGTGGTGATGAATGTGATAAAGTATGTGAACAGAAGGTTGGTAAAGTTATTTGTTTATATGTTGTCACAAATTCAGTGTTACAGTCTTGAAACAAACAGTACCTGCCCCAAAGAATACCCTGCGTAAGGACAGAGGGAGGTTCCTGTAGTTAATTCCAACTCATCCTTGAAGGAGACAGAGATGACCAGGTGGATTTTGAGGAGAGACTTGAATTACCATTCAGGAAAAGAGCTTACCAAATACAGTTTAACAGATACTAGTGAATAAAGTAGCTGTGCAGGAAGTGTGAATTCTACCCTGAAGACTGAAATATTTTGCTGAATCATATAGAAACCAAAAAGTGCTTCTCCAAATTAAAAACTTTTCATTGCATAAGCCAATAGTGTACAAGGTGCATCAGCGAATTCTTAGGTGTAAAGCTTTGTGTTGTGGGTATATTGGTTAATCCCAAACAGAATGAATCCTTGGTTTTCACATGTACCACAAAATGCATGGTAGGCAAGGTTGTGATACTATCTTAAAAAGGGGTTGCACACAGTTAATATCACTAGCATCAGTAATTTACTGTTTTGTTTATCCAGCTGAATACAAGAGTAAAAGTGATATGAAGTAAAAATCTTTAAAGCCATAAGACTCCATTTTTAAGAATTTATACAATTATAAATTATATATTAAAGTTGTTCAGCTTGGAGTAGACAAGGGTCTGGGGAGACCTTATAGCAGCCTTCCAGTACTTAAAAGGGGTCTACAGGAAAGATGGGGAGGGACTCTTTGCCAGGGAGTGTAGTGATAGGACAAGGGGCAACAGTGTTAAACTGAAAGAGGGTAGATTTAGATTAGGTATTAGGAAGAAATTCTTCATTGTGATGCTGGCGAGGCACTGGAACAGGTTGCCCAGCGAAGTTGTGGAGGCCCCATCCATGGAAGTATTCAAGGCCAAGTTGGGTGAGGCTTTGAGTAACCAGGTCTGGTGGGTCTGTCCTTGCCCATGACAGGGGGTTTGGAACTAGATGTCTTTAAGGTCCCTTCCAAATTTAACCATTCTATGATTCCATATAGAGAAACAAATTAACTGCTGATTGAATGAAATGGAATACTTTGTTTGTATTCCTTATATTTTTCCACTGTAAAATTATGTGAATTTTAATTAGCTTAGGATTTTTTTTCTTTGATTAAAAACAGTTATTATACAGGGTGAGGATTTAATTTTGTAAGTGTCATTTCCATTACTCATGAATAATTATTTTGGGAATACTTAAGGTCAGAATAATTATGTTTTTAGGAGATGATTTATTGACTTGATTATATTTTCTTATGTCTAGTAAAGAAATATTAAAGTTGCATTTTAAACATATTGATTTCTGTAGCTGAATTTATTGACTAAACAATTTATAGTGGCATTATGTTAGGTACTAATTAAAAAAATACCTTGAAGTACTCTTCCACACCTTAGCTATCTACAGCTCCTTTCATTCATTGCAAAAATATTGATCATGAACAGATAGAGAGAGAGAATTTTCCTGATATCAGATATGAGGCTTATATTAACTCCAGTAGTTTCATTTTCATGGTATTTTTCAGTAATGAATGTCTTTGAATGTCTTTGGGGAAAGTCTAATTCATAAATTCAGATTTGGATGAGTTAAGCAGAGCCAATATTCTCAAATACTTAGGATTTACTCTCAAAAAAGCCACCTTCTTTCAGATGCCTCAAAATGATAGCACCCAAAATCACAAAGAAAGAATAAAAACTTTGCTTTTTCAGATTTATGAAGATAGGAACTTATTTACCTAGCAATTAATAAATTTTGAAAGTTTGAGAAGTTTTGGTTTAACCTGAAAAAACAAGAATGTGGTTGGTAGCTGAGACCAAGATCAGTTCCAGTAGTTGAATGGGTGAATAATGGGAAGACTGCAGATCAGAGGCCCCGCCCTCCTGATTCACAGGAACCTCAACTTTTCGGTATCTGTTTTTAAGTCAGGATTTGTGTGTGTGTGTGTGTAAACAGCTTTTAGAGAGAGATTTTCTCCTTTGGGAGAAAAATAACACAATTGTACCCTTAGGAAAAAAAACAAGGAATAACTTTTAGAAGTTTCTGAAGGACTTTTCATGTTACTTCAATTTACTTGCAATAAAATTCTTATATTTTAGCATGATTTGTGCTGCATATTTGTGCTGTAAGCGTTAGAATGATATACAAGTATTATGTTTAGCAAATGGTCATTTGTGCACATGAATGTTGGAGTTAACACATAAACCTGGTGACTATGCTTGAATACTGGTCTGCAGCTTGAACTACCATCATCTCTGTAGGTGATCTCTGCTTTAATATGTGGTCATATATATCACAATTTGTGGGGATGTGAAGTCATAAGTAACTTTCAGTGAGATTGTCCTGGAAAAGTTACGGAGAAGATTATACAGTGTAATACTGAAAGGCATTTATAGAATAATGCAATTATCAGGCAAAGTCAACATGGCTTCACAAAAGGAAACTCCTCTTCAACTAATTTGATATCCTTTTGTGATAAAGGCACCTGCTTAGTGGATGAAGGGAAGTCAGTGGATGCAGTTTTTCTGGATTTTAGTAAGGCTTTTAACACTGTTCCTCACAGCATCCTTCTGGACAAGTTGTCCAACTGTGGGATGAGTGTGTTCATGGTGCTCTGGGTGAAGGACTGGCTGAAGGGCAGAGCTTAAAAGATTGTAGTGGATGGGGCAACATCTGGCTGGCGGCTGGTCACCAGCGGTGTTCCTCAGGGCTCAATTCTAGGGCCAGTTCTGTTCAATATATTTATCAACAATCTGGGTGCAAGAGTTGAACGCACCTTTAGCAAGTTTGCTGATGATACCAAACTGGGAAGTGCTGTTGACTCTCTTGAGGGACAGGAGGCCTTGCAGAGGGATCTAGATAGATTGGAGCATTGGGCTGTGATTGATGACATGAAGTTTAACAATCCCAATGCCAGATTCTGCACCTAGGACAGAGTAATGCCAGGCACAAGTATAAATTTGGAGAGGAGTGGTTGGAGAGCAGCCCTGCAGAACAGGATCTGGGGTTGCTGGTCGCCTGCAGGCTCAATGTGAGTCAGCAGTGTGCCCTGGCAGCCAAGAGGGCAAGCAGCATCCTGGGGAACATCAAACACAGCATAACCAGTCAGTCAAAAGAGGTGATTATCCTCCTGTACTGAGAGTGCTGTGTGCAGCTCTGGGCCTCACAATTTAAGGAGGACGTGAAGGTCCTTGAATGTGTCCAGAGGAGGGCAACAAAGCTGGTGAAAAAGCTGGAATGTCCTATAAGGAGCAGTTAAGGACTTTGAGCTTGTCTAGTTTTGAGGAAAGGAGGCTGAGGGGTGACCTCATTGCTCTCTACAGCTTCCCGAGGAGGGGAAGTGGAGTGGGAGTTTCTGATCTCTTCTCCCTGGGGTCCAGTGATAGGACATGTGGGAATGATTCAAAGCTGTGCCAGGCGAGGTTTAGACTGGAGGTTAGGAAGCATTTCTTTACTGAGAGGGTGGTCAAGATGCTGGAACAGGCTTCCTAGAGAGGTAGTTGTGACAAGCTTGTCAGTTTTTAAGATGCATTTGGACAATGCCCTTAATAACATGTTTTAACTTGGTCAGCCCTGAATTGGTCAGGCAGTTGGACTAGCCGATCGCTATAAGGTCCCTTCCAACTGAAATAGTCTATTCTATTAAAGTTAAGCAGAAATATGTACTATCTGGAATTCAACTAAATGATCCTACCTCTTTTTCAGGATTTAATAGTAACAGGGAGTTTGTTTTTATGTCCATCTGGGTTGTTTGATCAAATTTTGAAGAATGGAGTCTTAAGACCTATGTACAGAATTTTGTGTACAAACGTGCACATGTCCATGCTACACAATATGTACAAATGTCATACTGACATTCAAAAATTACATAAAAGAATATAAAAAAATTATTTTTGGCTGCTCATGCACAGGGTTATCTGATTTGCATAGAAATCACAATTATTATTCTGTACAGATAGGCCTTTTACCTTTCTCAGGTGACATGGTTCTCTGTAACTTCCACCTTTTTCTTTTTTGGTATTACATTTATCCTTTTGTTTTCTGTGAAGAAGCTTCCAGGGGCAAAATAAAATACGTCATCATTTCTTCTTGCACTGTTAAAGTGTATTGATTCTTCCTGAAAGCCGTCACAGGTAGCAGTGCTGGATGTGTTGTTTTTTATTGCTTTCTCACTCCATCTTTATCTTCAATCTGTCCTAATAGAATTGTACCAGGAGCTTCTGCAGTGATTATTTTACCATATAACAGAGCAAATAATTACAGGTTTTCTTGCAGAATTTACTGTGTAAGGAAATTACTATTACAGACTGGCCTGGGGCTAGATGAATCAATGTAATAAGCTTTACCTACTGTTTTTTTCAGAAATATTTTTTAATTTGGCTGTCAACAGTTTTTAATTTGAGAATATTTCATAAACAGTAGACTGTATGGACTGACTTCACCCTTACTAAATTAACATGGCATAAAGCAGGCCTGGGTTGCAAGCTGGCCTTCAGTACCACCCTGAAAAACTAGTTAAAAGGAAGCGATTTTGCAAATAAATGCTTGGTGATTGCAAGTATGTGAGTTCACACATCAAGGCTTTCAGTAAGACTTCGACATTGCCTCCACTCTTGGGGGTAATTGCATCTTTGGCATTTTTCCATTTTACCCTCTCAGAGGCACACACCCAAGAAAAACACTGCTAACTCGATTTTAATGCCAGCACAGTGTTTTTCGCTGTAAGAAGCACTGGCCAGTCGTTGCAGCAGAGCTGCAGGGGAAGAGAGGGAGAGGAGCTCAAGTTCCGCTGTGTCTAGAGCTTGCTTTGCTTTGCTGCTGACCAAGGAGGCTGACTGCTTCTGCATCTTCAAACACATCCTTTGCAAAGGACCAAATTGCAAAGATCTCTGAATGCACTGACGCGTTATGTACAGCTACTGCAGCACTGTGTGAAATCTTCAGTCCATCCCAAAACCAGAGTGGTGCACTCTGGAGCCCTGCCTCTCAGCTGGACCAGCTGGCTGAGGGCCCAGGGGATGCACCAGCTCTGCTGTTTCTTCCAGAGCTACCTTGGCTCCTGCTGCACAGAGCATTTCTGCACTTTGTTAGATCTTCGCAATAGGTTACAACTGGAGATAGTTTGAAGTGGAGACTAACACTGGGCTGACTGACTTTTGTGAACTTGCTAATATTGCACTCCTTGACTGAGTTCAGATAGATTGTATATTTAATTAAACTTCCAAGTCTTTTTTTTTTTTTTTTTGCAAATCAGCTAAACTAAAAGAAAAACGGAATAAAAATGTCATCACCACAAACAAGGGCATGTTTATATTTTCTTTGTTCCTGAACAAAAATAAATGAAGCATCCACTACTGATGAAAGCTAAATAACCCCTTACATCAAATAAAATTAATACATTGGAAAAACTTGTGTAATTTTGAAAATTTAAGCTGTGATAGCAGAAAAGTGCCAAAAAACTAGAAATGCTCAAATCTACCAACAGCTGTTCAAACATGCTATCATGCACATTTTGCTTTCCTAAAGTATTAAAATAAATTATATTAGGTGCTCATGAGACATGGTAGTTGTACATGGATCCAGCCTGTGAGACATGGAAAACCTTTAACTGAAAGGTAATAACGTCACATAAAGGTAATCCATTACATGAACTAGAATACAATTTATATTATTCATATTTCATGATATTCTAGCCAGTTGCCTTTCTAAGACAGTCTGATAGCACTAGCTAATCACTTTTTGAAATAATTTTTGAAATGTTTTTCAGATCTTTTACTTTAGCAGTTGGCTTTGCTTTTTGTGAAAGGGACAAAGAATAATAAAATTTATCTAAATGAATCATACTGGTGTGGAACATGGTGCAAAGGACTAGAACCTTAATCCTCAAACATATAACCAGATGGGCTATGTATGGGGACAAGAAAGAAAATTCAAAATTTTGGAGCAAGATTGTGAAACTGATCACTTCCAAGGGACAGATAGATCCATAAGCAACCTACTGTTTCCCAAACCTGTTTATCACAAATGTAATGTGAAGCAGAGATTTCTCAGAAAAAAACAACCCTGGCATGTAGCTCCTCTGTTTGTTCATTTTTTTGAATTTGCTATTTGTGTTGAAAACTGGAAAGCCAGTTAAGTCCGGGCATAATGATCAGGTCCAGGTGCAATGAGGCTGGAAAGAATACTGACTGAACAGAAAAGCACAGTGGAAGATGTTTTGCCTGAGAGGTCCATAGCTGCCTGAATAATGTGTGGGTTGAATTCTCATGAAAATTAATGGGACTTTCTAATCCAAACCTCTGAACTGTCATTTTTTGAAATGTCCCATTATTCCAACCCCTAACATTCTATGATTCTACAGACCCTTTATAGCCGAAGAAGGACTGCTTTTACTACCTGGTGGTAGCTGATGGTGGGCCTGAGGCTGGTTATGCCTACCGTGCAGGTCAATCACAGTATTTTAAAAGCGAAGCACAGGTCTGAGAAGAATACACCAACCTGCATTCACCACAGCAGGGTACATTTTTAGCAAGCTGTCACTATTCAGGCATACAATAAAAACACCGAACCACTTTCGCCATGGGGTGCCATTTGACAGGAGTTAAAATATAGCTTGTGAGAATGTCAACAGATGTTTAGAGACTATTTGTTATTTTGCAGAACTATGATTACATGAAGTTACATACACCCTAATTCTCGAAGACATGCACGCTCAGCTGCGTAACAGTTTCTAAGGTGTCTGTTTCCTGGTGGCTTTTAGCAATGTTTTTGCTCTTAAATCATCCACGTGTTTTTGAAAATACAACCATATTGTGTCTAAATACAACTGTTGGTGTTTAAATTTAGCTCCCTGTTTTTTAAAATGTTTGCCTTCACTTTTTTAAACCTTGCCTGAGACTTGGCTGAGACTACTGTGTCTTTTAGCTTGAGAGTGTAGACCCCTAGGATGAGCAGGTTCATCCCCCAGATATCCTCCCAGATTCACAGCAATAATTATGCATTTGTTTGTACTCAGCAGTTTCTGTTAAATAGGTTGAGATCATGGCATGCTTTTTCAATGTCTATTTAAATGGGCTGAGAGAGTTGTGATTGTTCAGCCTGGAGAAGAGAAGGTTCCAGGGAGACCTTACAGCAGCCTTGCAGTACATAAAGGGGGCCTACAAGAAAGCTGGAGAGGGACTTTTTACAAGGGCATGTAGCGATAGGATGAAGGGTAATGGCTTCAAACTGGAAAGAAGTAGGTTTAGATTAGATCTTAGGAAGAAAATTTTCACTATGAGGATGGTGAGGCACTGGAACTGGTTACCCAGGGAAGTTGTGGAGGCCCCATCCCTGGAAGTGTTCAAGACCAGTCTGGATGGGGCTTTGAGCAACCCAGTCTAGTGGGAGGTGTCCCTGCCCATGGCAGGAGGGTTGGAACTAGATGATCTTTAAGGTCCCTTCCAACCTAAACCATTTTTTGATTCTATGGTAAATGCTTTTTTGTGAATTAATTGGTATCTACTTTCCCAGCTTTTACATATATATTCTAAATGGCTCTTCTAGTCATTTAAAAAGCCAGGGGCCATGTTGCTGGTAGTCTGCTACGCAGAAGCAGCATAGGAATGGAGGGTGGGAAGGACCTGGGTCAGTAGCTCCAGACATCTGCCAACACCTCCTAAAATCCCCCTAGAAAATTTTCAGGCTATATGCTAGAGGCTGGATAGGTTTTCTTGTCCTTATTCCTTTTGTTGGGAAGCTGTTATAAAAATGCTGTGTTTGAAAAGTTGTACTTTTAAGTGCCAGTTTAAAATTATTTATGTCCAGTTGCTCAGCTGCCAATGTAGTAAATATACATTTGCTGTTGCATTGATTGCTATTTTAAACCACTTTTTCTCTGTCTGGTTTGTACCTGGACATGTTTGCAGAGTAATTAAATGCTCTTGTTTTACTAGACTGGACAAGGCTCTTCTCCAGTTGTTTTATAGCTTATTCCTGGGCCTATTGATTGATTATAGGCCTGTTCTTGGAATGCATAAGCTATGGTTTTAAATACTTATGGCTGTAGAGGGCTTAGGACCCAAGCTGTCTGGCCAGCTGTGGTGCTGCCTAACTGTTGGGCTATCATGGGATGATGGGAAGCAGCCACTGCTTTTCTAAGAGAGAAAGGGACCAGTTGTATGAACAAAAGAACATATCAGTGTATCAATGAATGGGTCTGAATAGTGCTTTCTCATAGACATCTGGGCATAGACAGCTAAATGGACAGGAAATCACAGGGGTGAATTTCAGATGCTTGCATTCTTCCATTCGTCGTTTTCTGTTGACTAATAGAGGAATCCCGCAATTTAGCTGGCTGGACCTCAGAATCGCATCCAGCTCCCTACCTTTTGACGTACAAAGAGTTCAAGCATTTAATGCAGCCTTGTGAATTTGGTTTAGGGAGTTGCGTATCCAATCCTCTTATTGTATTGAATATTGAAATGCATGAATTCCTGTTTGGGTATCCCCTTAGCATGTGGGGGCCCATGCTGGGTTATTTAATCCATGTTTGCTGAAGGTTAGTCCCATATGCTTCCTATTCTCTTTTTATTTGTATCTGGAGAACTTTTTGATTTTTTTTCTCTCCTCTTGTTGCTTTTCTCATCTACTTGGCATAATTGGTGATCAACAGTGTTTATTATTTTTAAAGATTTCTGTTACTCTTTTATTTCCCGGAACATTTCCTCGGGGGACAATCCATTTAGTGCAGTCTGTAGCCTTGCTTACAGACTGAAAGTGGAAAATGATAAATTAATTTGAACAGAGGCAAGGAGGTTAAGCTTTTTGAATTTTATTATTTGATTGTGTGTCTCTGCACAAATTGCTGTTTCATGAGAAAATTCTCTGTCTCTCTAAACTGGTGATAGTGATATTTGGGAAACAGGGGGAGTCGTGAGACTAAATTAATGACTATTCAAAAATTAGCTGAGAATTTGCAAATGCAAAGGACTATACAAAATTACCAAATGTAACTTCTGTGGGATAATTATCACTAAAATTTGGTTTGTTTGTAACAGAATTTGTTCATATACTTGTTGGCATTTTTTGTTAGTGTTCTGTGCCTTGTTTGTGACGAAATTTCTATGAGATTTGTGAAGTTAATCCTGTTTAGAAAAACCCAGACTAATTTCTACCACAGTAGAAAGCACTGCAGCAGTCTCCTGGAAGGCTGCCCATCCTAATTATGCAGTGTTTATAACTTCATGATTTAACAAATAGCAGTTACAATGTAAAGCATTTTATTCTAGAACTTTTGAAGTTTCTTTGTCTTCTGTAATGTCTGTTTCAGTACTGTGAGTTGAAATGACGTTAATAAGAAAGGCTTCTGTGGAAAGCACATACTAGAGCACAAGAAAAGGCTTGGAACTATCATGACTGAGTTACAGGCTTTATGCCTTCGTAGGTCAAAACAGAATTACCCTGGGTTTACATCATGGTAGTTCAGTGCAGGATCCAGCTCACAACTGCCTTGAGACCAAGTACAAATTTATGTACTGTCCACAAGACACTGCAGAGAAGGAGAGGTTAATTAAATGGCAATGAGACAATCATATGGAAAGATGAGAAAACTTGATTGCTGTCTGCTGATGGTTATAACGTTTAGTTGTCTATGAGTCTTTTCAAAGTAATAAAAAGTAAAAACTCAGTACTGTAAAAATGGACCTTGTTGGGTCTGTGCTGCTGATGGGAATGAATGATCTTTGTACTAACACGCTTCCACAAACCCTGAAACAAATCATAACAGAAGAATTGACCTGTAGGTGGAAAAAAATTGATTTATTTCCACTGGAACCACAGATTTCCTGTTCAGTGTGTGGAGTTTCAGTAGAAGCCGTTCAGCAGCACTTTTCAACAGCAAAGCAGTTCCCTTTCTACAGTGATTTAAAAGGTCATCGTGCACCACCCGTGTTCAGGCTGAGTCCTCTCTCAAACCCAGAGAAGATTCAGTGAACCTAACCTGAACAAGATGGTCCATTTTGGTCCATCCTCACCCTGTCAGACAGCATAATTCACAGGCGTGTCTACTCCCTGCAGGGATATAAGATGATTTTTGCTGGTTTGTCTGGTTCTTTTCACTGAGACAACCAGAAACGTTCCTGAATGAGACTTTTTACGGCACATGAACATAATGATGCTGCTTCCAGACTGGCGCCAGTGTTCCTGTGCAGCACTGCATCGTGCTGTAGTGGATGTATTAGCTCAGTCCATTTCTTGCTCTGTATTCTGCATGGGCGATACAGTTTGGATACTCATGATGTTCATTCCTTTTATTTTTCTGCTGTTTGTGAACAGCAGTAAAAGGAAGAAGAAAATAACAAAAATGGCATTTTTTATTGTCCATATAAAACTTACAAATTAAACATTTCCTAGAAAGTAGGAATGTGAGATAAACCACATTCAGTGTATAGTCTTACTGTACTGGAGACTGAGATCACTCATGCTTAAAATTGTTTCAATATAATGAATTTAAGCACCAGAGTACTACACTATCTAATATAATTCTTTGATTAAGATGCATTGTATTTAGATTTATTTACCATTGATGGGAGAATTTCCTTGCTCCTGACATGGTTTTCGCTGTACTGGGGGTAATGTGGCTACGTATTGAGACAGTGCATTGGTGAAAAATATTAGAATCTGTTTCATCATTGCCTAGTCCTTTTTAGGGCTGCTGCCTCTGACTGAAACAATGATGAGTATATCTGTACTTACGTGAAAAGACAGGCATCTTAAACGTGAAATATTTGTTTCTGGCTGCTCCCATGTTTTGGTGAAATCCTCTTGGGCACTGGACTTCACAAAGAACTGAGTACAGATGCCTCCACTGGCTTTGGTTCAGGAAGTGCTTGTCAGGAAATCAGATCTGTAGGGCAGTGCAATCAGTGAGTGAATATTAATGAAAATATGTTTTGTGGAGTTCATTTATTCTAGAAATGAGTCCACTGGAAATAAATTATGAATGAAAAATCAGTGCAAATATAATTAATAGACTAGTATGACTATAAAATGGTGGCATATTTTTAAAAGAAATATAAAAATAAATTATACATCTATGGATTTGACAAATCTATTGTTGAATCATATTGTACGGCTGGGCAAACCAAGTAAGTTCTTGGAGAGTGGGGATTAGGAAAAGACTTTGTGGCAGACCATGGCATCGTTAAATGAGTAGTGCACCTAGAATGACAGTAGCAGTCCAAATCACTCCTGTCCCACGGTCAGTGGCCATTTGGAGAGGTAGATCACAGAAAAAGCAGCCAAAAGTCTTGAGGTAAAAAATTCTGGATATCAACTATATGTGTTACCAAAAAATATTTACTTTTGAATTACTTAAGGTTACTGCCTGTTAATTTTATTGCATGTCCTTTTTGCCTTGTGATATGAAAAAAGGTGAATAATTGTGGCTTATTTAAGCTTCTTCGACATGTCATTCATGTTTTTATAACCTTCTGTCATGCCCCCCACCAGTTTTCTCCCTTCTGTAGGCTGTAAAATCTGTCTTGACTCTCTACTCTTTAGGACAGTATTTCTATGTTTTTTTCCTGAGATGCAGAAAACAGTATGTGTTATAATTAATACAGTGGAAAATGCAGTTTTTCTCTGTTCCTTCCCTAATAAATTCTAACATTTTGTTTGCCTAGTGGCACTTCACACAACACCAGCCCTTTCAGAGAACAGCTCGCATCCTGCAGGATTTCTTTCTGTGTGTAACAGCTAATTTGGAGCTCAACACTGCTTAGTTTTACATGATGTTGGTTTTCCACTGTTATGCTTCTTTCAGTTACTGATGCTGAATTTATTCTGTCATTGCAGTGCTCATATCAGAAGATCCTTTGATGAATCTTCGCAGTGAGCTTTCATTTTCTGGACTCTGGATAAGTTTGGTATCACTGATAAGCTTTGCCACCTCACTATTCACTTCCAAATCATGGCTGAACGTGTTGAATGGTACCAAGGCTGACACAGAGCCCTGGTGGGATGTAGCCATTTGCTTTCCTCCAGTGTGGAAACTGTCTGCCTCTCTGCCCACTTTTGGACCCACTGCAGCAGTGCTTGCTCAGGTTCAGCCCGCTGCTGGAGCTGCTGCTGGGAGCCGGCACAACAGACACGGCTTGAGGATGCAGGCAAAGATGCAAGTGTTTAATACTTTAAAAAAGACATTATTATTACATGAGACAATTGGTTATGCTTATTTTACAAGAAAAGCTTTAGGGAAATGGTAGTGTGTGCATGGGAAAACAGAATGGGGAAATGCAGCAATGATGTGGGTAAACCTGTTAGCATGTGTGGAAGATGAAGTTGGTCAGAGGTTGGTCTAACTGACCTCCCCGAGCTCCATTCCAGCCTAAATTATCCTATGACCTTGGAAACCTAGCAGTGATCTCTGCTGTCCAGCTTTGCCACTTAATCCAAGCCATTCAGGCTCCAGGCAGGCTCCAGCAGAAAGCCCCACGCTACAAACGAGTGGAAAGCAGTATGCTCAGAATTAAAATTCTGGAGATCATCCTTTACTTCACTAAGAAATTCTAAATGCCTTTGTGTTATGGTGATGTTGCAAGCTCTCTGCTTGCTTCCCAAGTCCAAGATCAATTTCTAATCTTTTACTCTTAGCATTAATGATCACTTTATTTTATGTGTTAAAGAGTTAGGTGATCTGGCCTTTTCAAACTGGTTGGGCTTTTAATCAAAATTGTATTTGTCTCCCCATGTTCAGCATTTCCACATTATTAGTCTTTTCTGCTGCCTCTGGAGCCTGGTATGCTCTTTGTTATGCGTTTGAGAGCACAAAATACTTGACATGAATACAGTAGTGCTCTGGTGGAAATCAGCCATTTTAAAAATCACCTCTTAGCATAACTTAATTTCATGCTTCTTTAACTCCCTACTGTCAAACCTGCTTAATACCTGTACTTTAATTTTTCTCACATTTTTTCTCCTAAATATATTTCTGCCAAAGGTACTCTTGGCATTAAATTGATAACCTATGGCATAATCATTGCTTCTGAGAAGCAGTAAGAAAAGTTGGCTTCCTGAAAGGGGTTATTATTTCCATATGGTTTGGATACATTAACATGTATAGCCAATTAATATAAATTTTAAAGAACCATGGATTTTCCTTTTTTTTTTTTAAAAAAAATTTGTATTATTATTTTGTCATAGGCACTGGGTATTTTGGATCTGATGCTCATAAGAACACTGGAATAGATAGATTTGCCCAGATCAAGGGTTATCTAGCTTTATATGCTGTCTTAGTGGCCCACAGCAGGTTCTCAGGGAGCAGTAAAAAACTAGGGCAGCCATTTCACTAGGTTTCCCAGACATAAACTTCCAGTTTCAAGGGACCTGCAGTTTAAAGGTGGGGGGGTTAGGTTTTTTATTTTTTTGTTTTGTTTTTGGGTTTTTTTGTTTTGTTTTATTTGGGTCTTGGGTTTTTTGTTTGTCTGGTTTGTTATTGTTTGGTGTTTTTTTGTTGGGGTTTTTTTTGGGTTTTTTTTTGGTTTTTTTGATAGAGCTGGTATTATACCTTTATTTGTCTCTCTCCATTTTTTTTCTGTAATACCCTCGTCACTTTTAAACCATACACTTTTTGGCATCTGTTCAACCTATGGCAATGTGTTACAGAATTTACCATCCCAGGATGTGAAAAACTCTTTCCTTTTGATTGATTTCAACTGCTTCTTGATCACTGAAATGGCCCCTAATTCCTGTCCTTGAATGGTGAATAGTTATTTTCTATTTACCTTCTCCAAGTTGTTCATGAGATCCTGTCACGGATTTCTTTCCCTCGTGTTTTCAGTGACTTAGGACTGTTCTGAGTTCACTGACTTTAATGGAAAAAGTAGTAATTTGCATGGGAAGGGTGCAGAGGAGTGTCAGACTTTACATATAACTTGTACCTTTGCAACATCGTAATGGTCAGTCAAGGCAGTTCAAAAAATAAGTTACATTCTGTTATTTACAGGCTTGTTGACCTCAGGGTTTGTGGTGGGTTATGAGAAATAGCACAGTGGACATTGCTTTTGTAATCTGTATGTTGATGAATACCATTTAATTTAACAAGTTAACAGTGTCATTAGATAAACAGTTCCAAGAAACAACGCTTAGTCATTTCTGAGATGTCAGCTGGAATTTCTTTTGAAGCTTTATGGAAATAATATTTTGAGTGTTTGCATAAGAGTTATTTATGTGATTGAATTTGGATAGAAAAATATTGCATAAATAGCAATGTGACTGTGTCCGTGCACTTTTGAATCTAGTGAACTGAATGTGTGTTTCAGTAGGTAGAGGATCATCCTCCAGAAAACGTGATTTTGAACTTTTAGTCTATAAGATATGGCTAAAATTGCCTGATTAGAAGTGATAAGAAATTTATGAGCATCATTCACTGCTTTAATTAGCAAAAAATGTTTTGTTGTGAGTGTGGCATTTGTGATGTCGGCTTTCACTTGTGATAACAGCACCAAAGTTGGGATAACACACAAAATGGCCAACTTGCATCCATCCAGACCAAGACACCACAGATTATGTGCAGTACAACACCTCCTACTGGAAAATTGAATGGAAATGTGCTAATTTACTTCTAGCTTCATACAGTAATCTTTTGGCTGAGTAAAACAACAACAATTTAAGGGCACACCAAGGTAAAAAAAAATCTTTATAGCCTCATCTTTCCAACAGCTCTGCTTCAGGCAAGGCATATGTCTCCCCAGGACAGAAACTGCTGGGAAAGTTCTGCATTACCACTGTGTTTCTCATTTTTTAACTTTCCCTCAAAGATTCCAAGTCCCACAGCTTTTTTTGAGCTTTTTCTTTTCCACAGATTTTCCAGTCTTCCAATAATCTTCAGCTTATGTAACCAATCCTAATTAACCAGCAAAGCTTGAATTTCAATATCAAATTCTGACTATCTGTCCCAAAATATTTATGATATACCTTGCTGCAGAAGGGTAAGCCCATTTGTGAAATACTGTTGGCAACCATGATTCTGGATGCAGTTCTTCAACCAAGTTTTAAAAGACCCTTGCACAACCACAAGAAACAAAAATAATGTGGAAGAAAATGTTGTATGCCCAGGTACAGTGCCTACGAAAGATGAGAGGCAATATGAAGTTAATATATAGCTTGCTGTGAGTTATTAATTTAGTTTTATATAAAAAAATCATGGGCAGTCTATAGAATTCCACACAGGCAAGGAAAAGGGACAGCAAAAGCACAGATTTAATCACCAGCTAAGTATTTGTTCAATCCCTGTCAAACCAACCGATTTGGCCTGTTTTAATTAGGCACTGAGGGAGTAAGGTTAAATCATTAGCTGGTTTTGGCTCATCAGAGTTGTTTGAAAATTGGGTTTTAAAGTCTGTGTGTTCTGCAGATAGAGTGAAAGTGTTCCACACATTTTTATGATGTGTTATTACTTGGATTCTGAAATTCAAGACATTATTTCATATTTATCGCAACAAATGTTGCCACAATGAAGCAGTTATTGAGACTGTAATTGACAATATAGTTCAGAAGTCTTTAAAATTGTTTGCATTAGCAGATGGCCATGCATATGCTGTTTGTTTTAATAAAGAGAAAAACAGTATAAGAGTTCTAGTGCTTTTATTATATTAATTTCCAAAGTAGTGAATCTGAAGTGGTTGTATGCACGCACAGACAAATGGGCAGATGGTAAATGAGCCACCAGTCCACGCTTCATCCGTTCATAGGTACAACCACTGGGATTCCCTTCTGAGACTGCCTGTTTCTTTCTGCCTTTAAACAGAACCCAGGGTGAGTGATTCGGGTGTAGACGTGTCCCTGCAGGTATCTGCAGCACTCCATCCCTAGCATCTGTTCAGTGTATGCCATTAGTGTCTCTCCTTGCTGAAGACTATTATCTTTGAAAGTTAAATCTGACCAACTCATGTGGTGGTTTTCCCCAAAAGTTCAACTCTTTGTTCTGCACCCCAGGGGGAACTGCAAGTGCCCCTCCAGGGTATTTTTCATTATTCCTGTCCAAACTAACAATTCCTCAATGCTTCACATTTAATTTGGAAATATATTGTTGGGGTTTTTTTGAGAGATCTATATATGATCAGTGAGGTATCTGATCTCAGGACTATCCCACCTGTTATGAGTTTCATTATTTGTGAATAACGTTTTGTCAAGCTCTTTCTGGATACAGTTCTAGAGGCATTTAAAATCTTCTAACAGTTTCTTGTCCAGGCATATCTTTAGAATGATAGATAGGCATGATAGAGTTGTTCTTTGCATTACATCAAATCCAGAGTGGTTTTGATTTTAATTTTTTTTCTTATTTTTCTTTTGTATTGAGAGACTTGCTTTTCTGTATTTCACAGCTGGTTCAAACACTGGTTGCTCTTGCAGCATGAATTTATTTTATTAATTTGATTAATTTGCTTTGCACATTTATGTCCAGGTTACTAGTCCTCATCTACTAGGTGTATCTTTTGAATTGCATTGAGACATCCCCAACAAAAGCTGCAGTAGTGCTGATACCTTAGTGCTGCTTGAAAATTTCTGTTTTTCTTATAGTAGGCTAGCACGTGTGTTTAACATGGACTTACCGTTGTTTTGTTGTATGAGCTCCCTAGAATGTCAGACTTTTCCAAATGCTTGCAACTTCTGTTGCAGAGCAGTGTGACTTTGTATTTTTTTTGCTTTTTTTTCCTGGTTAGATCTAAAATAACACTTTGCATTTGGCCATGTTAGTAACTAATTCAGTGAATTAGTTACTAATTACTGACTGGTGGACAGTCGGCTGAACCTGGTGGACAGTCACCTGAACATGAGCCAGCAGAGTGCCCAGGTAGCCAAGAAGGCCAACGGCGCCTTGGCCTGTATCAAGAATAGAATCACAGAATCACAGAATCACAGAATGTTAAGGGTTGAAAGGGACCTCTGGAGATCATCTGGTCTAACCCCACTGCCACAGCAGGTCCACCTACAGCAGGTTGCACAGGATGGCATCCATGCGGGTTTTGAAAGTCTCCAGAGTTGAAGACTCCACCACCTCTCTGGGCAGCCTGTTCCAGTGCTCTGCCACCCTCAGAGGAAAGAAGTTCCTCCTCATGTTCAAGTGGAACTCCCTATATTCAAGTTTGTACCCATTACTTCTTGTCCTACCACTGGGCACCACTGAAAAAAGACTGGCCCCCTCCCCCCAGCACCCTCCCTTTAAGTATTTGTAAGCATTGATGAGATCCCCCCTCAGTCTTCTCTTCTCCAGACTAAAAAGACCCAACTCCCTCAGCCTTTCCTCGTAAGAAAGATGTTCCAGCCCCTTAATCGTCTTTACAGCTCTTTGCTGTACCGTCTCCAGCAGTTCCCTGTCCTTCTTAAACTGGGGAGCCTGGAACTGGCCATGGTACTCCTGATGCGGCCTCACCAGGGCAGAGTAGAGGGGGAGGATGACCTCCCTCGACCTGCTTGCTATGCTCCTCTTTTTGCACCCCAGGATCCCATTGGCCTTCTTGGTCACAAGGACACATTGCTGACTCATGGTCATCCTGTTGCCGACCCAGACTCCCAGGTCCGGCTCTGCAGAGCTGCTTTCCAGCTGGTCAGCCCGCAACCTGTACTGGTGCATGGGGTTATTCTTCCCCAGGTGCAGGACCGTACACTTGCCTTTGTTGAATTTCTTGTGGTTTCTCTCTGCCCAATTCTCCAGCCTGTCCAGATCACATTGAATGGCAGCACAGCCTTCTGGTGTGTCAGCCACCCCTCCCAGCTTCATGTCATTAGCAAACTTGTTGATGGTACACTCTGTGCCTTCAGTGTGGCCAGCAGGAGCAGGGAAGTGATCGTGCCCCTGTACTCAGCACTGGTGAGGCCGCAGCTTGAGTACTGTGTTCAGTTTTGGGTGCCACGGTATAGGTGAGACATTGAGGTGCTGGAGCGTGTCCAGAGAAGTGCAACAAACATGTCTTATGAGGAGCGGCTAAGGGAGTTGGGATTGTTTAGCCTGGAGAAAAGGAGGCTGAGAGGAGACCATAAGGTCTACAACTCTCTACAACTACCTGAAAGGAGGGTATAGCGAGATGGGGGTCGGTCTCTTTTCCCAAATAACAAGCGATAGGACAAGAGGAAACAGCCTCAATTTACGCCAGGGGAGGTTTAGATTGGATATTAGGAAAAAATTCTTCATGGAAAGGGTTATCAAGCACTGGAACAGGCTGCCCAGGGAGGTGGTGGCATCACCATCCCTGGAGGCATTTAAAAGATGAGTAGATGTGGTGCTGAGGGACATGGTTTAGTGGTGTTTTTGGCAGTGTTAAGTTTATGGTTGGACTCGATGATCTCAGAGGTCTCTTCCAACCTAAGTGATTCTGTGATTCTGTGAAAAATCTCTTGATTCCTCTGGAACTTTAAATGTACAGGAAAGGATGTATAAAAGTTGAGTATCGTGGTGTTAACCTTTCTATAAAAGGGATTAATCACAGTCTGAATGCCTGGTGATATTGTCCTCTCAGCCTGTCTTCCACAGATTTGTATTATTTAGGAAGCAACATGTCTTTCTCTGTGTGACTTGTAAAGATTGACGTCTCTAAGGACTGTAATATGGAGGAATATCTTCATTATATCAAATATTATAAGGACTGGCATTTGAAAGACACTTCTGTTTAACATGTAACATGATGTTTTCAGAAAGTGTAAGTATTGGTACCCCTTAGTTGTTTTTTCTTCTTTTTTCTGTCCGGTCAGCCATCTCCATAATAACCTGCATTATGGGTGCTGAGATTACCCAAGCTGATGGGCCATCCTTCTGGCTACTAGTTGGCTCCCTCCACACAAGCCACAGAAGTGGCTGACAGGTTCAGGATGTTCCTACCAAGCCAGTGCAGTGACCAGCCTCCCGAAAGGCCAGTCGTCTGTTTCTCATGAGGTAACATCAGAAGATCCTATCAAAATGGCTTGGTTGCTGTGTTTCTCACCATTTATAATATCTTCCTGCACCTTCTTCACACTCTTCCCCATTTCACACCAGAATGTTTTTTCATGCTGATTGACCAGTAATACTTCTTACAGCTCTTCCCTTGCTTTCACACTTCCCACAACTTGACCCTGAAATGCTGTCATATTTACCTGTGCTTTCTTTGTCAAAGACTAACTTTCATGGTCATCTTTTCTTAGTTTTACCCTCTTTCTTTGTTTCCTGACATGAGTTATTAGTCAAGAGCTCTCCACTGCAAAGCTTTCCCCAGAGCATCAGGGCAGGGATAACAAAGGTCCCTCTCTGGCACTTATTTTTAAAGAGAGAACCTCACCAAGGACAAAACACAGTTCCTTTTTAAAGTCAGAAGCCTTTAACCCCTAATGCAGGAAGTCGCATTGCTGTCATACCTACATATACCCAGGGACAGGGCTACTAAGGAGACAATGGCTCACTGAGGAGTTTACCGGTTTGAGTGGGTACAAGTATTAGCTGGCTCCAGCTATTTTCAGTGCAGCTGGAAATGGCCTTGAAAACACCCCGTGGGAAAAATTTGGTTTTCCATGATGGAGGTAGTATCTGTAGGTACAGTACAATCTGGATATTGCTGTGTGATGTTTACAGAGTATGTGCTACTGCTGATTAATAAAAATTCAGTCTTCTGCTTTCAAGTCAATGAAGAATTAAGTAATGATTTATTTCATTAGTCTTTCCTTACTTGGAAGCTGAACACGGCACAGGGAGAAATATTTCAAATTCCAAAATCAGATACCTAAACCTAACACCTATTAGGAGTTTTAGATATTTGAAACACATCAGAATGTAAATACAGCTACTGAAGTCCATTTAGAATTGATTAAATATTGTTGGCATCTCTAGGTGGCAGTCCTGTGTTCACAATATTACTTTTCTATGAGATACAAGTGCCTCCTTTTTTTATATTTCTGAGGCAGTAGAAGTGCTAACTACATGACTGAGGCAGTTAAGAGGTTGTCTCCCTTTCCCACAACTACCCCCTTTGCAGCAGGAGCAGACCTAACGACTGGTGGCAGTAGGTCTTTTGCTTGAAAGAATGCTGCTCCCAACATGCTCATCCAGGTGACCCCATGGGCTGGGTGGCCCTTGCTCATCTTCCCCATGGCACCCCACCTGTGAATGGGCAGCTTTGCTGCAAGGTCGACTTCACTAACACTGTGGTATATTCATTGTCAAAGTCCATGCTCTTGTGGGTATGGGTTTTCTGCATATTAACATCCTCTTTGAGGTAAAATGATTCATTACTGAAATGAAAGACAAGCAGGAAATAAAAATTGCAAGATTAATCTCCTGTTAAAAAAAAGTATTCCCAGGTAGTGTATCAGACTGACTCCTTCCTATACCCAGTTCTGTCCTGCTTATTCACCCTTATGCTCGTATTATGCCAGAGGCTTTTTTCTTTGTTGGACACAAACATGTCAGGATTTCTTCCCCTTCCGCTTCACTCAGTCACAGTCCCAGAGTCTTAAACATTGAGTTTTGACAAATAGAGTTTGTAAATGTTCATGGGAAGCGAACATTAAAAAAAAGGAAGCACTTTTTATTTCCGTTTTAAAGCTTTTATATAGCTGTTTTCCTTATTTAGTAACAGCACCTTTATGCTAGCTGGGAACAATCTGCAGTTTAGTTCAAATAAATATGAAGTATTAATCAGCAATATTTTTTGTGGTTCTGCACCAGTTGAGTTGGAATAATTTAAGCATTTATTTTTTACACAATTCTACTTATATTCCACTTGTCATTTTCACTTTTCTATGCAATAAACCCCCCATTTTTGAAACAATAATGCAGGTCCACCTGTTATGCATATGATCACCTGCAGATTACTGAGGTTTTAAATTATAATTGCTTCTTGAGAAGAGGGAAGGAAAATGAAATTAAAATGAAGAGAAAGTAATATCATATGTTTGAGGCTGGCTGCTGGCTTACTTCCTCCAAAATCCCTTTGAATATTTTGTACACAAAGAGAACAACTACAGTATATAGGTACAATTTATTTTTCAGTGGAAATATACTACATTTATCTTTTTTGTTAGAAAATGTAAAACAAAACTTCTGGGAGTGCAAGTCTTAAAATGTGTGGTACATCTTTAATAGATGCAAAACACAGGCAACACTCATGTTTTCTGTGTCTGAAAAAAAGTAGTAAAGTGCACAGCATCCTCTGGAGCCTCAAAGGCCAATTGCTCTGTGTGCAACAGAATGTAGATATTGTTGTCATTATGACTGCAATAACATTGTTGATGGGAACTTAATGTGAGCCAGGACAAAAGCAGTTTTAGCTCAGAGAGATATTTTGGCAGGAATTTTAATAATGAAAGTAAAGCAATTAAGTCTCCAGACATATTCTCTGCTTTCACCCCTACAACCTGTGGTTTATCTCACCCTCCCCTTTCCCTCACAGTAAATCTCCAGAAGTCTGCTACTTGTGAGAATTTAACATAATTTTTACTGACTTTGTTGTGCTCATAGTAAGACTGTCACAGGTAAATTGTGGGCAAGATCTAAGAAGCAAAACCAAGACCAGCTTGGTTCTAACTTTTATAAACAACTTTTTTAGCCAAAGCTTATTAGCTTTCTCTTCCCCAATATCTCTTTGTGCCAAGGGAGCAAGAAAGTTTTATATAAAGATACAGTTATGCCATTTCTGTGCTATTCAGGAATCTCTTCGCATCAGATGAATAATCAAGGTGGCTTCACACAGCCTCTGGTTCTCTTGAGTCTTTGTAGAAGGGAAGATTTCCAAATCTTTAATTCTGCTCCACGTTGGTGGGCCAAACACAACAGAATTTAATGGGATTCATCAACAGTGATGCAGACGAAGCAACGGGAAAATGTACTGCAGAAGAGACATAGCTTGGTTTATTGTTTTTTTGTGCACAAGGATACAGTTTAGGGGAGTAACTTCTCTATTTTTAATAAACACTTTTTTATTCCTACTCCCATTAACATTTATGAGCACACAGGTAGGTAATAACAGAAGAAAGTCCTGAACTGTTTTTCCTGGGACTGGCTACTGAAAAGTTCAGTTATTGCTTCCAGTTACTTGCTTCTCACTGGTATAACTTATTACTTCTCAGGACCCTTTAAACAGGAAGCAATCCTTTAAAAGCACTGAGAAATTTATGATGAGTTACATATATAGGGTTATTTTTTCACATTACTCAAAATTCTGCATATGTTCTGATTTGTATCATCTGTTGTAGACTGCAGTGTTTGAATAGTGCAATCAATGAAACCCCAAAATAAATATTTGAAATAATCAATCCTGGAAATAACAAAGACCTTAATCTGCAGCATCCACAGGACTTATTTGCTGACCACGCTTCT
This sequence comes from Chionis minor, assembly GCA_013398295.1. NCBI lineage: Eukaryota > Metazoa > Chordata > Aves > Charadriiformes > Chionidae > Chionis > Chionis minor. The sequence continues at coordinate 94,723 of VZSF01003430.1, read as the reverse complement.
TGGACTGGCATAATTTCAGGAAGACAAAAGGCAGCTCTTGTGACATTTTCAGTGTTTGTTAAATAATAAATTCAAAATACAGCCTGCCAGTTTTCTAGACTTGACAATGTTTTAATAATAGTATTGTAACATGAATGCCAAAGCAGAAGTATGCTGAATGTACCCATCAGCTTACCACTGTTGTAGGGTGGTGCCTATTTCCATTAATGAGTATTTAGATTTTTGTGAAAAATAAAGTTGGCATACAAAGCATCTGAGCTTTCAATAGCGTGTCAGGTCAGGAATCCTGTTCTTTACTGTTTTCAGAGGATCTGGGACAAAATCCTTTCAGAGTTTTCCATGATACAAAATGCATGTATATCTACAGCAGTGGTGATCCACATCAGTTTCCTATACTTCTGTCAGGATTCAGTTGACACTCGTTACTTTCTCTTCCTTCCCAGTTAGTCAGTTTTTCTTGCCTTGGTTATACTTTGGGATGTCAGGACTCAGTCAACACTGAAATTAAATAACTGTTTTGGGAAGCTATATAGTCACTGTGGTTCATTTCTTATCCTGAGAACAATTAACTCTCAGTGCTCCATGGAGGAAGTAACGACCTATTGGCTTCTGCAGGAACAGCAATGATATGTCCATTACTGAGTTTTGACTTCTAGCTGGAAGCTGCCTAGCTGGAAAAGAGCTTTGCCGAAAAGGGCCCAAGAGTCCTGGTGGACAACATGTTGAAAATGAGTTAGCAACGTCCCATTGTGTCAAAAAAGGCTAATAGTATCCTGGGCTGCATTAGGAGAGCTGCCAGCAGGTCAAGGGAGCTGATGCTTCCCCTCTATTCAGTACTGGTGAGGCCACACCTGCAGTGCTATGTCCAGTTCTGGGCTCCACAGTGTAAGAGACCTGGACATATGGAAGAGAGTCCAATGAAGGGACACCAAGATGATGGAGGGACTGGAGCACCTCTCAGATGAGGAAAGGTTGAGAGAACTGGGACTCTTTAGCCTAGAAAAGGGGTGGCTCAAGAGGATCTCATCAATGTGTATAAATACCTGAAGGAGGGTGCAAAGAAGAGGGAGCCATGCACTTCTCAGTGGTGCCCAGTGGCCGGACCAGAGGCAATGGGCACAAAATTAAACACAAGTGGTTCCCTCTGAACATTATGAAACACTTTTTCACTGTGAGGGTGACTGAGCACTGTTGCCCAGGGAAGTTGTGGGGTTCCCATCCTTGGACATATTTAAAAGTCATCTAGACCTGGTTCTGGGCTACTGGCTCTAGGCATTCCTGCCTGAGCAGGGGGGTTGGACTACAGGACCTCCAGAGGTCCCTTACAACCTCAACCATTCTGTGATTCTGTGACTTTCACAGACATTGCCACAGACCCACCATTGCCAGCATGGAGTCACCTCAGTGATAGCCTTTTGAAGGATCCTGAACTTACGTACTTGTTTTGCTGAGCAAATCTTGATTATTCCTCCATTTTGAACATGTGGTAATAGAGATGGCATAAGCATTTTTTAAGGAAGCTATGTTGGTACAGACTGTTTTTCTGCAGTTTTGCTAGGGTTTTTGAAAACCTGTAAAAATGTCATGTAATTACGTTCTCAAAGAAGAAAATATGCTGAAAAAATTGGTAGGTTAGGCAACTTTCAGAGGTTATATATAAAGAACAGCCAGGCAAAAAATTTGCAGCAAATTAGTGTGCTTAGTAATGTAATAAATTTATGCTATCAGGACCCAAAATCTACTCTTACACATGTGAAAATGAAATGTTGAGTAAGGAAATGTTCGTGTTCTCCATTCTAAAACAGGAGGTCAGCATCATGCTTGGTCTTATTTTTTGTGTACCTGGACAAGAATGGGATATAAGAAAAGATACATCTATTTTGCTGATATGGATGATGGTCAGTTCTTAACTCACGGTTAAGCCTTGCCATTGCTGCATGAATGTTTTCTGTAACACCTTGAGATGGCTTTGCCTAATGAAAAACTGTAAGCTGACTAGGTATTTTTGAACATCCCATGTGTAATGAACTCATCAAACACTCCTGTCAAAGATAAGCAGTGTCAGCACAGCTTGGGGCACCTGTGGCTCCTGGAACTTGTATCTGCTGATAACTACTAAGTTATTATAAACAAGAAAGCCCTGAGAAATAAAATTAAGTTGTTCATTCATGGACAAATTTATCTTAGTACAGCATCTTACTGAAAGTTCATATGCAAATAACAATGTATCTGGGCAGCTTTCAGACTGTTCCAGATTTCTGTGAGTTAATTAAATTTTTTTTTTAAGGAGTTATGGTCCTTTAAGGTGTTCTTTGGATTTCCAGAGTAATTTTTTAAAAACCTAGTTTGTTCCATCTCTGTTGCATTTCACAGGACATACGTACAAGAACAGAAGTGTAAGAAACCACTTGTAAAGGGCCTAAGATGTGTTTAATTACTTAGAACTTTTATGTGCAAGATGTTTGCATTAAGGTGAAAAGTCCTCTGAATTCCTCAAATGCATAACACATTATTTACTTTTCTCTACTGTAACTGCCTAACATTGCGCCCATATTTTTATTCCATGTTATTTCTCTGTGCTAAAGATGCATATCCCAGTAGCATTTTGTCTTGCTAAAAAAGTCCTATGAAGGCTATACCAATAACCTGAATGTTGAAGAAACCACAGAATAAATCACTTGAGAAAATTATCAGCATTCCTTTTCAGCCTTACAGCTTCTAATGCTCGGGTCAAAAATAAAATCCTTACAACATCTGGATGTAGTGGGGCAGCATATGGTCAGTCACTAGGTCTGTGTATTAGTCCTGCACCTATTTCTTCCTATGTTCTAGTAAATGCTTAAATGTGGATATTGTGGAGAAACCTCACATGAGAATATTTTCCCAGTTTTAGTAATTAATTCACATGACAGACTTCTGTTTCCCACTTTAGACCCTCAGTGTCTCTTTTTCAAATACTCTAATTCAATAAAATACTCATTACCACCATGGCGTTTAGCCTTCTGAAGTTAGTAGGTTTATTATTCATTACATTCCACTAGGATTTTATCAGATGCCTAAAAAAGGCCTGATAAGATGTGTTACAGGGTTGGTTCTTTTTTTGTTGCTTTCCAAAAAATGTTTCCTTTGTTTACATAGAAACTTTATGAATCTTATAAAAATAGTTTCTCTCAACAAGAATGAGACATGATGTACATGCGTTTATCTCCGTTCCAAATGTCCTCATTAGTTTGATCAGGGAATTAATTCTCATTAAATATGGATTTTTTTTTTTTTTTCACACCCTGCAAGTGAAGAATGAGAAAGAGAAACTTCCTTTCAAACCTTAGGTTTGTTCTCAAATGTCAATATATTCTGAAATCCTACATGTGATTCACATGAGAAAAGTGGTCATAACAATAAAATGATATTCATATGAAATTAAACTATAGGCTTCAAAAAAGTCTATTAAATGACTAGCCAAAATCTTCATCACATACAGTATTTTTCTTTCCACAAATTTTTCTATTTTTGCCTGTCCTATTTAAAATCATGTATACTTCAATCAGAATATATACTAATAAATCGTTACTTGGTGGAAAATTTACCTTATAAATGTCAACTTCATACTTCAGGGACCTTTGAGTCTTATTTTACTTTCCAGAAAATAAATAAGAAAAATTAATGTCTTTACTCAGTTTTGAACTATGCGCATTTTCTACATGGTAAGTTAGTGGACTATGGTGGTCTGTCAGAAATGAAAAGCTAATTCAGATAGAAATGGTACTTTCTTTCTTCAACTTTTTGTCTCTCAAGGCTGACTTAAAACACCAAGTCACTGTCTTCTACATGTCCATATTTATCCACTTCTTAATCTCAGGCTATAGGTGAGCTTTGAAAAAAGTGCGGAATTTTTTTTTTTTTTCCATATTTTCTGCAGTGTTTCCGGAATGTTTCTGGTTTTGTTCAATGACAATTTTAATTCCCATTTATGTCAAATGGCCTCTGTTCCCTTCTTGTCTGAAGTGGAAACCAGTCTCTAAACAAATTTTTAAAAGAAAATATGATAATGTATGGTAAACAATTACAAGAACATTATCTACACTATTATATATCTAGATATATAGGTTATTATAGCATAATACTGAAATGTAATGCTGAGAAAGAAACATCTTAGTTCAATATCTTCATCTTAGTAGCTTCATCATTAGATATTCTACTTTACAAATAAGTTGGTGTCTTTCTGGTTTTATTGTTTCTGGTCCTGACAGCTCAGACAAGATTCTGAAGACAAGCAGGACCTGTGTGCGCATCAACAGGAGGTTTGCAGCAAGTGTTACTGAACCACTGTCAGGAAAATGCCACAGCATTTCACAGTGGAGTCTAGCTGATTTCCTTTTATGTGACATCTATGCAGTGGTACTGCAAAATAATAAAATGCTGAAAAAAATACATTATTTTAAATATTAAAGTCAGCAGATCAGATACTGCGAGTATGTTTGCTGAGTCAGAAAGTATCATGTTTTCTAACTGTTTTATGGTCCAGTTCTGTACCATAAATGCATGAAATCTATTTTTATTTCCCATTTCCTTTCTGGGCTTCCATCAGAATTAATTTATCAAAAGAAAGGAATGTTAAGTTATTGGTCAGTTGTAAAGAAAAGTGAGCAGGATCTCTTCTAAGCATCCTGCCAGGATTACCTTCTGCAAACTAATATATGTTGGTTATCATACATTCATACTTAACAAATAGCCGTTGAATTAGAAGTATGTGACAAATACAAAAAGAAAAAAAAAATTCAAATAAAATCAAGGAAAAGAATAAAAACCAGTAGGAATAACTACTTAGGGGGACATTTTGAGGAAGAAAAATACTGGAATGAAGAAACATTTTCAGATCAACACAAATAAGAAAATCAGAGTCAAGGCCATATTACTTTTTTGCAAGTTGTTATAGCTGTCTTTAAGCTAAGAAATACTTCTGGGCTTTGTGATTCTTCAAGTAATACATAAAAAGTACAACAGTCAGATTAACCCTGCATCTTCTGGGTTTAGATTGTCATATAGATTTTTGAGCATCAGAAAATAATGATGATGTATATTTTGCCTTCTTAGAACGTGTACATCCTAAAAAGGCAAAGGTTTGTAGTCAAAATACTTTTATACTTGAAAACGTATTTGACCAAGAGTCCTCATCATGCTGTGTTGCTATCAAGACTAGCAGTCTCCTAAACCCATGAATATATTAAACATTTTTGCCATTCAATATTCCTTTGTGGGTATTGAATCAAGAATACAGGGAATAGTAGATAGAAAATATTTTATATAGTTATCAAAGTCAGAACAGCATGATAATTCAGCTTCAGTAGCTGTGTGTTAGAAGTTGATAAACTGAATATTTTCTCTTGAGCAACAAAGTATTTGGGCACAGCATGAAAGCAGTGCTCTCCAGACCTACCATTAACAGTCTGCATTCTTACACCTCCAAGGGATAATGACAAGCTCAGTTATTTGTCTGGATCAAAACCCGATAAATGAAAGCAACTGCAAAGCTTTTAAACTAAGGTGGTCTATTAAAGAACACATTTTACTTGCTGTTGTTATTAGAATGGCAGCAAAACTCCATGTCAGACTGCAAATAAACTTTTTATATCTTTCCCAACCCTGCTACAGTAAAGACTGCCATAGCCTTTACAAAAGAGAAAAAAAGTTTCTAGAGGGTAAATTGTAGGCAAAGATACAATAGAAACATACATAAAATGAGTAATAATTGTTTCTTTCCTAGTTTGTGCATACAGTTTTCTCTTGTGTTTTCTTTGCAGCTCATCTTTCCGCTTCTAATGAAGCTGGGGTTTGCTGTGCAAAAAGTGGTTTTATATTTTTTGTATTGTTGTTAATGCATTTCAAAAAGAAAATACACCGTGCTGTTTCAAATATATATTCCCTTTCTCCCTACCTTCTAGAAGTGTGCCTCTACCTTTGTAATATGAATTAACTCCTTGATCCATATTGGAAAAGCTAATTTTTGAGGATTAGTCTGATGGCACTTCTCTTTAGACAAATCCTGACTATTTCTAGTCATTTCAGCTGTTAAGCTTGATGGAAAATCCACAAAATAAAAGCCTCAAAAAACAACAAGATCTTCCTAGAGGTATCAGACAAGTGGTGCATTTGATAGATAAACCCAAAAATATTACTTATTTCCTTACTTTTAGAAGTGAATGGGGTTTTGATTTGATCATATTATTAAAATTCATTAATGTAACTGTTTGTATGAAAATATCTCCACAGGTATTAAAAGACTGTTGTCAACTGCTCTAAAAAATAGCTGGAGAAAAAAGTTGTCTTATCATCCTAGAGGTGACAGACAAGCAGTTAAAGGCAGTAACCCTGACTAGTAGGAGACTCACAGTCCATGTTTTTTCTGACTCATTTCGTAGGGAAATTTCCAGCTTTCTCCACGGACAAAAATAGTGTTCTCTTTAAGAGCAAACTGCTGATACTCAGATCAAGAAGTAGATGTTAAAGTGAGACTTGTAGCAGCAAATGGTTTCGTGGACTAGATCACTGCCTTTTTAACAAACTGCATCATGCTGATCTACAGATGATATTATAGATAATAATGGCCAACATTTTAACACTGAGGTAAACTGAGAAATGTTTTCAAGCTAAATTAAAACCAAGGCACCATTTTACTGCATTGTTTTTAAGTTTATAACAGTTTCAATTAAACGATAGAATATTAATTTTTATGTTATGTATTATTTAGAGAGAATGACCTTTCAAGTAGAGAATACTTTTATATGAAAACAATGATCTAGGAAGTAGGGGTTTCTCATTATTATAATAGTGACTCAGAAAAAGTTAGAAAAGATTACTGATTTCTTTCTTCTAAACATGAAAATTTCAGTCACAGCTGGAAGAAAAATAAAATTTACAATGTTGATACTTAACAGAGCCTCCATGTACAGTATAGAGAAAAGGTCAAGGACTTAAAGATGGAATAAATTTAGACAAAGACCTTAGCAACAGTTTTGGGATGACTCAGCCTCCTGTTTTTGTCAAAAACATTTAGTGACATTTTCCCCAAAGCATCCAGCATTGATTACCTTGTTCCTTATAACCCCATTCTTGCACTAGCAAACTTGACTCTTAGAGATGAAGGTGAGGAAGATCCTTGCTTTGAGGAGTTAGACGAAGCCAGACCAGTCCAGCATGACACAGTGCTCATGGAGGTCCACCAGGCTGCTCTCAAAAGTGTTTTTCAGCAGGTGGATTTGACCTGGCTTTCATAGCCTCATGCTGGTAAATGCCATTCATCATTTTTATTATATTTTTTACCAACAGCTAATGAAGGAATACCCAGGTGGAAATCCAGTGGCTGTGAAGTGAGGATCAATTAAGGGTTAGTGGGATGTGTTCCCACAATTGTCTCAGAGACAGCAGCTGCTGCAACCATTCACCATTTGGTTAATTTGCTGAAATGTTCCCCACATACTTGTCATTGCTGAGTGGAAGAAAGTTAGACTATAATTCAAGCAGTATCATTTCTATAACATTTCCGTGACTGGCTGTTTCATGTGGAAGTCGCTTGGGCTCGTTATTACTTTGAACACTCATGACTGATGTCCTTGCGAGTATGCCCCTCAAAAGGCTGCCTTCATGTTATAAGGCACTGGAGTAAAATACATTATTGGAAGGGGGAAGGTGGTGTCTCAGATTTTTGTCAGAGACTCTTGCTCAAACCCTTGATTTTGCACATCCTTGAGTATCTTTGGGAACTGGTCAGTAGTGCAATTCCTGGATGTAAGTGCCCCATCTTGCTTTTTGATTCTGAGGCTGGGCTTAAAGGTTAAAACATAATAGCTCAGCTTATCTCCGTGCCTTTGTGGAAGAGCCCTACTTCAGTACTGAAATGTGTGTGTAAGCTTTTTAAGGAGGAAACAGTCAGGGAATTAGGGTAAGATAAGTCTTCTGAAATAAAGCAATATTCCATTAACACCTGGACTACAAAATGCAGGTGTGCTTGGGCTAGAACTGCCAGCCATAGTTATCACAGCAGCTAGCAGCACCATATGCTAACTCTTTATGCTGTTCTCTGTCTCTCCCACCTTTCATTTCCTCTTTTCGTATTACTTCTTGTATTTCATGTAAGATTGCATTGTTGTAAGTGGAAGATGTCCACTCTGAGCCCCTTACTCAAGCATATCACTGGTTCAGTTCTTTGTCTGCAGCCACACATTCTCGTCTCACAACTGAAGACAAGATTTTGCCATCTCCTACCACCTAAAAGCAGCATACAGAAAGTGGGCAAAGTGAGACATGCATGGTGACAGCAGAAATTTCTGAAAATAAATATATAGTCTCCATGAAAAGTAGTATCCTATTGGGAAAACTCGTTATAAGCATTACTTGAGTCCTCCTCTAAAATGATGAGAGCAGTGATTTTTTCCTGCAGGATTTGGTGTGGTTACTTAAGAGCACTGCTGAGTCACTCTGTGTCTGTACTGTGCATGGACATACTGCTCTGCACACTTTGTGGAACACAATGACACAATGTTTCAATTCCATTTTTCATTTCAGAATCTATGAAAGTTAGGCTGAAATACAGAAAGCAAACTCAAAAGACCAGTTGGCCCACCTAGCACTACTTGCAGTCCTATGCTTGCCATGAAAGAATAGACGTAGTATGGGATGCAAAAAGAAAGCTTGAAGGTGGAGGAAAGGTAACCATTTTTTAAAGTTATAAATTTGTCTTCCTGTAGGAACTTCCTGCTTGAAGTATTCATAGCTCAGGCCCTTAGGATTTCTTCCCTTCCCCAAAACAAAAAAGCCATGGTGTAGGAACGTCACAATAAATGCAGAAGTTCTCTTCAAAGAAGTAAAATGGCAAGTTATTTACCTGAAGGCACAGTTTTCATGCATCCCTATTCAGTCAGTTTTGCTTTGAATTGATATAATTAGTCCCAGATAGTCTACTTTTAGCTAGATTTTATCTTACAAGCTCTGAATTTCAGAATATTTGCAAATGAGAAAAACTTGTTCCTACTTAATTATGGTGTTTGTTCATGAACTCACCTAATGTGGGGATTCAGCAGAGCTCTCTCTCTCTCTCTGGGAAACCAGTCTGACCATTTCCTGTGGGAGCCCAGCTGGAAGCCATGTCCCAAAGCAGGTGATTGTTTCATGTTAGGTTCCAGAGCTGTGCATGGGCAGCAGCACCACAAGGCCTTCCAGGGTGATTCTTTTTTTCCTTTCAGAAAACTCAGAGTTACATACGTAACAGAGATATTTGACCCAGAGGCCAGATTAAATTTAATCCAAAGCAAACCCTCTGAATCACACGCAATGGAGATGAGAGCAGCCTCAGGAGCAACCGTGTGGATTTACTGTTCCGCTCCTATAACACCAAATCACTTAGTTATACAGACACTGTCTGTAGCATTAATGACAGTTTTGGGACACAGGCTAATTAAATCCTAACTACTGCTGTCGTGTTTTGTGCTACATTAATGCAAGAAAGCTTTCAAACACTGTGTTGAGGTCCGCATAAATACTGTCAAGAAACCAGAAGTAAAACCAAGGAAATACAGAAAAGCATAGAGGAAACACTGAAATTTGGTCCCATGGCAGAATTATGGTTATTTGTAATGCTATATTTAATTTAAGATTTGGAATGTGTTGTAGTTGTTAATGGAACAACAAAGTAGTTGTTAATGGAATCAAAATATAAATGTTCGAAACTGCAGTTTTTTCAAAATAAAGACCAAATATTTTATTTTGAAAATGCTGAAATAGGAACAGAGGCATTGTTAAAGACCTTTTATTATCTATAGCTTTTTTTAATATATGTAAAAATAGATGTAATATCTATATAATGTATATAAAATAAATCCATTCTATCGTCTATGTTTCCTCAGATTTTTAAAATGAATTTACTTAAATGGATATATGCTTCAGCCTTTTGTGAACCAGTAGCATGAGGTGAAGAAAAAGGACAAATGTGAATTTCTAGCTGTATCTGGCATTGAGTTGTCACTGGTTGTTCATTCATTCAATATCTGCGTGTTATACATATAAGCATCATGGGAAATGTCAAAAGTATGGGTAAAAGACTGAAATAGGTTTTTTCCTTTGCACATACTGAATGGAGACAAGTGAAGAGGTTGAAGGAATCAGAGATGGAAAGAAGATGAAACATGAAAAAAAAAGTCAAAGGAAACTGAAGGAAAGGAGAATGAAATTGAAGTGTGTTTGACATAGTCTAAGCAGTAAGGCTGCCAGCATGCATTTGAGACACATGAAAGGACAGCACTGATGAGATAGTCGTGATGTAGCTGCTTTGAACACGTGTACCCACAGTCACCGATGGTGCACTAAGAGGACATCTGGGGGGCAGATCTGTTAGTAAGGATGTCTGGATGGTCCATGAAGACATTTGTTACACTCTCTGGCAGAGTTGTATAAGCATCTGGAGGCCTCTAAACACCTCAAATGCTTAGTACAGGGTTTGAACTCCGTCATTTCCTACAAGTGAGATGAAAAGTGCTGCTACTGTGTAGCACCTTTTCAAATAACTAAACTGGAGTCAAAGAGGTATACCTAATCAAGAATGAAAGAGGAGACACTGGAAATCTGCAATTATTGGGGGGAAGGGAGACTTTGACAAAATAGAGAGAAATTTGGAAAGTAAAAGTTCTTTGGAAAACCCCTGAGAAGTCACTTGGCAGGCCTTGTGGCTCTGTGGAGGAATCAATGACATGTATTTCAATCATGAGAGAAGCTTCTAGTCTTAGAGGCATCCAGTGATGGAGCCTTCACAGCCACCCACATGATCTATTCTGATGCTTCACAAATCTTTATGATAAAATTACAGTAATCTTCCTGACTGCAATTCATGTTCATTATCTCATGGACAACAGATTATTACCTCCTTTTTTGTAACAACCTTTTATGTTTTAGAATATCAGTACTGTGCCATATCATCCCTCTAAAATTTTCTTCTTTAGGCTAAATGACCTAGGCTGATCCAAGCTCTCCTCATGTGCACCCATTTTCCCATTACTTTCCTCTTTATTGTCTTAGCTGTGCTATATTTTTCTAAAGAATCCAGTCACTTAGCTGCAAAATTGCAGCTAAGACTTTCCAGTGCTGTGGAGTAGGAGAATTATTTCATTTATCTTGTGTGTAAATCTCTTTCTACCTCCTGGGATGAGTTTTGTCTTTTTCACAGTGACATGACATTTATCACTTCTGTACACTTTACAATTCACCTCAATTATCAGATTTCATTATTTTTTCAATACTCAATCTCCATTAACCCACCTTGTATTTTAATAGTTTTGTAAATTAAATAATCTACAATAACTTTCGCCTTGCTCCTGTTGAATCACATATTTCTTCCACATATTTTTTTCCTATTTAAATTTTAATAACATTCCCCAGGAAGCTTATTGTACTCTTCAGCTCCATGTAATCTACAAGTTACATATACAAATGTGCTCTGTTCCTTCATCTTGGTATCAGTGAAAGTACTGAACAAAACTGGATCCAGTATAGACTCTGCAGACCCCCATTCAGCATCCTTTGCTTGAAAGACATTGATTAACATTTTCTTTGGTACAATTATTCAGCCACTCTATCACTCACCTTTCATCTAGGCCATATTTCACTAGACTGCTTGTAAGAATGTCATCTCTAACTGTATTAAGAGTCAAGATACATGCCAGTTACTGTTTCTTCTCTATTTACAAATTTAGTAATTTAGAAACAAACTATTTTGAAGACAACTTATTTTTCACAGATCCATACTAATTGCTGGTGATTTGGTTTTTTCCATATGCTCTTTTTCCCTCATTTTAAATATGGGCACCATCTTGTCCCATTCTATTCTCTGGTACCTCTGTTTCTTCCATTAATTCACACATATGTAATAGCCCTTGCAGTAATTTGTAAAATTTTTCAACTACTTCAAAAGAAATTAATCAAGCCTGAGCAACCTAATAAAATGTATATTTCTTTAAAATTCTCCCTGACATGTTCTTTCCCAATCGTACTATGAGACTTTATACTTTTGACACTGATAGTAAATTGTACTACTCCACTAAATTATAACTGACCTATTAGAGACAGATAGAAAAACACCCTTAACACTTGGTCCACCATCATCTGTTGTCAGTTTTCCATCCCTGCTGTACAATGGACTAATGATTTTCTTACTGTTAATGTACTCCTAATTTTCTTTATTTTCTCTTCTTGCAGGTCATTTTTTAGCTTTTCTGACTTTCTGCCTATACTCTAGACTGCCTAGATTGCCGGTCTACTCATTCGTACAAATCTTTTATAATCTAACCTAATTTCCACTTTTGTATACTTCCCTTTCTGTAGCTGAGGTCATGGTTCAGCCACGGTCTCCATGCTTTTCTCTGCACTGGGACAGCTTGTACCTACTGTGTTAGTTCCTTGGGGAAAACTCAGTTTTCTCTAAAGTTTTTTGTTCTTAGACATTTGCTGTGTAAGATCTCTCATGAGATCTCTCATGAGATCTTACATGCCAAATTTCTGAATTCAGTTTTTACATTACTTTATTTTACTTTTCTGTTTTCCTTCATTCCCTTTCTCTTAGCCAGGCACTGTTTCAGTTCACAGTCGCCCTTACTGAAGCTGCTTTCTGCCCCGACTTTTCCCCCAGCTGGTAAGACTCAAATGCACAACAGCCCTCCTAGCTGCTTTCTCCATTTTAGTGTCAGACAAATATTGTGACTGCATCCCAACAACTAGGCAGATATTCTGGATCTAGTGTTTGCCTTTCTTATATGTCTTTTAATGTCCAGTACTGTGTTTTAGATGATTCCTTGGGGTATTCAGGAAAAAAAATAATCTAAATGATGCTTCTGGGCAAGTGGTCTGTATATACAGCCATCTGAATAGTGTTCTTTCCCTGTTTTACACCATGCAGCATGTTTAGCTCCTACCTTTCACCCCTCAAATCAAGTGTTTGCGTCTTTGCTATGTTGGAGAATGTCACCTCCCTTATTCATTTCCTAGACAGCCCTCCTTGGACAGCCTATTAATATTCCAAAACCTGCTACATATCCCATCAAATCTGTGTTACTCCAATTAAATCCAAGTGTTCTTCCGCTTGTTTATTCTGCATAGTCCTTGCAATGCTACACAGAGAGCTAGGATGCTTGGCAAATAAATTAGTGTCAAGTGACATATTGCCCCAATCCAATCGACCAGGTGCCATTATTACATAAGATAATTATACATGGGGGAATTGCAGCATTGCATGTATGAAGATAACTTCATAAGGGAAGAAATGCTGCTGCTATATTCATGCTTTGTTATTGATGCTTTTTATGTACAGAAGTTTAAACAGGTTGGCTTCTCTTTGTTTTCTTGGAAAGGTAGCCCAAGGTGATGAGTCCGTCTGAAGTGACGTGGTGATTTGCTGTAATCACAAATCTTGGGTTTTTCTCCATCCCGTTCCCTTGATATCACTAAAGAGCTTTCAGCTTATCACTGAACTGCAAAGAGATGTCCTGTCTCTCTTCCTGAACTACCTTCCATACTCCAGGTATTTGTTCTGCTTCCATTCAGCACTTGATTCCTCTATTAGTAACATACTTTGGCTTGTGTTCATGTCCTGTTTACTTCAGTAGGAGTCACATATGTGTTTAGAGTTAATCAGGTATCTGCCTGAAGAAAGAGGGATTGCAGACTTGTTTCAACAGTGTGCTATTCTGAGGCCTCTCTGGAAATACTTTAAATTATTCATTTAGTTTTCCAAAATTTCCCTATGAACTCTTTCTATGAGGAAAAAAACCTACTTCATAGTCTGCACATAGTGGCCTGTTTTTACTAAAGCTGCACCAAGCTTCTAACTGTTTCCTTGCCAGTGTGTTCACCCACAGTGACCAGAAGCTTGTGATACACAGAACACCCCTTGTGAAGCCTGACAGTGCTTCACTCAATAGTATGTACTCATTCTCCTGTACCTCTCTTTCTCTCTGGTAGTACACAGCTGAATGGTTACTGCTTTCTATAATCATAATACCAAACTGCCAGAACGATCAACTGCATATGTACCTTACAATTTTGCAGTTTGTGTTTTTATGTTTTGGTGTTACTGCTTGGTGTACAGATAATTGAAGCTGACCTGCCTAGATGGTGGCTAACCCACTAAAAATCAGTGTCCCTTTGGGAACAACAACAAAAACAAGAGTGTACTTGTTCTGAGATTACTCTCCAATAGAAATCAATTTCCATAACAACATGCAGGCAATGTGGATTAAGGGTATATTTTTATTTAAACTCTAAATTCATCAAATCCCCTAAGTCAAGAATTTTAATTAGAGCTGTAAATCAACAGTTAGGTGACTTGCAAACTTTAATATCCATGGGATGGCAGTTACACAAAACAAAACAATTTTTTTCAAGCTTTCCCCCTTGCAGTTTTGCAATGCTACTTGTTATGAACTAATGTAAGGGAAGTCCAATGTAAGGAAAAGATGCTGTAAGTAAATTGAATGTTTGTTTACGTAAAAGGCCACAAAACTTCAGCCAGGCTGTATATTATACAGCTTGGAGCCCTAGGAATTCAGCACTGATTCAGTGAATGTAAAAAAACCAAAGGATATGATCCCCAAAACACAAAGTTCTCTTTTTGTTTTTGTTGTTGCTGAGACTGACATACTGTACTAAGCAATACAGAATTAAAATTCAGTAGTATCCATGCATGTGGAGGCTTTCTGACTGTAACAAGATTTATTTTTGAATAGTTATACACCTGAAAAGTAAAAAATGCATTGTTTGTGGATGTTTTTGAATTATTTTTTATTAAGAATTCTCAATGCTGTCCTTTTGGCTACCCACAGTATGGCCCCATAGCTGAAACTGTATTGCAAATGAATTATGGCATACACTGTCTCTCACTTTGTCCTCGGTGACATGTTATTTAGTCGATGAGAACAGAGTGGTGGCTGGAGAAGTGATAAGGACTTGGTGCTTATCCAAGACTGGATGACTTCTTCTGGATGACTTCTTCAGGACGACTGCGCTAAGTGACAGGAGAGAAGAGAGAGCTGTTCTGTATTTGGAAGCACATCGGAGAATGCTGTCTTTCCATACACAATGGGAAAAATCTATTGTCATCCACCAAATTTTATTGCATTTGTAGTATTATACACTGAAGAAACTCAAAGAATATGTTGAACAACTTTTGAAAATAAGTCATTCTGTTTAGTTTAGTTATGATTTTTTCCTTCTATTACATAGCATATTTGTATGCTTGAAAAACAATTTGAGCAGTAAAACTTGTTCATAATTAAATGCTCACATCTTTTTTTTTGTATGCCATTTAATTGTTTTCAGTTTGATTCCAGAACTGCAGCTTGAGGTGAAATTTGAAGGCAGTGGAGTGAAAGAAATAACTGAAGATAGGACACTCCTGGGACAACATTGAATCATAAAACTAAACCAAAATGAGAAAAAAAATATTTTCTAGGTTGAATTTTAATCCTTGAAAGAGGATTAAATGTTTTTATTTATAAAAGTGAATATTACCTATATATCAATTTGCCAGTTTTATAGACTATAATGTCATCATCTTTATAACATGATGGCTGAGAAACTAAGATATGGTCTCTGTTGATTTCACTGCAACAACTTTCATATCATTTCCCTGAGAAGGTCTGGGCCACTATTTGATGTATCACATCAAATGGCTGAACACACAATGCATTGCCTTTGTTTTTTAATGGAACTTCCAACATCAAAAAAGATAATGACCAGTGCAAGACTGATAAATAGGTACTATGCGTGCTGAACAAAAATACCGCTGTTATTAAGTCTGTCCTCCACACCCTCTGTGGCATGCCCGTAATTGCTGTTCGGACTAACAAGAATGACATCCAAACACTTCTGATTAGGACATATTTTCCTTGGTAGCCAGGTTTTTACATCTACCCTCTTCCACGGGATTCAGCAGAAGTCCACATTTGCAGCAGCAGTGTCACAATCAGCAGATGTTGGGTATTATACCTTTATGTGTTTAAAAACCTTTAAAATTAAATGTACATTCTCAGAACAAATAAAAAATATAGTCTGTTAGCATATGATGAGAAATTTGGAGTGAATGGTTACATGAAGTTTTCCAGCTTGTGCTCTGACAGAAAGAGTATAAGCTGCAAGCAGTACTTTCTCTCCCACACAGTATGTAATATTTATGGCCAGCAACTACAGATATGCATTCACCTACACAGCACATTTTGTGCATTTTAGAAGGGTTAAGTATTTCTATGAAGACTTTCAACTTTTTCCTCTCTTGGTGTTAAATTTGTAAGAAATATGAAAAAAACCTACTTCTAATTCTTATGGGTTTCATTATAGAATGTTTTCAGTGTTGTTATGTGTTATGCTGCACTGAACAAAGATGAGACAATAAGAAAAATTTGATAGAAAGGTTCTTGGTCCAAGACATAATATAAATGCAAAATAAAGAAATGTTTTCCTTTTTAATCTTGTTTAAGTGAAGATAATGAAGAAGTAGAGTTAAAGGGGAAATTATATTTCTGGTAAAACAGAAATGTCAGCAAAATCTTTGAGAATTTTGGTTCAAGATTGCCACAAAATCTATTTCCTGGCTGTAAATTTGGAGTTGTGATGAAAAATCAAAATTTTACTTTTTTTGACATGGAGGAATAATATCAGTAAATCTCATGGAAAGAAAATATAATTTCCTTCTTCTCTACTAAGGAGGATTAGCTCAACAAGGAATATAAATGTTAGCGTAATTTATATTCCTTTTTGCTTTTGTTCCTAACTAGGTTCAACTGGAAAATGTACTTTATTTTTCTGGCAGTTCGGATATATTTTGATGTATCAGAAGGAAAGGTGAAGGAAAGAAGAGCTGGGGAACACTCACAACCCTTTGTAAGAGCTCCTCTTAGTCAAGGACTCCCTAACATTGAAAAATTTTTTAGTACAGAATTTTCCAAATTTGTGACACTTTCTACTCCTGTACACACATCCAAGCACACACAGAGGAAGGATCGTGTTTAAAAAAATTATAACATACTCTTCCTTCCCTTTCCCAGTGCCAGTTCCCACACCAGCACAGGTTTTCATTCTGATCCTTCAAATGTTATGCAGTTTCCTATCAAATTTCTTCTTCAAATTCCACATCTCTCTTTAGTTTCTCTTCCCCCAGATCAGCCTGCTCTTATAATCTCTTTCAGTTAAATTAGCCCAGATTCCCTTGAATTGTGTTTTTGTTCCAAAGAATAAAAATTTAATCATAGGTAGGATGTGATCATTTAAGTTATGGGAGCAATTTAATTAAGGAGTTTATAATAAATCCAAAAATAACTTGGGCCCATCCTGTTGGAATGCAGAAATTATGAGTATAAATCATGATTTCCAATGTTTCAAAGAACTTTGAAATTGGGTACTTAAAAAATGGAGACAAGATCTCTGGTCATATTTTAAAGTCCTAGTGTATTTGCAAATATTTTTGTTATTTCCAGAAAGCTTTCATTTCGCCTCATGGAGCTGTCAAAGTCACATAATCTATTTTGACTTCAAAGTGTGTGTAAGACACACACAACCTTGACCTGTTTCTCTAGGAGACCAGCAAGTGTGTTAGTTATTTATGTCTGTACAAACCACTCTTAGCATTGCTTCTACAGCCTGATTAAAACTTCCACTCACTTCTTTTAGATCTTTTTATCATCTTCTGATACAGTGGACATTGCAAATCCATTTTTCATCAGTAACTTAGCTCATGTATCAAAATGTTCCACTTAATCACAGTGATAGTTTGTGTTTGCTGATTAATGTTACTGCCACATACTCAGTTTACTTCAGTTGATGAGAAATGGTCTGATTCTTACATGTTTGGGCGAGCACAGAAAAAAATTTGCAGCTGTATGTGTGATATATTGAACCATGAGAAAGTGAAATGTTGTTTGGCTGGAAGGTTAAATGCACACATTTAAGAGTGAGACATAGTTATTAGAGGTCATGTTATGTTGCACTTGATAGCAAAAAGAAAAGATACAAGACCTTACTTTTAGTTGTAAACTCACGGGTTTTTGATATATTGGACACATCAAGAGAAGCAAGAAATGGCTAACAAAAATAATTTCAATGTCTGAAATGGTTAATACATCATACAAACCAGTATCAAAGACTTCATCTTCCTCTTTCTAAGTTCTCCATGTTATATGTATTCATGAAATCACAGAATATTTGTTAAGAAAGAAACTTTGGCATTTCAACTACTCTTTTTCTGAAGTCACAAGGCAGCATTAACATTACATTTTGCTGCTGATAGCTATTTGCCTGGCTGGCAAGTAGATCTCAGAGGGTTGTGATCAGTAGGGCAGAGTCTACTTGGAGGCCTGTAACTAGTGGTGTTCCTCAGGGGTCAGTGCTGGGCCCAGTCCTGTTCAATGTATTCATCAATGACCCGGATGAATGAATGCAGTGTACCATCAGAAAATTTGCTGATGACACGAAGCTGGGAGGGGTGGCTGACACACCAGAAAGCTGTGCTGCCATTCAACGCGATCTGGACAGGCTGGAGAATTGGGCAGAGAGAAACCACAAGAAATTCAACAAAGGCAAGTGTAGGGTCCTGCACCTGGGGAGGAATAACCCCATGCACCAGTACAGGTTGGGGGCTGACCAGCTGGAAAGCAGCTCTGCAGAGCCGGACCTGGGAGTCTGGGTCGGCAACAGGATGACCATGAGTCAGCAATGTGTCCTTGTGACCAAGAAGGCCAATGGGATCCTGGGGTGCAAAAAGAGGAGCATAGCAAGCAGGTCGAGGGAGGTCATCCTTCCCCTTTACTCTGCCCTGGTGAGGCCGCATCAGGAGTACCATGGCCAGTTCCAGGCTCCCCAGTTTAAGAAGGACAGGGAACTGCTGGAGACGGTACAGCAAAGAGCTGTAAAGACGATTAAGGGGCTGGAACATCTTTCTTACGAGGAAAGGCTGAGGGAGTTGGGTCTTTTTAGTCTGGAGAAGAGAAGACTGAGGGGGGATCTCATCAATGCTTACAAATACCTAAAGGGAGGGTGCTAGGAGGAGGGGGCCAGTCTTTTTTCAGTGGTGCCCAATGGTAGGACAAGAGGTAATGGGTACAAACTTGAATATAGGGAATTCCACCTGAACATGAGGAGGAACTTCTTTCCTCTGAGGGTGGCAGAGCACTGGAACAGGCTGCCCAGAGAGTTGGTGGAGTCTTCAACTCTGGAGACTTTCAAAATGTGCCTGGACGCCATCCTGTGCAACCTGCTGCAGGTAGGCCTGCTGTGGCAGGGGGGTTGGACCAGATGATCTCCAGAGGTCCCTTCCAACCCCTAACATTCTGTGATTCTGTAAGCTGCTTTTAAGGATTTGCAATGCTTGTGACTCTGCATCACCCATAGCTTATTTACGCAAATGCTCTGTCCCTGGCACAATTAGAAAGGTTTCTGTTGTGTTTCTGCCACTTCAGGCTACTGTTTTTTTCCAAAACCACACTACACAGTGAAAACAGATAATCTGGTTCCTATTTGTCGCAGCTATTTACCTTTACCGCTATTTTTGATTCACTCATGGAATCTCCTCTTTTTTAGATTTACTTGCTCTTTGGTTCAGTCAGTCTTTCCCCCTAGGTCATGTTTATTAATCTTCTGATCTTTCTCATTGCTTTCTGCTGGAAAATCTCCAGCTGGTGAATGCTCTTAAAGTGCAGAACACAGTTCTCAGGCTGAGACCTTATTGACACTGAACCAAGTGAAGGGTTATTACTTCATGTAATCGTAAATTACACTTCCATTTGCACTCTGAAATGATATTTGCCTTTCTTACTATGTCATTATTGATGTGTTTAACTTGTGGTCAGAAATTACCAAGACCCTTTGCCATTGAAATGCTTGCTTCCTTATTTATATTCCATCTTTTATTTGTCTTGCTGACTATACTTGCAGCTTCCTTGTTTATATTCCATCTTTTATTTGTGTTGTTGACCATACCTGCAAAGATACTTTACTTGCAGCTATTGAATAGCATAGAATTTAGGTTAATTTTTCACTTTCTCCGGAGAAAATTATCCTCTAATATACTTCTCGTGCTTTCAAGGATCATGTCATCTGGTAAATCAATAAGCATACTATTTGTTCTATTCTTTAGGATGTTAATAAAAATCTAGAAGATACTGGAGTGTACAGATCCCCTGTACACAGCCACTTGATATGTCCTTCCATTTTGCTAAAGAATTATGTATGACACTTTTTTTCAACATGATTCCAAAACCTGTTTTGCATCCTTCCTTTAGTTATGGGAGCTGGTGCATGTTATTCTAGCTTGATAGCAGGATCATAAAGATTGTGTCAAAGGTTTTAAAGACAAAATATACAACACTCCTGGTACTCTTTCCACAAAGGCAGTTTCCTGTAGATGAAAAAAATCAGATTTGTCTGAAGTGATTTCTTTTTGACATCTGTCTTGATTTTTAGCCCTTCAATTTTATTCTAGTTAGTTACAAGCATTGTTTCATTAATTGTATCTTTCTGTGAGTTGAAGTACATTGACTGATCTGTAATTCTTCAGCTCCTCTTTCCATATCAGAAAGACAGGCATTGCAAAACCTTCTTTGTTAGCTGCTTGCTACCTCACTTTTCTTCCATTATTTCTTGAGGGCAACTTTGAACAGCCTTGAGATTTATTCACTCCCCCTTTAATTTTCCTAATATTGCAGTCAGTCAGTCTGAAATGTTTTTCTTCCATCTGAACCCTCCAACATATGTTTACCCTAAGCCAAGAATTCTTTTTAAGGAACTCTCTAAAAATTATTTTTTAAAACCCAGTTTACATGGCACTGTTTTTGATGGATTTTCTTCTGTGTTAGGTAACCTTTTCCTTAGTTTGTATAACTGTTTCTTGATATCCTGGATATCACCTGTGAAATATGCTTCAGTTTGTACCTTGAACTGTTTGATTTGTCTCTGTACATGTGCAGTACCTATCTATAGGTTTTATGTAATCTATTGTACTTTCCACTTTCTGTACACTTCTTTCTGTCTGGCTCTGCCTACTCCACAGGTACAACAAAAAATTCTCTGTCATTGGGGTGTCCTTTTTGTAGGGTGGTTCTTCTGGTTATTCACAAAAATCCCTGTTTATATAATCTTGTAGCCATGGAAATACTTATGTCTTTCTCACGCATTCTCATTATTCTTATAATTCCTGAACTCTGTAACTGAATAAAGACCTTTTCTTGTTACGTATCTCCTCCCTTATTGACCTTTCCATCTCCTGTGGAGATTTCATGATCTTTTGTGTTACAACAAGTGAATAGTCTTATGAAGTTCCTGCTATGCTAATCGGACAGGACTTTCAGAATTTGTTATTATTTCTAGTCCTTCTCATTCACTTTCTATTTATTTTTGTCTACAAATTTATAAGATCTTTGGTGAATTGACACACTATCCTACTGATTCTCCTATGAAATTTTTACAAATAATCTAAAATCTCACCCCTACTTTTAATAATCTGTGCTAGATCAACAGCAATGATAATTTCTCTGTGAATATGACATGCTTGTAATGAGTTCAGGCTTGTTAGCCTGGTCAACATAATGAGATCACTGTGATACTCTGATGTGAAGTTCATCGCACAACTTTATGTGATACACTTTTCTGAAACGGAAGTCTCCAAACTTACTTTACTATCTTCTTGTGGGTCAGGCATGGACTTGAACCATTTTAAATGCAGAGTCAGCCTAGAGTTTCATAAAGTCTATGGGCAGGATAATAAGCACCAGACATCTTAACTTCTTAGCACTTTTAAGTGAAACAAAGTCCAGAATTTGTTTCCCGGGAAGTAAACACAGAAGAAGCATATTCAAAAAAGTCCTTGATCACAAAATACCTTTAGCTCTATGTGAATTAAAATGAATTAGTTTTATAACTGTCACTTTGATTAAGAACAATGTCATTTCTTTCCAGGAGCTTCTGTAATTTTTTTTTTCTTTCTCTCTAAGCCTAGCAGTGTTAATGTTGTACTTATTGTTTTTTAATTTTACTCTTGTCTTCGTGACACTAATTAATCATCCAAACACTATCTGCTACTGTGCCAGAGCCTCCTGGGTAATAACAATGCCAATGCTTGATAAGTGGCTGCCAGATGAAGTGTATGTTGGTTCAGGGGGAGCTGTGCCAACTGTAATGCAAAAAGCAATGAATAAAGACAGCAAAAGACTATAAAAATTACTTTAACTTTTGGTTATTGAAACTGTGCATGTTCAAGCAGATCAAATATTTCAAGAGGCAGTGCAGACTAATTTTATTTCCCATCAAATGAGACAGCAACTGAAAGAATGTTTATTTTTCTATATATCAAGCACTCTATTGGGACCTGTAATGATTAAGTCTTTGTTATATATTGCTATTTTACTATCTATAGGAGATGAGTTGGTAATGAAAGCCCATTTCAAAGTGAAAGAAAATATAGATAATTTAAAGACTTAACACAAAGCCAATAAAGAAAGAAAGATGTGGAGATGGAGTTGGAATGTATACATGCTCTCGATCAGTGTGGTGCTTAATCAGAAAGAACTGTGGTACAGTAATAAGATTAGAGTACTTTTTTAAAAAAAATGTACTTTGGAGGGAGAAGGGGTATGAAGGGGGCCAGTGAATTGGATCCTGTACATGAGCAGAAGATAACGTCATCCAGAGAAGCTTATGAATCCTTTTTTTCCACAGCTTTGCATAGATTTAATGAGGAATAAGAAGCTTAGGAATATTTCCTAATTCAATGTATTTGCCTTTGTTAGAGAACGAACTCAGAGCACATTGATCATTCTCTACATGAAAGTCACTTCAGGACATCTATACGGGCATGTACAAAATGTTTCTTGCTTTGACAAAATTGTTCAGGCCAGGAAGACGGTCATCTTCGATTCTTTGAATATTTAAATTACTGTGGCCTTCAGTGTAAAAAATAGTGGCACATACTCCAGGTTGTGCTGGCCAGCAGAATTGTGCTCTATGGGACTTCAGCAGCAATAGCTTGAGAACAGGTAGCAAAGAGACGGAATAGGGAGGGACAGCTGTGAAAGAGAAAGTTACTTTTGAAAGGTTTACACTAGACTTTCACATTACTCTTCAAACATACTGGGGCAGACTGGTCAGGACGAATCAGTGTCCTTTTAACAGCTGTCTATCACTAAAGAAGAGGAACACCGAGAGAAGTTTCTGCTATAATCAGTGCAACATTTCATGCCCAGAAAGTCAAAACTAACTCAAGATCAGTGCAGTTTGCTATGGGATGGCCGAGTGGCCTTTGAGTGAGGGCTTCTGTGGAGTTCATCTGTGTTCTAGGCCATAGAAAACTAGCTATATTTGTTCTGAAAATGTGTTCTAATATTTTCTTATTTGAGTTTTTATATCAGCAGATGGTGAAGCTGGTACATTGGGGTAGATCAGATCCACTTCTGTCTTTTTAAGAGCATGGAAAAGTTCCAGAAGCAGCATCTGCTTAACCTTTCCCATTGCTTTTGTGGAAAAAGATGATTTTTGCATCACATAATGTGCTGGGTATTACATGTGTTATAAATTCAGGTCTCCTAATCCTACTTTTCTATAAAATAGCCACTCTGATATGTATATTATTAGGTAGCTGGGGTAATTGTTATGTTGGACAGACCAGTAAAATGCAGTGAAGCATGTGACAATAGCCACAAATGTCCATCATTAGATGTTTTATTACTGTATTGCAGCATTTAATTTGTTTGCCTGCAAGGATAGAATCTCCTCTAGGCTTAGCAGAGTCTTGATTTAAATGCCTCTGGGGTCAAGTGTATGTCATGATAAAGTTCAGCAACTCTATGAAGTCATCTAGTCTCCATCAATCAATTTGACAGTATGCAGCTCCCTCCACTACCACTTTTCCCTTATAGTCTCTGTACATATATTATTAAATGTTCTCCTTCCTTTTCTCTCCTCTGTTAATGGCTTTTCTTATCTCATCAAAACTGTAGTGTGTGGAATTTCGTATCTGCCTTCTCTTACACTGTATTCCCTAGGAACAAATCCTGTCAAAAGTGCAGGGTGAAAGGGGTTATTGTGTCTGACTGTAACCTGTCTTTTTCCCTTGTAGATTTTGTTATTACTTTTATGGAAACTTTTATAAGTCATATACGTGTAATACCACTGAGCCCTACTGTCCTTGTGCTGCACATCCTTTGTATCAGCTAGGTTCAATTAAGGGTAGTAAAAGGGTCCCTCAGGGAACATCTTTGCTTAACGAGGTCCCCTTTGTGTGCATGTCCATGCTCATGACACACCCCGGTTCTCTTATGGTTGTGAAAAATATCTTTAAAGCCTTTGGAACTAAGGTACAAACTGTAGTCAACATCAGGCTGTCTTCTATTCTAGCCATCTCATTATAGACAGTTTTCACAGAGGTGGGAAGTTACCTGCAGGAGCCCCTAAAATTGATATCGAATATAATAATAAATATATATTTAAATTGTACTGAAAAGCAAAAGAAAGGTGGAATGACCTCATTTGTACCGTAATATAACATTGTTCAGATAGTCTGTCTAAAGCAGATACTGAAGAGAGGCATAAGCTGCTTAGAACACTGTCTGATAAAGTGTCAGGTGAAGTGCAATGATGAAAAATGCAAAGCTCACGGAGCACATCCTGTAGCCTATCTACCTATGAATATATACACACATTACATGCGCAGCATGGGATCCCAGTTTTGATTTCACTGTAATCACTATTCTATGCTGGCATTTTGACTTTTACGAACAATATAAAATTCTTCTGATTTTTTAAATCAGTAATAGCTTTTCAAATAACCCTCAGCCCAATCCTTTCAGAGAATATTTAACCATTAAAAGCACAAAATAAAAATTATTTTATTGTGCTTGTGTGGGAAGACCAACATTATTTACTTTGACAAATAAGATTTTTTTTTTGGCCTCACAGACAGAATAAAAGTGATACTATCTAATTTACTGCTAACCATTACTGACACAATGTTACACGTCTCTTTACATTGATTCTTTCTGTAAAGCATTCAGGACTGAATGTTACGTTTCTTCTCTTGTTCTACACTATTAGAACAGACTGAAATATTTTAGTTAAAGATCAGGTGGTTTTCTCCTCTCTGCTGCATTGTTCTGAATGCAAAACTACTATAGTCACTGAGTTTGAATACTCTCTCAACTAAGGGCAACAGAAATAAAGTTGTTTACTTGCATTTAGCAGAACCTGCATAAACTGGAACAAAAGGTCAGTTTCAAGTGATTGGCTACTGCTCTGCTGTCTACTTTGGGCCACGAATTTTGAAGAAAACTACTGAATATGTTTCTCAAATTAGAGAAGGTCTATGCTATGTAAGACATCATACTATAATCTGTTTTTAAAGTAATTTCAGTGGTTACACCCTTTGCTTGGAACAAAGCAAACCTAGCTGCTATAGCCACACAGGTGCAATCTGCTCTCCACAATATTTAGAGGTACCAAATGGAAAGTTGAGTGTCAGGAATTTGGTGGGGCAGCTCTGATATATTTTCCCAGTGACATCTATCCCTACTGCTCTTAACATACAATTTTGTATTGTATTCATTTTATAATACATGATGAAGTTTACTCTGCTGACAAGTAAATGTATTTTAATGATTTGCATGTTGAATGAAATCTCTCCTGTTTGTATCGGAGCACATAAAACAGGATCTTCAGAGACCAATAAGTCTGATAGCACTTGACAATTTGCTATTGGATGTCATAAAGTTATATTTTATTGATTAATCCTCCCACTTGTCAGCATAGAATCTGTCTTCTTTTTCTACCTGATTAATAATTAATTAGATGTGTTGATAATCAAAGAAGATTTTTATGATTTCTTTTAAGTCACTTCAATAAATTTATCTAATGGTACCATTTTCCCCTAATATTCTACCAAAGTTTGACATTGGTCTTTCCTAGTCTCTCATTTTTTCTCAGTCACTTGCACTTTCTTTGTGCTGCAGGAACCTTCTTGCTAAATCTTCTAAATGTACCACATGCTGTGCTGTTTCTTTAAAACTACAGCAGCACTCAGAGGAATCGTGAGAAGAAAAGAGAAATATGTTCTAGAGATAAGGGGAGGGGAGTAAGTAGATAGTGGTTTTACAAAATTCTTTCTTTATTCATAAAAGTATCTTGTTTGTGAGAGAAAAAAAGGATCTCTTTCTGCTCTTCTGCATTTCTACACTGTACACTGTATTACTAGTGTCTGTTGATCATCCTGGTTAAGCACCTCTTAAGAAGTAAGAAATAGGCATTGGAAAATTAACTAGATATGCTGGTGCATAGATCTGTGGTGCCAGAACACCAGTATTACAGATTTGTGGTACATATGGTGCCTTGTCAGAGGGGGTAAGCTCAGTTTTATTCAATCTCAGGAATTCACTAAATTATCAATATATATGTAAAAGTCAAGTACAGGACTGGATAAAATTTTAATTTAAGATGACCACAAATATAGAAAATCAAAGGAATGGTTCCCGTCCAATTAGTTGCCAGGAAGCAAAAAACCTCACTGCAAATCTCTGCGGCAAATTGGTGTTAGATCATGGTCAGCAATACCTCTGACAATCTTGAATGCAATGATTAATGTACACCTGAGGAGGTGACATTTTATGTCAAAAGATAAGAGCGATTTTAGTATATCAGTGCCTTTTTGGCTCAAGTGATGATGATGGATTCCATTCTCCAGGAATACTTCCAGCTATCACAAATGAATGCTGGGCTCTTTCATGAGAAACACTGAAATAAATCTAAATAAAGTATCTAGTTGAAAGAGGGAAAATGGGTGAGCTCTGTTTCAGGTGGGACAATCATAGCATCTTTAAAGAAAAAGAGATGATCTTGCCCACTGATTACATGGGCCACGAGCTACAGAGCCAGAAATTATAATGGGCTTCATTGACATCCGCAATACACTATTTTTCAAATCTGAAGTATAATGTTCTGAGAGTGCAGTAGGGTGTAAAAGAACATGGTCATGCAATGTAGAATGTAGAAAAGCAGAAATCAGAAAGTAAAAAAAGGTTGCCGTAACTGCATAGAAAGTAAGCTGTAGTTGTGTCCTTGCCAGGCTCTCAGGAGAAAACGACCTTTTTAAGAAAATTACTTGCCCAGAGCGAATGTAGACAGATGATGCTATAGTTAAAGAAACACACAAAAAAATTGTGTAACACTTGTTTATGACCATGCTAATCAGGATACTAGTATTACTACTGCCCTAGAAACTGCAGCATAACATTGAAGAGTTAGAATGAGAGGTGTTGGAGGGATCCACAATGAACATTGTGTAAGATTTGCCATGCAAATGAATTTTCAGATATTTTAAACAGACTGTATATTTGTCCTAAGGGTGGTTTATGTATGGATTCTATTACCAGAACCCACAGCCAGAAGCCATTTCTGTGGCATTAGTCAGAGACTGTGCTGTAATAAGATCTGCACTGGGCTGAGAAAGACCTCTTTGCAACATGATCTAAGTCTGATGATGAAATTTGATCATTCCTTGGATTTGACCAGAGGCACCACATAGCTAAACTAGGCAGAGTTCAAGACTTTAAGACAGCAAAGATTTTGTGTTTGCTGGAGAAGGAAGCTGAGTTTGATAATGAGCTGAGCTTCCTGTATTCATTTCCATCACTTATCAGTCCTATGTGTGCTTTGAATAAACCCGTGTCTGGTACCGAATACATTTCATTATCTGTGTCAGGAGATTGTACTATCTATTCTGTATAGACTGGAGGATGTAAGAAAAGCGATTTGCTTAAATGTGTTGCAACATTATGATGTTGTCCACAAACGTTTGTATATCCATGTCTTTCTTGGTCAGCACAAGACAAAAAACTCATCCCCTAGAAAATGATAAAAAAAAGAGTAATATGAAATATAAGAATTGTTCACATATTTAGTTATCAGAACATACAGTAAGAAATGTTGTTATATACACAAATGGCAACATACACATGTATAATAAATACAAAACCAGATATATATAACAAATCTAACATATAATTTGTCCAGTCCAGCTGGTTCTCTGTGCCTTATATGCATGTTTATATCAAGTGCTGAAAATACATGCATGTGTATACTAAGGTTCATCTTCAAATGAACAGTTGATGTAGCTTACAAACAGACAGAATAAATAGAAAAGCACTCAGTGCTGTAAAAATGTGTGGAAATCTGTAAGTATTGCCTCAGTATGAGGGGTTACATACTGCCCAAGTTACAGGGGCTTCTTTCAGAATGACATTATGGAAAGAAAAAACACCAAACTTTCTAGCCAGTTGAGCAGACAGATTGTGAGCTTAAGAGACAAATAAGAGGTGGAGTAAGATTTATGACATTCTTTACAAATGTAGTCACCCAATTCCCACCCTGTTCCTCAGTCCATTGGTTTGTGTTTCTCCAAAATTAGGTCACAAAAGGCTTACTGAATGTTGCGAAAAATCTCTGGTCACTTCCATGTGCGACAGTTTCATTTTGTTTTCCTTCCTTCTTCTGCACTCTCCAGACCAGCAGCATCTCAATAGCCAACGCACTGGCTCTGCCAGAAGGGAAGGAATACACCTCAATCACAGGGAGCATCAGGAAGGAAGAGAAGCAGATCCAAAGCACGGTCCTGTGAAGTTTTTTGAGTAACATGCAGGCCAGAATGTGTGCAGGAGGTCTGGTGAAAGGGAGGGAGAAATTGTGTTGAAAAATGTACTGAGAATCAGTAAATGTTTTCGCAATAGGAAATCTTACAAATAAAAGCAGGTAGGAAATTCTGACTTGTGCTAGCCATAGGGATCACCTGTTCCCTAAAGTCTGTGTGAGGGATCATGTTTGAACAAGCCAACATAGCAGAGACAGGGAAGAAATACAGTGATATATTAGTAAATGCTTTTGAGGATTTCCCTAGGACTGTTTTAGCATTGAGTCCTGTCATCTTGGCCACATTTTCTGCAATTAAGTTTGGCTGGTAGTGTACGTTTCAAAAAGTGAAGCACGTACTTGAGTATACCCTGAACTGGAGGACAGTTTGTGGTTTTGTATGGACTACAGAGACCACAGAAAGCCTTGGTATACGTATGATATTGAGACAGCTGGGGAGAAATCACTAGTGTGATTTCAAGAGCCAAGGCATGAGGTCTGACTAGATCAGCTGTGCATTTCTTGCTGGCTTTGGGATGGATACAAGATTCAATGAGCACTGCTGCTCTTGATTCCCTCTGATGATCACATCATGCCCTGTCTCAAAATCCCTAACTCGCATGTATCACGGCTACACATGCATGTCCCAAGATTATGCAGAGGGACAGTGCACTGTTCTAGGCCTTACGTGTTAAAAGCATGTAACTTTTCCAGCTGACATAACCATATGTGGTCCTACAGGTGGAGTGCAGATTCCACATCTCGTGAAGCCATTGCAATGTTCATGGTTTGCTTTTGGACAGGCTTGTAGGTCTAGTCAGGTGGCCACCACCACCACAGGTGAATGACTGCTATGGTTTAAAATAGGTGGTTCCAGATGGTTATTGACATCTTTTCTCAGATGAGCTGATACAAAAAGTTCTGAAGGCCCTGCTTCAAATTGTGCTCACTGTCTTGAAGGTACAGTACCTGTGAACATAGGGAGAAGAAGAAATAATAGTACACCTCCTTCATCTTTTAAAACATGTAATTGTAGATGTAAGGGTAATGTAAATAAAGAGGCCCTTACAAGCCGCACTATGGGCATATGGTAAGCAAAGTATATATGAGTAAGGTGTCTGAACCCATCTTACCTAAATCGCCATGAATAATGTGCTTTAATACACTTTCCTGCCCTGGTGCTGGCTGACTTCTTTGTTTTCAATTTCACTTTGACGTGAGTCAGATGTGGGTTCAGGGTCACTAAGATGATGTCTGCTTTTTGGCAGGGAGGCGTCAGTGAGGCATGGTCAGTGCAGCAGAAGGCAACGTGACTGACTGCTAGTTGCCTTCTATTGCTTCCACAGCAAGGCATCCTGACTTGCCACTTACCATTCCAGGCACTAAATCTTCATACTGTAGTTTGGTAGTACTTAATGAGAGGTCACTGTTACAGAACTCTTAGCACAAACTGGTATTTAATAAGGAAATGGGCAAGCTAACAGATGTTACAGGAAAAAACCTTGCAGCAGGAAAGACTTTCACCTCCTCTCTGGTTGCTGCCTCAAACCAGAAGAGTTGCTAATCACAGATATGACTAGCCATCTAAAATACTTCACCAAGAATGCTTCAGAATGTCTGCTTTCTGCATTACACGTCTGGATGTACTTCATCACGTGAGTGATCAGAAACACTCAGAATATGGAAACATCTCATTTCCCATTAGTGGTGTCTTTTCTACCTTCCTGTCTGCTTCCATGTGACGCTTGGTTCATCCTGCAGTGATGTGTGAGCCATTTGTTGCCTGCGACATCCTCCATTTCACTATCCATTTCCTTTTTTCCTGCTCCTTTTCGAATTAAGTCGAAGCTTAGCCTCATTTTCCCTACTGGACTAATGCTTTTTCAGTAATGACCTCATGGTTGAGTGGCAGTGCCACTGGAGAGAGACACCTGCCTTTTGCATCCATGGTCTCCCATTCTTTGTGGGAACACTGTTAGGGCAAAAGGTTTTACCTTGTATCATACTTCATACTTTTTTTGATTTTTTTTTTCTGCCCAGCATTTGAACCTATACACACTCCTACAGATTTTTGCTTAGTGACTACATACTCAGAAGTTATCATCTCAGTTTTTTGTTGAACATTTCAGTTGCTGAGTTTCACATTATGGGTGCAGTTATTTCATTAGTGCCAAAGAAGGGCGTGATTGAAACACCTTCTAAAGTCATTCTTTAAAGTAGCCTTTAATCAGATGGACATTGACTGTAGATATCCTGAACTCCAAATAATTATGGTCTATGAAATCCCAGCAGTACACTTCCAGTTGAATTCTGTCCCCCTTGACACTCATACAGGAAAGTGCTTCATGGCACTTAACAAGCAGAATACATCTGCCTGCAAAAACAGAGCTTCAACTCCATCTGTAGCTTTGTGCCCTCCAGTGCCCATGTTGCAGTTCAAGGTGTATTTTGTCAAGTAGGAAATGAAGGTTATCTATGTATATAGT
The DNA here is from genome assembly GCA_013398295.1 of Chionis minor. NCBI lineage: Eukaryota > Metazoa > Chordata > Aves > Charadriiformes > Chionidae > Chionis > Chionis minor. The sequence goes on along the minus strand of VZSF01003430.1, from coordinate 63,551 downwards.
CTAGATTTCAGAAAATATCCTCCCAATTTTTTACTGTGATCATTTCCCCCTCTTCTCCAAATAGCATTTTGCCAATACACAAGATGGTTTGCAATCCTGAGTTTCACAGCCATTCTAAGGTAATGTCTCCATAGTGCAAGATCCTTCATTTCTTCATTCCTACTATATTTTTGTTGACTTATTACATAGAATTGAAAATATTGTTTGAGTAACTGCAGCATTTAACACCAAGCAGTGATTAATTTCTCAGTCAGGTCCACAAACCTGACTAAAACCCATCTGTCAATTAGGTATGTGCACGAAGTGTGTTTGATTTTAGAAGTGCCCAGCCATCACATTTAAGTGGGGGAATACTCAGTTCCATTCTGAAAAATACCAGGCGAAGATATGGTTTTATTAAAAGTTTGTGAAGGTGAACCTGTTTCCCATTCCAGCAGTAGAGAGACTTCCAAGTATTTAATTTCTCAGCTGCAGATGTGCAAGGGAAGATAAATGTTGCAATGGAAAATCTCCTTCCTAATGGAGGTTATTTTGTGGCTTGAAACATCATAATGCTTTGAATGTTTCGCTAAGCTGTTCTAATTTAGCCAGGATCCAGCCCAAAATACCAGCTGTGCAAACTTATTAACACATTGTTTTGTTTATGGTGACTCATTACACAGGGGTAACGTATGAACAATTACCCTTGTTAAAGAAAGTGCCATTCTGTTCAGTTTAATTATGTGAGATTTGATGTAGACCGATTATTGTTGCAAATGAGGACACAGGGACAGCAGGAATCTAAAAGCATGAAAGAAATGCATGCACATCCATATAACTTCTACAAATCGCTTTGCTGGTTGGTAAGAACCTTTCCATATTGTTTTCCATATGTATTGACTGCTCTACCTAAATGATAATATAATTTCTGCTAGTGGTCTATCGGAGCCATTTGATTGTAATGAACAGCATGCATTTTTGTGGTAAACTTGCATTAAAAAATAGCTTAAATTATGGATTGTCAAGGTAACCAAAAGAGACACAGCAATTTCTTTTTAAGAGATGACTAACAGAGTAGGGAAGCTATGTTTACAGTGTCAGTCAGCCTAATTACAAGAATTCACTGCAGGTTTTGCCATGCCAGAGTAGAAGAATTAAGTCTCCCATCATGCTTTCAGCAATGGCTAATGCCTGATATTTAGGTTGGAGAAAAGATTCCCTTATTCTACCTGATCAGTTCAGCAATGGTATACAAAAAGCCTGAAAGAAATGTCAGGCAGGCTTATCCCTTCCCGAACAAAATTCAGCATGAATATCTACTTTGAATCTTTTTCAGCTAAGATTTTTATCACATCACCCAAGATTACTTGTTGACTAGGTTACCTTTGGCTCCTGGCTAGCTAAGAATTCAATAGGCCCTTCTAAAGGCATGCTGCTAAGAGTTAGGAGGGATCAGGCTCCCTCTTTACTGCCTTGTACTCTTTATAATCGTTCATATCTGCATAAAATCCTTGATGAGCACTCTCCTCAAGACAGCAGTGGTTTATCCCCTGTTTTTACATGCATTATGCTATATTAAGTGACAATACAATGATGAAGAATGATGTCCTTTGGTTCTAACGTACAGGTAGTTTAATGGTAAGGACTAGGTAATTTTTACTGCAAAGAATTTCTTTATACATGAGTGAGCATTCAGATGAAATGTTTATCAGCTTGAAATAATAAAATAAATGAAATTGAGTTGTATTTTTATGTCATTTTTCTACTTTCAAAAAGCTGGGCATCAGGATGTTAAAGCTCATTACCACATTAATCCCAAGAATGAATAAAGCTGTATAAGATGTCTTTGGGCTTCCAACCATTCAAAGTTTCATTTGATTTACTTTGAGGAGTCTCTATTACTAAGACACCAGTATGCGGATGACTAGTCAGACAGTGTATAAGAAAGAACTGAGATCTTCAGCATGTATTTTCCTCTATACCTCAAATTGAATAGCTAAATGGAGAAGAGATCAAATATAATATTCCAGTATACAGAGGTAAAACAAAAAATCTGAGCAATGCTTTGTAATGAAAGTCTTTATACATACTTTAGATCCCGCCATAAAGTCTACTCACTGCATTCCTTTTCCTCTATGCATCATCCTATTGTTACACTTTGTAAAAGCTTGTTCTCAATTAGGGTATATAAGGCTGTACAAGCCCTTTACCCATACAAAGTTGGTGTGTTTCCTTAATTATATTTGGTCCTAGACAACTATAGTTAAAGCAGAATGGTTGCATGGAGGACAGTTCTAAGTCCTTGAGCCTGAGGAAATCTTTATATTAGATGCTGCTACTTACTACTATACAAACTTTACCTCATATTGGTGGGATAATACAATTAAAGCCCTCTGTCTGACACCTCCTGAAATTCCACTGTAAGAAGTATATATCAATTTTGGCTCAAACTTCAGGAAATGGTTGCTGTAATACTTGAGGCAACCCATTTAGTAAGAAGGCTTACATAAATCTAACAGCCTTTTAGGCATTCAGGCTGTCTATCCTTTCATTTAGGATCAACTAAATCCCATTAAATTGCTAATCAGGCAGTCTAAACAGCTGTGATGAAAGAACTGTACTTCTGCAAAAGAAACTATAGTCACAGAAATCTGAAACTATGTCAATGCTAGTCAGTGGGCAGGATTTTTTCCACTGGAATAAAATGATGTGTCAAAGTTTACCATTAAACGTATGCCCATAATGCATAGACAGAAAAAGAAAATTTCACAGACAACATAATTCTGGCATTTTCTAACTTCTGTGATTCTCTTCCAAATTAACCTCTAACCAGTGTTTATTTATTCCACCAGACCTGCAAGCGGTGGTCCCATTGGAACATGTGTTTCATATGCAGAGCAAAGAAAATATGCAGATGCATCAGAAAGTATACAAGGACTTGGCTGTATTATATAGGAATAAAAACAAAAAAACCAAACAAAAATAAATACATTTTAAAAAACCCAACAAAAGCATTAAGGGATCAATTAATTTTCATTTGCAAGTAATTTACTTTTAAAAATAAGCAAAGTGTCAAGCGCTTCGTCTGTCAAGCAAGGAAATGATTTGCAGTAGCCATAAAAACAAGTATGGGAGAACCAGTTTGACATGATAGAATTGTTCACACAAGATTTTGGAAGTGCAACTACTAACATATGTAATACTATTTTTATAGAATATCTGTGGGTTCTTGTGAAAGTTTTTCTCAGTTCAGATAGAAAAGTGTTACTATACGTTTCTCACATTATTTTTCATTATTGTTATTTCAGATTTCTGTCTTGAATATATATTAACAAAGCCATGAGTCTTTCCCTGCCCCTACAGACCTTTGTTTTCATATTCAGTTTAGAGCCTTTACCTCTCTTTAAATTTTCTCTTTCTGGTTTCTTATGCCACGTTGAACTTCCATGGTGGTTGCCTGTCTGTGGAAGTGTGATAACTCTGTGGGCAGTGGAACTGATGAAACCTGGCTTCCCACAGATGGACTTTTTACTGCTTATGGAGCTGCTACCTCCAGGTGAAGTTTCTCATGCCGCTGGAGTGCTTGCACTACCTCTCTCTTATCTATCTCTTCAATGTCTATAATAAAATTCATACTACGCTGTTTTTTTGTCAGGGCACTAATAGGGTCATTCATCCAGACTATTTTTATGACACTTGCAGGTTGTTAACGCATCTGAAGCCACTGTCCATCTGTCAAATTGGCTGAAATTGCTCAAAAGGTGTTAAATGGATAATGTGGATAAAGTATATTTGCGTATAAAAGCCCACAAAAACTATGATTTCATAAGCCTCATTCCTTTTCATAGCTGGACCAAAAATACAATCTAAGGTAAGATATGGAGTATATTTTCCAGCGGAATCAGCTTTAAGGAAACATTGAAAAATGGGTGAGGGGGTGGCAGGGTGGATCAGCTGCCTAAACATAAGAATCAGATGCTATTTTAGAAACCCAAGCATATCCTACCTGGCTTCCAGCAGCCTCTCTTGAAGTGTCTTATTTAGCTTCTGTCTCTACGGCTGTCTTTGATAGCCAAGTCATCTGAAATAACAATAAATGCCTATGTTTAGAACCCCTTAGAATTCAGGTTCTTCAAGACAGGGACTATCTTCATAGAGATAACTGTAAAGTGCCTGGCTAACTGGTACTGTTATGGAAATGACAGCAGTAGTAGTCAATGTAACTTTGCCCTCTATCATCCCAACAGGGTTATTGCATTTCAGGTTTCTGAAAACAAGGATTTGCAGATTTTATAAAGCCAAGCAGATAAATGGCTGATTCTGTTACTAGCAATTTCCTGTCCCTTTGTGCAGCTCTTGATTTCTTCCTTTCTTGTGAAGGCTTTCCTCCAAAACTTAGAACACTTAAGTGCAGGAAAAATTGCAAATCCTGTCCTTCAGGCTGAAAGTGGAAGGTGCCATCCATATAGGATATTTCCTAATTTATTATCTCTTCAAGTTTCAAGTAACATGACTGGAGAGAAGGGACATTAATCAAGTTGTCAACCTCCACTTTTCCGTCAGGTCTGTAAATTGCATCAGTATTACCATGGTGCACTTTCTTTTTGTAGGCTAAGAACTCTTGGAGGGACAACGGGTCCTGGAGAGCTTCTTTGCTCTCTGCTGCTATTTATATTTCACCTTAAAAAAAAATAAAAATAAAAATTGAAAACTGTGAGCCTTCAGATGAAAATGGAAACATCTTTTTCAGAAACAAAAGAAACCAAACTAAAACAGAACAATGAAACGATCTGCCTTTACTGTTGAAATAATTACTATTTGGGGAAGAAGATTGCTGAAGGTCACTGAGTGGGAAAAAATAAAGAGTAAACAAATAAACATGACTTTCCAGGCTAAGGGAGTCATCTTGGTGATAGTTTCTATAGATATATGTAACTAATATGCTCTGGATAAAATTTATAATCCATAAAATGTATCAAAGAAGGCTTAGAACCCAGGATGACTTCCCTCCCAGCTAAGTGTCTCAGCACTGGTAACTCAAACCACTCAATTCTTGGTTTAGAGTTGTGGATTCCATAACAAGAATCAGGCATCTAAAAGTTAACATGTTATTGCGCTTAGATCACTTTAGGTATAGGAGCCTATGGGCTACCTGAGACCAAAATCTTCTTTAAAATATTCTCACTTACAATACAGACTCACAAAGCACATTCTTCACAGGCCACATTCTTCACATAGTGATAGATACTTCTCCTTCAGATGATTTGTTTTTGAGAAAATACAACCTGTGTCTATGAATACTTCTGAGAGCGGTAAACCTGCAGCCTGTTCTCCATTTATTTGTGGCATAGAGACATTTTGATAAATCAGCTCTACAGATGCAAGAACATACTAATATACCCACATACTAATAAAATGTTAAAATGAGAGCAATGAAAAGTTATCTTAGTTAAGCTATCTTTGCACTTAAGCCATTAAGAAGATGTATTAGAATGAAAAATGTATCATGTACGTAGTTCACTGATGAGTGCTACAACTTCCCCCCCTTCTCGTCCAGACAGCATATATGCATGTATTCTGTAGCTTGAAAAGATGTCAAGCCACTTATGCATTCAGCTGCGGAAGGCCACAAACCTGTTTTCAGTGGGTCAGTGAAGAGGCAGTTATTGTAAAGACTTCTCTGAAGTAAACTCAGACTTACTGCTTCCAACTGCTTTTGTCATTGTTTTTGCGGAAGTGATACCCAGTGATGCTCTTTGGTGCCTCTGTCTCCATTTATATTTGGCCTTCATTGCAGAGTTTTTTCTTCATGAAAACCACTGCCATTATATATTTTCAAGCTGTTGGGGAGGATCAAGTCGGAGACCTGTTAAGTAAAACTGGACATCCACAAGTCCATGGGTCCTGATGGGATGCACCCACGAGTGCTGAGGGAGCTGGCAGAAGTCATTGCTGGTCCACTCTCCATTATCTTTGAAAGGTCCTGGAGAACAGGAGAGGTGCCTGAGGACCGGAGGAAAGCTAATGTCACTCCAGTAGTCAAAAAGGGGAGAAAGAACGATCCAGGAAACTACAGGCCAGTCACTCTCACCTCCATCCCTGGAAAGATGATGGAACAGCTCATTCTGGGGGTCATCTCCAAGCATCTGAAGGAAAAGGTTATTAGAAGTAGTCAACATGGATTCACCAAGGGGAAGTCATGTCTGACTAATCTGATAGCCTTCTACGATGGCATGACTGGACGGATCGATGGGATGGAGAACAGTGGATGTTGTCTATCTTAACTTCAGCAAGGCTTTTGACACCACCTCCCACAGCATCCTTGTAGGTAAGCTTAGGAAGTGTAGGTTAGATGAAAGGACAGTGCGGTGGATCGAAAACTGGCTGGCAGGTAGAGCTCAGAGGGTTGTGATCAGTAGGGCAGAGTCTAGTTGGAGGCTTGCGACTAGTGGTGTTCCTCAGGGGTCAGTGCTGGGCCCAGTCCTGTTCAATGTATTCATCAATGACCTGGATGAAGGGATGCAGTGTACCATCATCAAGTTTGCTGATGACACAAAGCTGGGAGGGGTGGCTGACACACCAGAAAGCTGTGCTGCCATTCAACGTGATCTGGACAGGCTGGAGAGTTGGGCAGAGAGAAACCACATGAAATTCAACAAAAGCAAGTGTAGGGTCCTGCACCTGGGGAGGAATAACCCCGTGCACCAGGAGAGGTTGGGGGCTTACCTGCTGGAAAGCAGCTCTGCAGAGCCGGACCTGGGAGTGCGGGTGGACAACAGAATGACCATGAGTCAGCAATGTGTCCTTGTGACCAAGAAGGCCAATGGCATCCTGGGGTGCATCAAGAGGATGAAGAGTGTGGCAAGCAGGTCGAGGGAGGTCATCCTCCCCCTCTACTCTGCCCTGGTGAGACTACAACTGCAGTACTGTGTCCAGTTCCGGGCTCCCCAGTTTAAGAAAGACATGGAACTGCTGGAGAGATTGCAGTGAAGGGCTACAAAGATGATTAGGGGGCTGGAACATCTTTCTTACGAGGAAAGGCTGAGGGAGTTGGGTCTTTTTAGTCTGGAGAAGAGAATACTGAGGGGGACCTCATCAATGCTTACAAATGCTTAAAGGGAGGGTGCTAGGAGGAGGAGGCCAGTCTTTTTTCAGTGGTGCCCAATGGTAGGACAAGGGTCAATGGGTATAAACCTGAATATAGGGAATTCCACCTGAACATGAGGAGGAACTTCTTTCCTCTGAGGGTGGCAGAGCACTGGAACAGGCTGCCCAGAGAGGTGGTAGAGCCTCCGACTCTGAAGACATTCAAAACATGCCTGGACACCATCCTGTGCAACCTGTTGCAGGTGGACCTGCTCTGACAGGGGCTTAAACCAGATGATCTCCAGAGGTCTCTTCCAACCCCTAACATTCTGTGATTCTGTGATTCTGTGATATTCAGGTGCTTTCATGCAGTCTTTCATGCTTGTTCATTGTTTCATAATTAGGCCATATGCTTTCCTTTTTCCTTCAAAAAGCCCATTTTCTTTTCCAGACTTGTTCTGTCCTGTTGACTACTCTGTCAGGTTTTAATTCTGTGCAGCACTATTGTCTTCTCTAAGACTCAATCCCGGCTTTAAAATCTGTCCTGCTGATATTTGCTCATATTGCATTATGGTCATCAACATCCTTTACTGATGCTTAAAACACAGCCCACTTCTTCAGTTGCTCAAGTGTCCGCTCTCAACCAGTGGGTCTTCCAATATTTTATTGTAGGCCCTAACAAAAGGCTGGAACTTCATGAGTCTTTACTTCTCTATAAAGTTCACTTGGACTTGAAACTATGCCCAGTCATTCAATATCACCTTGAGCTTACATCTCTTGAATAATTCGGCATTCTGGCCCAAAACTTACCTGACTAAACAAGATGCTCACTGCTCAACTACAGTGAAAGAAGGAAGTCATAGAAACAAGAAAAGGAAATGAAGGGGAAGTATAAAAATACTGTTTGGACACTTGTGGCTGAAATCATGAAGGCCAAATCCTTTTATTAGGAGATGTAACTTGTGAGGGACAGAAACAGCAGCAGAAAGTTGTTCTACAGTCAGTCCAGAAAGGCCTAAAGCACTGGACAACTCAGCCAGCAGAAATCACATTAAGTTCAAGAAGTGCAAGTCGTGGCACCTGGGACAGAGTAACCCCAGTGCAGACTGGGAAGGGAAGGGCTGAGTAGCAGCCTTGTTGAAAAAGGTCTGGTCTTTATAGTGTACACTAAACAGAACATGATCCAACACTGAGCTCTCATTGCAAAAAAAGCTAATTGCACCCTGGGCTACAATAGGAGATTGATGGCCAGCAGATTGAGGGAAGCTATTATTTCCCTCTGTTCAGTGCTGGAGAGGCCACATCTAAATCTTGGGTCCAGTTACAGGCTCTCCAGTTCAAGATATTGAGGAATTGAAGGAGGTTCTGTAGAGGGTGACAAAGATGGTCAGATCTGACTTCCTGAGGAGGACATGAGGGTGTAGGCTTGTTTATTCCTGCAAAGAGGAGGCTAAGGGGTAATACAATCACAGAATCAGAGAATATCTCATGTTGGAAGGGATCCATAAGTCCAACCCCCTGCTCCTCACAGAACTACCTAAAACTAAACCACATGACTAAGAGCATAGTCGAGATGCTCCTTGAACACTGACAGGCTTGGTGTTGTGACCACTTCCCTAGAGATCCTGTTCCAGTGACCCACCACCCTCTCAGTGAAGAATGTTTTCCAATCCAAACTTCCTCTGAAGCAAGGATGGGAGATCTAGTAACCTATACCTACTAGATTACACTAGATTACAAAGGTGATGGATCCAAGCTCTTCTGAATGGTGCCAAATGATGTCACAAGGAACATGGGCCACTAATTACAGCTTGAGGGGTTGTATATCCTCTATCCTTGAAAGATTTTGAGATTTGGCTAGACAAAGCCTAGTCTAACTCAACAGCCTTTGCAATACTTCTGCTTTGAGTCAGAGACTGGCATAGATGACCATTAGCATTCCCTTTCAGCCAGCATTTCCATGTGCTCTATTGCTATATGTTGTTTTTATCTGTGGAATGCTGAACCAAGTTCATGGATTTTTATGTGGTTTCTCCTGACTGTGTTTTTTTTCAGTTGCCCTTTCCATTGCCTGACAAAATGCTATTTAATGAGAGAAGTACACTACTCTGTGCAATTCAGGATTATTTTTTTCTAATTAACATAAAAAAACATGCAATGAGGCTGTATAATCTTGTGAAACCCCAAGTGTTGAGTCATGTCCACTATTTAATACATGAAATTGAATAGATTCTGTCACCTTAAATGTAGTTCCTGATGTGATTGTCAGGCAGACATATCAGGTCATTTCTCAGTAGTGGAAATATAATTGCAAGTGTTCTCTTCTCTAGCTGAGACAAATGAGGTATTTGCATATTATTACTTTCTGGGAAATCAGCACAACTGGGTGCCTCTCTGAAGTGCCTGTAAGCTACTGCATGCAGCACAGGGAATACACAGGAGGAATTAAGGGATCTGCATGCGGTTATAGGGCTACAGTTTCACCGGGGTCGTAGAGGCATGGTGGGATAGCTCACACAACACAGGAGCATTGCGGTAGTTGGATACTGGCTCTTTAGGAAGGACTATCTGGTATGGTGATGAAAAGAGTAACCCTGTTTTTGAGAGAGGAATGCATGGAACAGTGCCTTGGGACAGATGAGAACCAGTTGAGGGTTTATAGGTCAGGATTAGCAGGCAGATCAATGTAGTGGGTGTCTGCTACAAACTGCGTAATGAGGAAGCAGCAGTAAATGAAGCCTTCCTCAGGCAAATGGAAGAAGCCTCATCTTTGCAAACCCTGGTCTTCAAGGACTACTTCAGCCACTGCAATATTTGTTAGAGAGGCAACACAACAGAATATAAGCAAACCAGGATGTTTCTGCAGTGCATCTTTGACAGCTTCCTGACAAAGATGACCAAGGAACCAATGAAGGAAAGTGTTTCAAGGTGTTGCAATGTTTCATGATTGCAAACAAGGAAGAACTTGCTAGGGTTGTGAATGCTGGGGGCAGCCTTGGCTACAGCGAACATAAAATAATGAAGTTCAGCTCCTTTTCAGGGACCTCTTTGTAAGACTTGCGTGGGAGATGGCAAATGGTTGATTTTTAAGGATTACATCCTCCAGGTTCAAAAAATTATCCTTCTGGACAGGCAGAAACTTGAGTAAAGGTGGTAGGAAGTCTGCATGCCCTCCTGACAAAACTCAAATGTAAATGGAAAGCATAGAAGATGTGAAAGTGACAGCTGACCTGGGAGGAACATAGAGAGACTGTTGGAGTGTGTAGTGTTAGTTTTAAGAAAGCCTGGCAAGGGATGTGGTGGTCAACGAGAAGGGCTGCTACAGATAAATTGACAACAAAATGAAGACTAGGGAAAATGTGGGGAATAGGACAGGAGACCTGGAGACAAAGGACGTGGAGAAGGTGGAGGTGGAGAAGGAGTGGCTACTTTGCCTTGATCTTTACTCCTAAGATTCGCTTTCAGCAGGCCCAGGCCCCTGAGCCCCTTGGGCAAAGTCTGAAGGAAGGAAGACTTACACTTGATGGAGGAGGATCAGGTTAGGGAACACATAAATAAACTGGACATACACAAGTCCATGGGACCTGATGGGACACACCCAGGCGTGCTGAGGGAGCTGGCTGATGTCACTGTGAGGCTACTCTTGATTATCTTTGAAAGCTTGTGTTGAACAGGGGAGTTTCCTGAGGACTGGAAGAAAGCAAACATTGCTCCTGTCTTCCAAATGGGCAAGAAGAAGGATCTGGGAGACTACAAGGCAGTCAATTTCATCTTGATCCCCAGGAAGGTGATGAAGTAACTAATTCTGGAAACCATTTGCAAATACATGAAAATCAGGAAGGTAAATAGAAGTAGTCAGCATGGACTGATGAAGAGGAAAGCATGCTTAATCAACTTGAAAACCTTCTATGATGTGATGACTGTCTGGATGGATGAGAGGTTTATCTTGACTTTAGCAAGTCTTTCAACCCTGTCTCCCCAAACATCCCCCTAGACAAACTAAGAGAGTATTGACTAAATAAGTGGACAGTGAGATGGGCTGAAAAGTGCAACTGCACTCAGATGATTGTGATCAGTGACACAAAGTCCAGCTGAAGACAACGCACTACTGGTGTGCCCCAAGGCTTGATACTGGGTCCAATACTGGTTAAAATCTTTGTTAATGGCCTGAGTGAGGGAACAACGAGTATCCTCAGCAAGTTTTTAGGTGATGCAAAATTGGAAGGACTGGTTGACACAATGGATAGTTTTACTGGATAGTTTTGCTGCCTTTTGAAGGCACCTTCAACAGGCTGGAGAAATGTGCACAGAGGAGCTTCATAAAGTTCAGCAAAGGAAAATGCCAAGTCCTGCTCCTGGGGATGAATAACCCCATGCACCAGTAGAGGGTTGGGGCTGAGTGCCTGGAAAGCAGCTCAGCAGACAAGACCCTAGGGGTTCTGACGAAAAGGAAGCCAACCATAAGCCAACAATGTGCCCTTGTGGCAAAGGCGGCCAACAGCCTCTTGGGCAGTATTAGGAGAACAGGCTCTTGAGGATCTTATCAGTGTACATGAATACCTGGGTGAGGGTGGGGGGTGCAAATAAGATGGAGTCAAACTCTTCTTAGTGGTACCCAGTGACAGGACAAGAGGCAACGGGCACAAACTGAGATAGAGAAGGCTGTGTTAAAGCCTTTAAGGAAAAAATTACTGTGAGTGTGGTCAAACACTGGAAAAAGTTGCCCAGAGAGGGTGCGAAGTCTCCATCCTTGGAGATATTTAATACCCGACTGGATGCAGTTGTGAGAAAGCTGCTGTAGGCAACTGCGGTGGGCAGCAGGGGGGACTGGCCAATCTCTAGGGTTCCCTCCCATCTCAACAACTCTGTGATATCTGTGATTACAGGAAGTGAGAGTCTCTCAGGGAAAGCAAAAAAGATTATGGGCAAGTTTCCATCGATCCAAACCCAGTACAGACCACTGCTGCACAGTTTCAGTTTGGATAGTCACAGTACCTCCATATATTCGTGCCATATTCACCAGAAATAAATGAAAAAGAGAAAATCAAGCCATTGGCTTTGGAGGTATTGATACATGAATAAGTAACTGAAATGCAAGTTGGTGTCTGAATCTGCAGCATGTTAGAGATGCTGCAGTAACAGGCAGGGTATGTTTTCTCTGTAGCAAGCTTACAATTGGTTGCAGATTTCTAATTATGGGTATGCATATAGAAAACTGCCAAAGAAAAAACCAATACTAGTCCAAACTCTTGCTTGTCTTATGTTCACTTAATCAAGTAGTTGAATTTTACTGTCAGTATTGCCAATCTGAGCTTCAGGGCTAGCACTGAGAGTCCCTAAGGACAGAATTACATCCCATAATGGCTATATGTAGTGGCTACAGAGGTGTTTTGGACTAAATGTCTGGAATGTTTAAGATTCGAAAAGAATATTTTTGCAAGTCATTTGCATGTATTTGCATCAAAAATGGTTCTTAAAACTGGAGTGAGCAGGTTGTCTAGGCCAATTTTCTCAATGCCTCTTGAAAGTGCTCCTGGGGAGAGGACAGGGAAAATGTATTTCAGAGCCAATCAGAAGTTCAGCAATAGCTGCACACATGCTGGGCATGAACCCTTTACTCAAATGGTGGCTCTTGCAATTTCAGTAAACACAGAAGAAGGAAGTAGAAATTAGGCTGTTATGAGAAAAGCTGATTTCCATTTGCAGTCTAGATAGTCCTGCTGTTTTCAAATAGTCATTTTAACTAAGCAGTTGTTTTGCACTGGGAGATACTGGTCCTTTATGATCCCAGTAAGAAAGGCACTCAGGGTCTGTAAAGTATCCTTTAAAATGCTACTTATTAGAGCTAACACTGTAAAGAAAGAGAGAAGAGTACAGATAATCTTACACTCCTTTAGATGCTGGGAACCCTGACTGTGCAGCTTTGAACAGGCCTCCGATCCACGCGTGCAGACCCCTACCATGGGAATAGTGACCCTATTTTAGTCATTCGAGTTACTGTAGGATTTTCTTACATGAGAACAACTCCGGTCATCATTTCTACTGTCAAATAGAAAGGATGCTCACATAAGAACTGCACTTTTGGATAAAGGCAAGAACAGGAAGGTGTTGGAATTACTGGTACCCAGTGGGAGCATCCTGTATGCTCCCTTGTTGCAATAAGCCAGCTGATGTGGTCCTGCAGCCGAGGGAGTTGTACAGCCCAACACAGGCATGAAGGCCATGCTGGATGTGCAGCACAGCATGGCGCAGGGCTGGGTGTACTTAGATTAACTGTTTTGATGATCACTGACTCCTTGACATATGATGGTCTCCTGGTCAGGATCACCACGGTACTAGCTTTTGAGTAGTCACCATAAATTGTTCAGAAAACATTTAGAGAACTACTTCTCTTGATTTTACTCGGGAAATGTCTACTTTCTTTTGCTGGCACAGTATTACTAGGCTATGTTGTGTGGTACATAAATTTCTTGGGCAACTCATTTTTTCTTTAAAAAGGTTAGCTATTCTTTTCTAATAAAACATGATTACAAACATAGATTTGCATTCAGTATTTTTAAATTGAATTTTGAAAATGTGTTCTTTCCAAAAGAAATAGGTAGAAGAAGTAAACTATCAAATACTCCAAAATGTACTTGATTTCAAGATTAGATTGACACAGTATGAAAAGTTATGCTAATTGAAGGCCACCTCAAACACTTATATTTCAAGTTGTGCCATTCGTTTAATTTTAGCTGTTCTAAAGTAAGATGCTATTCTGATATTGTAAATATGCAAAGTCCCATCCTAACTTATCAAGCTGTTATTGAAAAATAAAGAAACAAAAATTACTGACAAGAAAAATACCATGTGTTCTGTGAAACATTAAAGCTTCTCAGTGATTTTGAAGTGTGGTAATGAAGAACTGAGGTAAAGTTTCGTAAACATTTTGTACTCCCTATAGGAAAGATATATGTAAAAGAAAAAAAAAAAAAAAGCTTAGCTAAGATTTATCAGCTTGTCACTATTAATTGCAATACCACAGCTGTTCTTTGATGGACTGAGAAAATCACTTCATTGTAAGGACAGATGCTTCCAATGGAAGTCAGTTCAGGTAATTGCATTTTGGCCTGTTTTGAAGATTTTTCTTAAAAGCTGAAAAGAGTAACAAACAAACAAAGAAATCTAAACAGGCAATGGAAAGACCAAAGGGAGGAGTGAAAGAAACCTATTCTCCATGTAAAGAAAAGACTTGGGACAATCAGTGAAGATAACTTTTATAAAACTTTTCTTTTCCAAACACAAGGCAGAGCAAGGAAAGCCTGTGCAAGGCAGCAGCCAAGGTAGACACACCAAATTCAAGGCAAATCAATATGTCGATTGTCACAGTTGGACTTTTTTTGCCTTTGTGAAAGGTTACTGCAAAACCTGAGCTGTGTTTATGACTGGTTTAAAATAGGGACCTTTCAGAGGCTAGGGGAACATACCAGTTGCTGCAGAAATGGAAGTGTTCAAGCTGTGTTAAGCGGGATGAAAGCACAAAATTTTATTTGCTATGAAGGTGATTGCAGAACTGGTAAAAACAGAGAAAAAGTAAGAGCTCTAAGGGGTACAGCTGTTGGTGTGTATTAAACAGGAATGGGTACTGGTAGTTTACAGATAGAAGTCACTATGAAGAGTTGAGAGTTGATTTCAGGCTAGCATAGATTCATGGAGGACTTACCACTTTTGAGGCTGTAAGTGGCCTCAAAAAAAATGGCTATCCTGTGCAGGAGGTAGAAGTGGAAATATTTGTATTTGGCTTATTCTCTGGCCTTTTCATGTTGCCCGAGGCTGAGCAAAACAACTGGATGGTGCAATATTGAAGACCTTAATTATGCTATTGTGCTTTGGTATTTTTTTCCCTCCCTACACCGTCCTGGTCTGTAAGAGCTGAGAGGTGCTTGACTGTGGAGATGCTGTCTTGACTGAAGTAGTAAATCTGTTTTGCAACATCCGGACTGCTGGCACTCAAATAGGTAAGGTATAAGTGGATGTTGGTGACTAAGTTTAATGAAACATTTCACAGTGGATACCTTAGCTCTGAGAGGGGAGAGAGGCACAGGACCAGTCTTTTTTCAGTGGTGCCCAGTGATAGGACAAGAGGTGACAGGCACAAACTTGAACACAGGAAATTCCATCTGAACATGTGGAGTAGCTTCTTTCCTTTGAGGGTGGCAGAGCGCTGGAACAGGCTGCCCAGAGAGGTGGTGGAGTCTTCAACTCTGGAGACTTTCAAAACCCGCATGGATGCCATCCTGTGCAACCTGCTGTAGGTGGACCTGCTGTGGCAGGGGGGTTAAACCAGATGATCTCCAGAGGTCCCTTCCAACCCCTAACACTCTATGATTCTGTGATTCTGTGATTTTTGATGGTTGCTTCACTGGCAGACAGATGGTAATGTATCATTGTTCCTTAACACAGCAAAGGAAAGAGCATTGTCCTGATTTCATCTGGGAAAGAGTTAATTTTCTTTCTAGGGATTGCTGGAAAGAAATGTCAGTAATGCTTACTGTTTTAGTGTGTTGCTAGGTGATGTTCATGCTTTTCAAGGACTCTTTTCAGCTTGCCATAGAAGCTGAGAAGGAGCACAGACTGAACAACAGAATGGTCAATGGAATATTCCATACCATAGATGTCATGCTCAGTATATAAATGGGGGTCGGCCAGGGGGCAGGAAGGTACAGCTCAGAAAAGTACCCATTTGCTGGGTGGTGAGAGTGACTGGTGTTACAGTTATTGTTATTGTTGTTATTATTATTATCATAATTATTATTGTTGTTGTTATTGTTATTTTCCTTTTCTGTTATTGTTCTACTACACTGTCTTTATCTCAGGTCAAGAGGTTTTTTTTCTTTCCCTTTCCGCCCTTCTCCCTGCCTTTCTGGGGGAAGGGGGAGAAATGTGCAAGCACCTGCGTGGTCCTAGTTGCTGGCTGGGGTTAAACCATGACAGCATTATGGAGTGGTGCAAGAGTTACGCTTTTTTTTTTTTTTTCAGTTAAGAAAACTGAGTGTCCACTCTCACTGGGATTATGTGCTGTGTTTCTTAATCCAGGGACCAGATCTCCTTCAGAAAGCTAGAGAACATGAAAAAGTATTATTTATATGGGCTTAATTAAAGGTGATGGTTTATAAAGTTGTTCAATCAGCTCAAAATTTCCACAGGGAGGTGCCTTGAAGATAACCACAAGAAGGTGCCTTGAAAATACAACGATAAGATTGTATTTTCAGGCTTCTACAGTTGCTGTGCTTTAAACGAACCCTTTTTCATACCTACAGGAAGCCTGGAGATGTCCAGCACATCAACATTAAAAAAAAAGCAAGCTGACTGCTTGTGGAAGTAAAATATGCCCGTAAGTAAAGCTTATAAGTAAAGCCTTAAAAAAAAAATAATTTACTTTTATAAGGAAAAACTCCAGCAGTCTTTGGATCCCCAGTAAGATGAATCATCCCTTCTTCACTTTAAAAGAGGTACATCATGGCAAACAAATAAAACCCTTGAAAATTATCCTTTTGCCATCTGAAGCATATCTTTTCATTAAAAAATCACAACAAGAAGAACAAGAGGAAATACCATGGTTAGGAGATCACACCTTTGCCATATCTAACCAAGGACCAAAAGCAAGGTAGTGATCCTTTTGTCTTTCACCCAAGGCAGAACTTCCTATCTTCAGTATAGTATGGAGCAACAAAGCTGTTTTTTCAGGTGTCAAACCAGAGTTCTTTGGTGTATGAAACAAATGAAATAGTCACTGGCTTCCAAATTTCTCCTAGCAGAGAGTAATGACTGTGAGGAGAAAGCTCATTATTAGTCACCAAAAAGAGTTTGAAAGTGGGGAAACCAAACAGCAGCTACAGAGACCTGAGGCAACTTCAGGTCTCACATTTTTTGGTCTATGGCTATGTCTGCACTGGCAAGTATTGTAGTGCAAAGGAGAGTGTAGAGCAAAACAGTTGGTGCTGAGGACCAAGTTACAACTCTCTATTGATGTTGGATCTTTTTTCGGTCTATATTCAGGTTTTCATCCCCTATTTGGATTCTAGTCAGATTCCATGGACTGACTGTCCAGTAGCAGTTGGATGGCATTAGCTGTGCTCCTGGAGCACATCTTGCCATTTAGTCTAACCCAAAAGAAATGCAGTACATGCAATCCCTAACTCCATCAGCTGAGTCAAAGCACAGTAGTGCAAGTGAATCCACTGAATTCTACAGAGAGGGGGGTGAACTTCTTTCCCCTTCATAGAGTAGTCCCTACTCAGCTCAGTCCTTCCCTCAGCTGCAACCGCCACAGTAATGAGCAATGATGGTAGGAACTCAGTGTGATAGTTCAGACTGGAAGAGCCTGTGTCATCTCTTCAAGCACGGGCAGGCATGCAAGTCATTGTCCCCAGCCAAGGCTGCCCATATAATTGACTTCATTTATAACTCAGGGTAAAAAATTGTCATTCTTAACTCAGTACTTCTGTGGCTGAAGTGATAGGAAATGTAATAATCCATATCATTTATAGAATTCTATATCATTTTATGAGAGCTTTCCTGTCTTCCTTACAATTATAAAATCAACAGCCTTGCAGTGATTGTTGTGTCAGATCCAAATGGCAAAAACATCCTTTCAGAGTTGAGACAATTCCCTTTAATCTGTTTCATTTGAAGCTCCACTCATCATTTTCACATTTATGCAGCTTCTTATGGTTTTGAATGTTCAAATTCAGCAGTCTTGGTTTCCCAAAATCCAAATTTTCTAAACTTTTATAGATCCAATATTGAACGGCTGGGTTTTGTTTGCTATTCATTTGAATCAAAAATTTCATTAAAATATTTGGTCAATATTCCAGCCTAGATTTCTGTGTACCTCCAGCCATTCAGTTCTCTGTATGTGTGAGATTATCACAATGAAAGCTTGCTGACAGTATTTTTTGGTGTGACTGAAGCATAAATCAGTCCATTTGAAAGCACAATTGTGTTTAAAAGGCAATGTCTAGACAAATGCTGTTCAGACAATTTTACATAAATATCCTGTTTAGTTACCTAAATAATTTGTTTGGAAATGGGTCTGTAATTTGCAGTAGAAAAGGAGAGTGAGGTATATATTTTGTTGTTATGGGTTTTATAAGTATGCAGTCTCTACAGGAGAGCTTCAAAGTTGATCTTGCTTGGGAGATAGGGAATGGATGCCTTTATCTCTTGAAGTGTCTTACAAACATCTGTTTTATGATTTTATTGAGCAAATAATTTTGTGATGCCAGGTCTGAAAAGGTGATCTGTAAAGGACTGAAGAAGAAATTTTCTTCAGTCCTTCCAAAATAACCACCACACCATCAAGTAGTCTCTAATTCTTTCTCTTTCACAGATTTAGGAAAAAAAAGCAAAGGGAAAAAAAAAAGGTATTACTTTTTGGACTTTTCTACCTATAACTGGAATTTTAGAATATGATACTTAACTAAAATCCTGTTGTTTATTTTGAACCTTGTTCCTACTGTCTTCATTTGATGGCCCCTAGTTTATTGAAAGATGCAGAAAATAGTCATGCCATTCATTGTTTTATGTACCTTTACATTTATGTGTTCACATTTCAGGACCTCAGATAGAAAGATTGAAAGATGAGAGCTGGAAGGAAATCCTTGTCTAATACAAACTCTTTGTCCAGGCTTACTGCCCCTTCACTGACTTACTGTGAAAATTATGGGTTTTTCCCAAAGATTTATAATTTGTCCAGATGTGGGTGTTTTTTCATTTAGTTTGTTAAGCAAGAATGGCAAAAGGCCTATTCCTGGTACAAAGGATGCACCTGACAAATTCTGAAATACAGCTCCGCTGCCAAAGTACTGCTGAGGGGTGTTATTTTTTAATGTGGAAACCCCCCTATATTTCTCTAGTCTTGAAAATTTCTGGAATCTAATTGGAAAAAGTAAAAGTATGGAAAACAGCAAATGAAAAATTGGAGTCCAAGTTCAGATCACAAGTATGCCAAAATTGTAAGGCAATTAAGAACTGCACCTCAAAAAAGGGACTATATTAGCCATAACTATAAACCGGGCTGCCACCCTTGCCTCTTATTCTACTGTGTTAGTTGCTCAAAAAATGCCAGGCTGAATCTGCAAAATGACTGTAGAAAATCATTAGCCTTGTTTGTATTTGCCAGGTCTATTCTTCATGATTAATCAGCCCAAAACACTTGTCAGCTAATTGTTTTAAAATGAGTTACTCCACCATTCTCCTGCCAGACAGAGAATTGAAGAAATGACGAAGGGTGGTGATCAACATGAATGCATTTCACAAATGAAATAACAGCCTGATAAAGTGACTTATGTTTAACTGGTCTCAGCTCCTGCTGGGTGTTCTACAGTTCACCCTGAGTTCATGAAAATCTCTTTTTGAGCAGGAACATGTTTTTTCTGTGGGGAAGCGTGCTGCAAGCTCAGCAGAAAAATGTAGAAGTATAAAATCTGGATGAAGATTGCCTGTGCCCCAGCAAAGGCTGCAGCTGAATGGATGATTTCACTGTACTTCATCCCCGTGAGTGAGAGCTCATGGCCCTGGTGTACAGAAAAAATTGCTTTGCTATGCCAGCAGCACATTGTTTGTTTGTGAACGGGAGCTGGGGGTGGCATGTTCTGGTTCCCATGCCCTGGAAAATGACACAATCTTGTACAGAGAAGAGGACGTACCCCACTCTGTCTCTGCAGAAATGGAGAAATAAATATCTGATCTTTAACTATATTAAATTTAAACTTTAGAACTTCATAGAGCAGACTATGATGTTTCCCATACCTACTTGTCCATAATGATTCCCACAACAGTCCAACCATTTTCTTCATTGTTGAAATAGTTTGAGTGTTCTGCAGTCAGGCAGGAAAAAGTATGAAGGACTGGAAATACAGAAGACAGGGAAGAAGCAAGGAGTACTGGAGGTAATCCAGAGTAAGAAATGATAGTACAAAGAAAGAAGATGAGAAATGATGGAAAGGCAAGGAAACAAACAATATAATGAAATAATACTGAAAATACATTTTCATTAATGTATACATATTTTTGTATAAACAATTATAAATGTCATAATATTTTTTTCTCTCTCCAACAACACACTAAGTATTACTTAAAAGAGTGAAGGAAGTAAATGGCAAGATCCAGCATCAGGGGAAATAACTTTGGGAAGATTAGAAATTAAGAGAATTTGTAAGCAATATTACAAAAGAGATGTTTAAAATGTCAAAGTTGAGTACATAGTCTAACATTTAATTAAGGAACCTGAACCGCAGGTGTTGTGTTTTGTTGGCTTTCTGAGACTTCAAAACAGTTCTGAATTTTGTGAGACAAGATTTGGGGGGGTGCTCATCTGGGTCTAACTAGCAATAGAGCTGGAGAAAGCAAAAAAGCTCTTGGACAGCTAAACACTTCTACAGGTGTAGCTGTTTCCAGACTTCTGAAAAAAATCAGTAATTAGTTCCAGTCAAAAAAACTTGAAAACAAGCAAAAATGGAAAAGCTTAAGTTCTTATTTGTATTTGTATTTGATTTGATGCGTAACACTGAAGGGCTCCTTCTCAGAGCCAGAAAGGGCAACAAAATGCTGGGGCTGCTTAATCCTTGCCTGAGCATGCAGCGTTATGTAGAGCACTGCCTGCCCTCACCCAGCCTTAGTAAGAGCCTCAGTAGCGTCAGTGTCTTCCTAGGACAGCCTTGCAGGTACCACCACAGTGGCTGTGAGACAGGGGCTTCATGGACATGTGTTTTTGTGCAAGTCACCGTAACACCAGAGAGCCTGGAAACCCAGGGGCTTGGCAGTTCACGGGGACATGCCAGTGGAAGTGTCAAGGCACTCATAAAAGAAAGGATCTGTTTGCTCTAACAAGTGCTTGAACAGCAGCTCCAGTAGCAAAATCTGTCTAGGTGGATTTTCTAAGTTGTTCCTGGCATTTTCATTGCAGGTCCAGCCTTCCCAGAATGAAAGCTTTCGCTTCTGTTTTTGTTATGTGGTGCATTTGCATGAAATGAAAAATTTCTCTAGTTCTTAGGAGAAATTTGACATCCTGTTGCACACTTACTTCCTCTTCCTTCAAAAGGCTCTGCATACATGGAGACTGTGCTTCCTCCCCACTTCTCCCTCAGTTTGTGAACTCATCCAGCTGAAACACTATGATTTCATTCTTTTTTCTTGTTTGGTTGGATTTTTTTGTTGTTAGAGAGGTAGAAAACAGTGCTGTCCAAAGGGCGAGTCTGTCCTGACATTCTTCCCTGATTTTTCCTATGAGGATCTCCAAGCTTCTTGCAGCTGCTTCTTGCAGCTTCATTTGAGTCTGCTTTAAATACTTAGACCAGTTTTGGATGGAAACAGTAGGCTTTTTGTTGACAGAGGCAAATGATTCCACCACAAAGCGAAAACCCCATCTCAAAGCAAATACCTTCAAATCAGAGAGATAACATGGGCTGATGTTGATCCTTTTTTCAGGCTCTCCATTAGGTCTGCTTGTCACTGGGTTAGCAGGAGTCCCGTTCTTCAGCAGTGCTGTGCTTCCCACCTGGACCTGTGTCCTGGGAAGCTGTTCCTCCTGCACACAGGGCTCTCACCTTTGCTGATGTTTTCAAGCCACATCCTTTCTGTGCTGCTTTCTCCTTCTTCCTCTTGTGTGTTGCACCTCACTGCTTTGCCTGTCAGCCCCACATCCCCCTCCATTCACTTAACCTGATGTTTTGATTTATAACTAGCGTTTGAGGACTCTGCTTTTAACCCTGCTCCCTTTTGTGCAGCTGGGCTCCTGGAAACATAATGCAGTGGAAAGAGTACAATACCTCCTTCAGAGATCTCCCAATTACCGCTTTTCTTTTATTCCTTAATTTGTCCTTCCTGTGCAGCTTGAGCAGAAAGTCAGTTTATCTATTTAATTTCTAAGACTGCCAGTATATTTTATAAATGACACGGCATGACAAGGATGCATTGTACATACCTCATATCAATCCACACCCGTTGGATCACTGTAAGGTCTTCTGGGAGACTTATACATTGTGGGATAATAATATAAATGATAGCTTTCCAGTGTAAAGTACTTTTTCTAAATAATCTCTTCTCTCCTAGGCTCTCCTCTACATTTTCCATCAGTTTTAGGGCTGACTGTTACAGCAACCAATAAAGAAAGAATATTTTTATTTACCATATTTAAATCTTACATTCAGGCACTAGATTAGATTTTTTTTTTTAAATGGGACATAAGTGTCAGCTTTCACTTATGAAACAAATGAAAATTGTTAGCTAAGAAATTTCCACAGTGATGTTTTCCAGAAGCTGTAGCGTACACTGTGTAAAGGGCCATTTGATGTGTGCAACATTTTTTTGTGCATTTCCCAGGAGATTTGACAACTAATATCTGTTACAGATATGATGCTCTTAAAGGTAGCCTGAAACTGGTGTTTAGCAATCTTTCCCCACTCCGACAATATTCATTTTTTTTAATAACTTGCCATGTTAATTGAACCTTCAACTGGAACAGCATTTGTGTAATATACCATTACTTTATACCAAGTAAAAAATTAGCTTTTTGGCTTATTGATACTTCATCATCAAATTCAAAATTTCCCTGCACCACTTTTTATGAGACTTCATTTGAATCTCACGGTAAACAACCCACTTACAATGACTGTGATCAGAAACAGCCAGAGCATTGTGTTATTCAGCAGGGCTCACATTACCCTGGGTGTTTAAGCACTGGTTGCTTCACATCTACTGATGATTTAGCTTTGGTATTACCGATTTCTCATCAGCTCCGTTTGACTACGTGGTTACTTAGCTTCTGTGATAGAGATTATGAGGCTCATCAGCTTCCATATAATATGAACCTCCCATTCCTGGATTGTTATGGACTTTACTTCTATGCTGGGATAGTGCCCAGGTGTGTGTTCTCTCTTCCTAAGCCCTTATTTCCATGAGAGGAAAACATAGGGAAACATACCATAAAAGAGTCATTCAGTGGTCAGGACAGATAACTGAGCTAGGTTTGAATAGCACCAGCACTCTAGGGCATGTGAGGCTTCACAGCTCCCTGCAGTTTAGACATTGCTATTTTGTACAAGAAGGCAAATGATGCTTACTAATATGCCTGCTTTCTCTCTGCTCAGTGAACACTTGCAGCCCAACACGGTCTGAGAGATTTTTCTTCTCACATTGGAATTATGGTTTCAAAGGAAGACTCAAACTTTCTGCAAATAATTTGCATTTCCTCAATCATCATGAAACACAGTAACAACTCCTTTTTTCTTTTTCCTTTTTAAAGTCCTTCTGGCAAATTTCTGAGGTGCTCAGTTTACCTTCCTCAGAAAGAATATTTTACTTCTGTAACACTGAGTCTGTTACATGACTGTCTGATGCCTCACTTTCCAAGATTTTATAATTGGTTTGACCAATACAGAGGGGCAAATCTTTAAAAATAAGCTTTTAAACCATGCTGTCCTCTCTAGACAACAAGGGTGTGTTTTTCTATCCCAAAAGGCTAGCCCAGAGAGGTGGTGGAGTCTCCGACTCTGGAGACTTTCAAAACCTGCCTGCACGCCATCCTGTGCGACCTGCTGTAGGTGGACCTGCTCTGGCAGGAGGGTTGGACCAGATGATCTCTAGAGCTCCCTTCCAACCCTTAACATTCTGTGATTCTGTGAAAAGTTTAATTCCTGAGTTCTTCAGGAGAAATGATGCAAGAGAGTCTTGCCAGCAGAAAAAAAAATGTTGGTTTATTGTGAAACAATGAAATGTTTGCTGCAGCCTGAAAAGAAGCGAGCCACATTTGACTTCTCACATTCACAGTGCAAAGGTATGTTCAGAGAGGCAAACCCTCTCAGGGTGGTACAATTCCATGCTTGTAATGATATTCTTCTCTGCCTACTGTAATCAGAGCTGAACCAAAAGATCCTCCTGACTTCCTAGAAATTCATTCATCATCGAATCCCTGTTCACAGACTGCAGGTTCTTCTAAACCTAATTCTATTACTTATCAGATTGTGACATGTCACGGTGTGGTAAGGAACTGGCAAGAGGTGAAATAAAAGCTTAGTCCACTGACATACTTGAGGTTTCATATAAACACGGAAAATAATTCTTTAGGCTTCATTTGAATCTTTAAATTTTTTCGAACAACTGAGTTTAAAAACATTTGGGTCTTGCTGAATTTCAGCTATAACTGCATTTCTTGAAAAAATCTTCTGTAAGTCCTTCACAGTCCTATACAATTTTCTGTTTTGCTCCTGTATTTGATGGCTGTCTCTGACTAAAAAAAACCAAAACCCAAAACAAAACCCACAAAAACCCCACCACCATTAAAATCAAATTATATTCAAACCTCCAGCTTCCTACAGACATATTCTCTGTGCTTTTTAAGTATCCAGTCGCCATTGATTTTTTGCTTAGAAAGAGCTAGGTCAAGGTATTTTGATTGCATCTTCCTTTCATTAACAGGTACCCTTTTGTCTCCTTCATTTCAAAATTTAGGGATAATTTTCAGATTCAGTTTCTGCTACCCTACTTATTTTGATAAAAAAATCAGAAAAGTAATAAGAACTTTTCAGACTAAGCTCTAGGGATCAATTGCACTTTTCATTTTTCTGATTTGGGTCTGGAAACAATCATTCACTAGTACATTCCTCTTCAGCAGAAGCTTTTCCTCATTTTTATATGTCCTAACAATGTGAACGACAAGGGACAAACGAACATTCAAGCAGGTTCCAAGCAATGTTATTTTCATCTGATTAAATGCATATTTAAGCACCAATTTCCAGCTGTTCCATATGTAATTAAAATTTCTTCTATCAGATA
The DNA here is from genome assembly GCA_013398295.1 of Chionis minor. NCBI lineage: Eukaryota > Metazoa > Chordata > Aves > Charadriiformes > Chionidae > Chionis > Chionis minor. The sequence continues at coordinate 38,672 of VZSF01003430.1, read as the reverse complement.
TTCCAATACTAAGGCTCAGGTTCATTAGCCAAAGCAGTAAAGTGTATTGTAACACTATAAAACAGCAGTGAACACTGAAATCTTATGGCTATCCATACTATCCAAACAAAATAGAGCCCCTTCTGTCCAGTCATTCCAATGGTAGATTTACTGAGCACCTGGTCAGGCAATTATCTGTGCTAATGCACATGAGTCTGCATCAAGGTCTGCAGATCATCAGCTGAAACACTTTAGGCAAAAAGAAATATGTACAGGCAGCTTGGGGTGGGAGGATCTCAGAGACATGCACTAGAGAGAGCCTGTGGAGTGCTGGAAGCTCGTTCATTCAACTGAACTATAATCTCTGGTCCAGATAGTAGTCGTTTCCCAAATTGCTATTACCCCACAACACCAGCAGTTGCTTTACCACCAATAAATCCCAGGGCACTAGTAATATATGAGGGCTTCTTTTAGAGTGTAATAATAACTTGTGTCTAGACAAGCAAGGCCTCCCGCATCTGGATTTGTGGGCAGCAGAGCAATCCTCTTTGCACAGTGATGGTTTTCTGGAGTCACTGATGGTCATCTTACCTTTCTGTGTTGAAATAGCCCCACTAAAAGTGCCACTTGCTGACTGACAAATGTCACAGCTTGCATCCACTCCCTCATATCTGTGCCTAGCCTCTGCTGTCTCCTCATCCAGATTGTCAGCTGTCTTTTGAGAATATGGCTTCTGCAACATTTCTTATGTCATTTTCAAACCAGCTGGGTTTCATTCACAGCTAAAGGAAAGAGTGTGCAGAGAGTAAAGTATCAGGTTATGGACTTAATTTAGCTTTGTGCAGAGGATTGGCAAAGACAGACAAATTTGTGTCCCAACCGCACCCCCACTGATTCAGTTTATCAGACCACATATTCTTTCATTTTTAAATGCCACAAAGATAATATATATGATCAATGTTTAATTGAAGGAAGTCCTGCCATTGCAACACAACTATGAGCAGCATTCAGTTCAGTCTGAAATAGACTGTATGTTATAAGTAGCAGAGAAAGCTACAATAGTCTGGAGAAGGCCTGAAAAAATAAATGTTGATATTTCCTAAATGTTCTGCTCAATAAAGATGAAGAGCCACTACTGTGGTATGGAAAAAACCTGAATAGACGGTAACGCTGTCGCCAAGCGTTATGCAAAAGCACCCTGAATTGTAGCAATCCCAAAGACGTAAAGAATGTAGAGGTCCCTTAACATGTCCTGTTACTTCCATCTTCCATAAGTTTATTACAGAATGAAAATGAAAGCTCAGTCATTGCCATATGGCTCCTGGGGCTGAAGTCTCCAAAGTAGTGTGGATTTTTGATAAAACTGGGAAAACTGTCAGTATGCTGAGCAAAAGAATCAGACTCTGACGTGAAGGTGGTGGGGGACCATCATGTCTCCCATGACTGCTTGCTCAAGCAAAAGAGCCATACATTTTGCTACAAGAAAGGAAATCTGAGATTCTTTTTCATCAAGCCCCAAATTTATGCCAACAAAAACACCTGCTAACACCTCCCAACACCTCTGTGTGTTGCTGAACACACTGAACACACCAGCCTGCCTGAATTCACCTGCCAGTCAGGTTTCTCCTTATTCAGCTTCTGCATTTTCTTCTTGCACCTTCTGTCATCTACACAATAATATAAAACTGCAATGCTCATCAGATTTTTCTTCTTCTTTCTGTTAAGTAAGAAATTAAGATGGGAACTATGTGACTCCAACAGAGTTATTAAAACCAAGACTAGAGAGAGGAGCAACATCACTCTTCAAGAGAAGTTTTGGGTGAGAAGGAGAATGGCTGATTGCCACATCAGGATAATACCTGCCGATAACAGACTTGTGGAGCTTATGCATAGCTGAAAGCTGTTTGTAGCTACTTTTTAAGCATATCTGGAGCCATTCTTTAGTAGGAAGCATACACGTGGCAATCACACTGGTGCATATTAGCCCCATCAACCAGCCTGGTTAACATCTGGTGTCAGAAGGAGAGATGATTAGTTTTAGCCTACACTTCAGAAGTGCAGGGATCTCTTGCGGCAACTGCTCTGAGGCACAACACAGAGGACAACTGCTAGTTTCAGAACTGTAACAAAATCTTCCCAAGTTTTCTGCCAGCAGGCAAATCAAATTACAAAAGTGTATTCAGCCTGAAACAGAATGCAGATTTTCCCCACAAACACGATAGGTATATTTATAACATGAAGTTATATTTATAATATTTTAAATATGGTCTGATTGCTTGGTATTTGCAAAAATATGAAATTAAAGTCTTCATTAAGCTGTGTGTTCAAAAAAGTGAACATTTAAACAACACTTGTACTTTTATTGGTTGACTTAAATATAAGAAGTTGATTCAAATGTTGCTAACCTTCCATTTTTCTGGTGTTATATCCCATGAAGTTTAACTATGCTTGGTCACTGAAGTTGGATCTTTTTTTTTTTTACAGTATTTGATTCTAACTAACAGCATAGCATTACAACAACTTTCCATGTAAACTTATGAAGATAATTGATAAAAGCAAATATTTTTATATTTAAATGACATTTTAGACACACCTTTCTATTTTATAGCTCAGAGGAATAATTACTCAACTGGATCTTGGAAATTTTATAAAGAAATTAATTACTATTTTTTAATAAAATTGTTGTACTGTCTGAAACTTGTCTCCACAGAGATGATGATAATATCATGTGTCTCCTGTTTTGTGGGAGACAATAAAAAGGTAATTTAATTGAAGTTGGACCACAGATCTATACAGCAGAAGTAATTTCAAAAGAAATTAGATCTAGCAGGAACTTTTCAGGGGAAAACATTCTTTTCATCAGAAAATATCACTTTATGAAAACCAGGACTTGTAGTGAGAAAAGAAAAAATCAGCATACTTTTTACATCAATATTTTTACAGATCATCATCTTCCTAACATATCTGTATTGTATTTCAAGGGAAGACATTTTATTTAAAAGTAAACTAATTACACCATATTCATATTTAATTGTAATGCAAATCTTCAAAAGTAAAAAATGAAATAATGCTTTGAAATTGTCTGAAAAATGTCTTTTTGACATAATTGCTGTTTCATTTCATTAGGTTTATGATAAATAGATAAAAGATAAAAGCTGTATCCAATGAATTAGCATAAGCATTCAGGGAACACTTTCCAAATAATAATGAATTTAATGCTGTATTAAAAGTGATGATTATATAGGGAACTGGAGTGAAATACCAACTGGTTTTTTTCTTTGTAAGTAAAAGTGTATTTTTATGACAGCCATTTCTTATTCTCAAAAGAAGATATCTGTGTGAAGTATAAAATAAAAATGTCCATTTAAAAGTCATTGTTCTTTGGTGAGAATCCAAGACAACTGCACATAAAATGATTTACTGGGTCAAGATGAAATTGAAGAAAATGAGGGTTTGCCTTATATAATCTTTTTATAATCTTCAGTAAATATCATAAAGTCAGCCCAGTAATCTACTTACTCCTTAGCATCTCTGATTTGATTTCCCTCTGAGGCAAAGGTTCTGGGCAGTGAGGACCAAATTGCAGCTGCACAGTCCTGTGCAGCTGAAGAACTCTTCCTTTCCCAAGAAACCTATTTAACTCATAATGATTTGTACACCTAATCCCAGGGAGAAAATATAACAGACTTTTCTGTATTGTCTTTGGTAGGTGGGTGTTGCCTGTTCATCATTTTTTCTGAAGCTCTAGCTGAATAGGGTAAGACGTATTACCAAAACATATTTCTCAAAGGGTTTACAAAATGGTTTAATATGTTAGATCTTTTCTCATTTCCTGACAGTGTAAGAGGCAGCAGAATAGACAAAAAGGCAGTATTTGCCTTTAGAGAAGGCCTCACTTAAGTGTCTAGAAGGATATACAGGATAGAAATTAACTCTCCCTTATCTTGAAGAAAAGTGAATATTCACTAGCACAGTCTTTGATTCGCCATACTGTGTTTGATCCTGTTCTTACAAAATCCTGTTCATCAGAGGAAATCTTGAAACAAATTAATTGAGAGGGCCTAAAAAAAGAAGGCCTTCAGTTTACAGTTGGGCAGACAAATCATCCATGGCACCACAGATCTGTGCGTGTCTGGATCTGTGCATGTGTATGTGTATATGCACACACACACAGAGAACGTACACCTTTAAAATCCGCCCATACACTTTCCTCCAGCTCAAGGCCAGTAAAAAAAATCATACAGCACACCACACTTGTAAGAATAATAAGCGTGTACCACTGTTTTCAGAAAATCAAGTACAAACAAATAAATCACAGAATAGGACTTGGAAACGTTCTCTTAATTTCCAACTGTATAGTAAGCAACTAAGTGAACCATGCCAAAAGCTCACTGGTGTACGCTGCAGTTTACTTCCAGACAACCTTTCCCTGTCTCTAATCCTCTATTTGTATCTACATTATATCTCAAACCTAAATCTCGCTCTCTTATCTGAAGATTCTTCCTGTATTTTTCAAGGAAATGACTTCCAGCAATTAGCTGCATGAGTAGGTTCACTCTCTGGCATAGATATCCACAGTGATGCACTTTTAAAATTCTAAGCTCCTGGTCTTTACCAGCTCTGGACCACATGCAATCATCTGTTTGTTTACAGAAGGGAAATGCAAAGCTTTTAGCATCTTCGCTACATTTTTCTTCAAAAAAGAAGAAAAATAATACTATCAGTATGATCCATGTCCTACCATCTCAACTGGCCTCCACCGAATCAAAACACTTGCTCTGGCTTCCTTTATCCCAGTCATTTTTTTTTTTTTCTTGTTTACTGTGTCCTTGAGTTACTCTTATGTCTATGACATGGTGGGCTAAATAAAGTGCTCTGTGCAAAAATAATTAGATTTCCATGCAGCAAGTGCTGCTGCCATTTACAGTGCATAATAAAGAATAAAATGCACAGAAATTTTACACTGAAGAGGAATCTAGTTTTACCATGACAAATTAATTTTTCATGTTTCGTTGGTTACTCAAGAATAAAAGAGATGGGAAAATGTCTGGATCATACAACTGCCTCACTGACAATAATGAACACAACTGAAAAAATCCTCCCCTTTCCCATTTATATACAATAAAGGAAAACAGCGAGAAGCTCAGCTCTTGGCTGAACTCTTGGAAATATCACATATCCATAAGAACTGTTAAAATTGAGTTTCACGATCACGTCGGATTCACTCTGGATGTATAAATGATCTGCCTCATGAATATAGAGTAACTCCTTTCTTCATCACACATATGACTTCTCTTAATTCAAAAACTGTCACTGCACAAAAACTCACTGTGATTTTTGCATTTTATCTGCTTTAAAATACAGGCTGAAACCCTTTCCTGAAGAAATTTCTAGCTGAATACTAGATGAGTAATTATCAAACTAAGACTATGGACAGTATTGATGTAGCCAAGGGGAGCCCTTACCTGATGAAGCAAAACAACATATGACAGTAACTGTCACCTTTATTGTAGATAAAGATGTTTCAGCAGATAAATAATATTTAGTTTTAAATAAGATTTTGGCAGCTTCTCTCATCAGAGATTATTCAACAAATCAAGATGCTATTGGAGAAAAGGATCATCATTTTTGTAGATTCATAATTCATGAAAGGAAGAGCAAAAGGTCAAGTTAATCAATAAAGAGAGGTTGCTAGAAGAATTTCAGAGATCTATACTTTTCAGTACATGCATAACTGATCTAAAAAGACGTAGGTAGTCAGAGGGCAAAATTTACTGTTGTTTTTAAAAAATATTACAACTAAATCTGTCTTTGAAGAGGTGAGGACCATGCTGAGTGAGCAGAAAATAAAAAGATAGAAACTCTGTGCAGTCCACTAGGAAATACTGTAAATGGGGAAAAAGCAGTAACAACTAAATGTAGCAATAATGACGCTAAAATAACTGCTCTACCAAGGATGTAAAACTCCTGGTCAGGGCAAATAGTTCTGTGAGAATGTCAAGAGAGCCCTCAGTTATTGCTAAAAACATAGTAAATGCAGTAATATCAATTATTAGAAAGGGACTAGAGAACAAACTCATTTTGCCTTTGTAAGTGCCTATAGTTCAACTGAATGTTCTTCATGTTCCTTATCTGAATGAGGCTATGGCAAAGTAGGAAATCCATGCAAAAGGACAGAAAGAAAATGACTTCTAAACTTCTAAGGAGACTATTTTTGTTAAGAACTCTTCAACCTGGTAAAAGTCCCCACAACTCAGGTTAGAAGCTATGGGAGTCTTTAAAGCAAGAGGCAGCGCTGAGGAGGTAATAGAAATGCTTCTACACTGTTTCTCAAAACGCAAGAAGCGATGGATACCACAGCAGGTTTACAGGGAAGGGCAGGAAGTACTGTTACATATAGCCTACATAGCTCTTGACAAATTTTTTGCTTTAGGATGTTTTGGTAGATAATGCATAAAGAGATCCGAAGTAAACAGGGCATTTCACGGAACATATGTCTAACCTGTCTGTACTTCAATGCAGTGGTCTGGATACAGCTTCCACAGCAGAAAGTGCTGCTCTATACTGGTCTTCGGTCTTATACTTTCTATAAGCATTCATTTTGCTGTCTCCAAGGTCAGAATACAGTCTAGGACTGACTTAATTTTTGGGGTAGCGGCTTTTTTTGGTTCAGTATACTATCACCCAAGGCAGTGTAAAATTCAAATCATGTTTTAATTTATTGTATAGTAGCTTAGTATTGATTTGCTGGCCTGTAACGTTAACTTTAGTTAGGGCACAGAGCATTAGGTGTGAAAGGACATATCACAGACTGATACAGCTGTCCATTCGTGTCAGCAAGAACAGGGTATGAAGTAGTATTTCACCCTGCAAAAGAGAGCTTCAGAAAAGCTTTCTTATCTTTACTGCAAATACTTCATACCATCATGGAAAAGCATAAGGAAACTACAACACACAAACAGTCCACCCACTAAAATTTGTTCATAAAGCTTATTAAATAACCTGCAGTAACACAAGCAAGGTGAGAAGTGTTTGTGCTTTAAAAGACTTTAATAGGAAAGGTACACATTGATTGAAGCTTTTAGATTTTTTTTTTCTTTCGTCCTTCTGTTCTCACTCTAGCACCTCTGAAATTATAAAGAAATATATTTTTATTAGACTCATAGTATCTGCTGAGATATGCTTTCTCTGGCAGTAGTAAACAGCAAACAAGTTAGCTGAGAAGTGATGGATTAGAGAACTAAGGGTAAAAGACATTCCCAGCATCACAGCTATTAATAAGAAAACATATATTCCTAACAGTAAAACACTTCTATAAAACCAAATGCTTTTTAACTTGGTGGCACTTCATGCCTCAAAGGACATCCAAGCAAGCATATTTGGATGAAAGGGATACAGAACATGCTCTGCTGGTGTTTGCTTTAAGGAGTCTGTGGGAGCAGCTCATGGTAGACAGGAAGATTGCTCCAAATACCAGCTAAGGACAAATGTAAATCTGGACTTTAGGAAGACAGCATATGTAAAGGGTGAATGGCACTCAGTGGTCTCCAGGGATGCTTTTAGACAAAACTTACATGGTTTCCTGAAAGAGAAATAATTCTTTCAAAAATTCTTTCAAAACTAGTAAAAAGTTCAAAACAAGTGTTGAAGTGGCTCTGACAAAGCTTTAGATATGAATGGCACATCTCCCTTCTTTGTAATTTAAAAGGGGATAATAACAGAGAAGAAAGACTGTGCAAATGTTTTAAGGAGGTTTTGAAACCTCATAGGTTACATGTAGCAGTCCGTGTCCTCTTAGGATAGTGGTATTGCAGAACAAAGCAAATGATAGTTTAGAGCCAGTTATTTTATTACGTGAACAACTGTCTCAGGGCTGTATTTCTCTTCTACAGCCTGCCTCAAGTTCAGTGCAAGCCCACAACAGTAACCTGCTCTTGCTGCAGACACGTCATGGAAATACGTGGCCTGAATTACTGAATGAATGTATTTCTGCTGAACAGTTGCCTTTATTTCATTATAACTTCATTTTATGTTCCATTGCCTAACAAAACTGAGCTGAGATATTATAGGATGTATCTTAACCACTAATTTTTGCTCCCTGAAAAGACTGAGAACTAGAAATTAAAAGTTCACTCTCCATCAATTAACATATAAGTTAACACTCTAGGTAATTATCTGAGATTGCAACTCCATTCTCTGACCTGCACTGTCCTTACCTTAGCATAGGCTTCTCTTCAATGTCATGTACTCTGGACAAGTTCTTCCAAGAACCACCAGGATAGCTTACAAACCCAGAGAGTTTGTAAAGAAAATACAATAAAAATCTGTATTGCAATGTGACCTGGAGATCTGGCCTCGCTAACTAGGAAACTACTCAGGGTTGGCTGATGAGAATGGGAACTATTACTGATTTGTTGGAACAAGTACAATAGGCAATGGAGCAAGTCAGCTAGGGAAAGTGTTAAGAAACCAGAAAAAAAAAAAAGACTTTAAAATATCCTGTCATCATTAGTTTAAAAAATAGTGGAATTAGTTTTCCCATAATACCGGGAATGAATTTGAACTGGTCCATTGAAAGTCAGTCTGCTCTGTGCTTAGGACTCAACCAGTTTGTTAAATCACATTTTAGACACAACTCGTCATGTGTCATTCAGCTGTCACTAATAATTTGGCCAGCATGAAACATTTTGATCATATTGCAGGAGGGAGATTGAAAACTAATTGAACTGGAAAAACATGTTCTTTCCACTGGGGAAATAAGGGAGGAAAGAAATATTAGTTTTTGTGCTGTCATTCTCTGAGCCTCCAATTTTAATAAAACGGATGCTTTATAAACAATCAGATTTGAAATGTAGCTCAAAGACTAGATTTTTGTCACTTCTCAAAAAAAAATTAATATTAACAGCAATGTTAAATTAGCCACATACTGAATCCTTAACATAAACCAAAAATATATTATATTATATTATGGAAACTAGTGAAGTAGAAATAAAATAAATTACAGAAGTACAAACTGACACTTATAATGTAGAAAACCTAATTTCTGAGAAGTAGTTCCTCACATCCTGTGAAAATCGCTGTTCATGCCTAATACTGACAGAGATTCAGATTTATATATGCAGCCCATAATTTTCTATTAGATGCCTGAGGGCTTCTGTGTCATTCTAGAAGTACCAGGGACTTCTGATGAATGAAGGGTCAAGCTTTGAGTCCGATGTGCTGCACCCATGCTTTGCAGTGTGTCGTGCTAGCAGGCAGGTGCCACTGGTTCCAAAGGGAGCTGGGACTGGCCCTGCAGGCAGAAGCAATTAAAAGCTGGTACAGAAGTGCTGCCACAGGAGAAAAAGTCTTCCAGGTTTTAGACAACATTGGGAGAAATTTTGGGCTGAAATGCATTGGTGCGTAAGAACAGGAATCAGAGGCTGGAGTAAGATAAAACTGGTCTACTCCATGAAGTCCTGGACCCCACTAAAAACACTGCCTTTTTTAAATTGTTGAATGCATGTATTACACTCAAAATCTTGTTTATGGGCAAAGCAGAAATACACATTATATATGTACATAAAGCCAAGAATTTACTGTTAGTACAGTGGAAACCTTCAGAATCTAGTCATTATCAGTCCAGACATGAATGTTACAGAAAAAGAAAGAATAATAATACAGTTAGAATTTTTATACACACACTTCGCTTCCACCCCTTTTCCTGGCGTTTATGATTGCCTTTGCCCTGCTGGTCTGGGTCCTAATGCTGGTTGTTTCGGTGTGGTGACAGTGGTGAGATGCCATGGCAAGTTGCCAGCACCTGGAGTCCTTTTCTGGGAGGAATATAATGTTCTTTTCAATAGTTTCTTTTTCCTCATTTTAGGATACTCCTGGATTAATTTCTATGTGTTTGTTATCACACTTTTAAGCCTTTTATCTTTTGTTTGATCAACAGCTCTACATTATACCTGAAATCTATCTGTGATGCCTTTTACATATGCTAGTGTCCTGGTTTGAGGTAAAAGAGCTAGATATTGTTTCTTTGGTCTCTTTGTGATGTTTAAAATCAGTTTTGTCCAGTTCTGCAGTTTTTTAAACTGACTATGGCTGAGCTGTTTATAGCTATGAGATTTACAGTACCAAGTGGGTGCTCCATCTTTTATCACCCCATGAGTGCCCTCTGTGCTGCATCCTATGGCTTCACTACTCAACAACCCTGTACCAGGCCTGTATTTCTCTATACTACATCTTTATGTCGGAGTCATAAATATCTCATTCTACATAGAAAAATTCTAGTTGCTGCTACCTATGCAAACCTATGGTTGTGTCATACAAAAATGCTAAAAATAAAATAAACCAGCCATGAACATCAGGTCAGTTACTGAAATTATTGTCACAGCTAAAACAAGTAAGACAAAGCTGCAACTGGTCAAGAAAAGTTTGGACTGAGCATGCCTGTCAAGCCGCAGTCCTGAGAATTTACAAATACATTCCAAAGCTTGTGGACCATTGCTAACAATGGCAATATCGCATTACAGGGCTGCATGGTTGCACAGAGCTGAGATGCAGCCCACTTCCTAGAAATTATGTTCTGAGGAGAGTCAGATTTTTATTTGTGTGCAACTTTATTGGGCACAGGCCTTTTTAACGGTTTTTATTTCATAGTTTAATTAGCTATAGAAAGTACTGCATAGAAAAGAGGGTTTGCATGCAAATTAAATGGCTGTTTGGGAACAGCAATAGCTCGGCAAGATGCAACAAGTAGCAGACTTTGTGCAGTTTTAGTGCAGAAGGGAGAATGCAAGGGTCTCTTTCAATGCCATCACTTAGAGTTCATCAGTGAGAGAGCCTAAATTCTGGAACGGTGAGCCCTGATGATGAAGCCTCTCTCCCAAACCTGCAGCCCTGTAGAAGCCCTGGTTAGCACTGCACTAGCACAGCAGGTCCCCGAGCAGGAATAGTTCACCTCAGTATGAAATCAGTCAAATTCATTTACTTTGTTGGGGTCAGACCACTTCTTGTTTAAGTTAATAGGAAGCCTTTTATTAACTTCAGTTGCATCTGGATAGTTCCCACACTGACACTTGGAGAGATCTTTCAGTAATATTTACTAATCTATTTTGCACTAGCACAACAATGAATGATGAACAGTTATTTGTTCTCCACAGTCATAAAACTAAATCACATAATAAGCAGATCTTAAAGGATTTCCAGTAGTAACTGATGTGTGGAACAAGCCTGAAAATGTTTTTAAACCTTGAAAATAAAAGTCTGACTGAAAGAATACTTGTAAGTCTGTAAGATCTTAAGATGTTAGCATAGAATTATAAAATAATACTTTTATATTAATAAACAATAAAAAAATTCAAAAAAAAAAGCATCATGCTGCCACTTGCTTTAAATCTTTATTGCTCAGTTAACATTAAGGAAGTAACATAGCTCAAAAGATGTTCTAAAAGTCCCAAAGAAGCATCGTGCATAAATATTCTGTATTACTCCCTGACTCTTTCTGTTCCTTTCTAAGGAGTCTAAAAATCCATTTCTATCATAGTGATTTTTCAAAGGCTTGTTTTGATTTCATACAAGGAACTTACTTTCCATCTTGATGAATTGCTCTTTGTCCAATGGATCAGAATTTCCATTCAACTGTAAACCATAATTAAAATGTGTTGCTGTAAACAAAAGCAGTCTAACTGGTTGTTCCTGTTCTCTTCTTACTGCTTCAGGCATGCAGAAAATTCAAAGTCATCTTTAATTCTCTTTCATGAGATGGCAATATTACTATGTGAGTTGTCTCCCAGCATGTTCTCTATTCCCTGGTGGATGAAAGTTTGGTCAGGTGAGAGGGAACACAAACCTCATTCCTGCTATCTGAGTAACACCGACATAAATAATATATATAGCTTATAGGATTAATATTAACAAAGTACAAAATGCCAAGCAGAACTGCACCTACATATACAACTGTGCCATCTTTACATTGGCTTCTGACAGAAGAAATAAGTGAGTGAAGCCGTGGAGTTCTAAAATTTGCCTGTTGAGGTGGGAGCAGAAAAAATGAGAAATAGATGTCCTGTCAGTGATGGTATGAAACCAAAAACCTGTTAAGAAAAGCTTCCCCCTCAACATTTATCATAAATTAAGGTAAAGCACTGCCTTTCCAGTATTTAAAAACTAAAGGGAGAAAAAGTAATGTGATCTTTTTGCTGTTTGTTGCTGGAATTTGACCATTTTCTCTGAGATCAGAAGGACTATTGAGTCACCTTTTTATACCAGCCTCCATCATCTGTTTATTCAAGATATGAACCTGAGACGACGCTATGTGGTACCCTTTTAATTTCAGAGCTCTGAGTTCACATGCCTCTAAAGCTGTAGTCTCTAGCATTTTATTCTGTCTCTGGAAGATATTTCTCATCCCTAACCACTCACATTAAAAAAAAAACAAACAACCAAACAAAAGAACAACCCAAAAAAGTTTACCTGAAATGCAAGAAAAAATGTTTTAAGGCATTCTAAGACTTATTTTCCTGAAAGTTTCAAATTGGCTGTAAAACTCTCTGATCAAAGTCTGTGATGTCAAGAAAAGGAGTCTTGTTGACATCACTATGTTTTGCAGCTAGGCTTTAGGACTTAAAACAGTGTTATACCAAACAATTTTTAAATCATAAATAAGGGTTTCTCAGAGTCACTTGAAGGTGTGGCATTCACAATTTAAAAGTCCATAGCCTGTTATTTTTCAAAAAAATGAAGCTTCAAAGTCCTATGCTGTAAATGGAATGAATTTGGCCCTTTGTAAAGCGTGACTTTTAGTGCAAGGGATGGAACATGGGATAGAGATTGTTTTAAATGCCATAAACTCTTCTGTTTGGTGATAAGTCCTCCCTAAGCTTCTCTTAATTTGTTTCCAAACAAGAAAGGCTGTAGAAGTTAAATCCCAGATTACTCCCACCAGTGAAAAAAATCTTCAATACCATCCTACAGCTCTTTTTTTTCTAATGAGGAAGTATCTTGCTGGAAAGGAATAGAAAATAGAAAATAGAAAAGAAACACTTTTAAATCTTACCCTTTGTGACTCAACTGTGTTCTGGCCTAAATAGGAAAAAAGTCTTATTTTCTCTTGTACGCAAATTGTCTGTGGCACTTCTCTTGTCTTTTTCTCCATGTTTTTCTCAAGTAACAGAGATTGTTGGGACTAGCTGGCCATGGCTTTGATGTGAATCTTCCTCTCCTATAGTGGTTTCTAAAGAAGGTCTAAAGGCCTTTAACTATAAAAAGTCAAATTTTATTACATGAAGAACAGAATGCTTTCCAAATAGCAAAAACTCAAAGTAAGGAAGATCAATGGAAATTAAAGTTATTAAACTTTGTACATCTCCCTCCCAGCCTGCAGTGCATGTTCTTGCATTTATGGAGTTAGACAGCATCTTCCACATGGCAGCAAACTGCTATCTAGAGAATTCCTTTCACTCTGTCACCCTTTCTAGTCCCTGAGACTGAACCTACATGGACACATCAAACAGCTCTAGGGAACCCTCCTGGGCACTGGGAGTCAGTCATTTGCACAGCCAAACTGCTCAAGCAGACACCAATTGTGCTCCCTGCTGACCAAGGCCATCCCTGACAAACCCCAGGTGTGGCTCCAGAGCCAACACAGCTGAAGACCATTCCCAAAAGATGCACTGGATTCAGCCACCCTATTTCAGAGGGTCAGAGACCCTGATAGGGCAGGTAGGGACTGCTTTGTGCTACTTGAATGCAGTGTTAGGGAATGGTATCACAGCTATGGACAGAGGTTTTTAATCTGTTTGGAGGCTCTTAAGTCTCTGTGAGCCTCTGAGCCTTGGGCACCCCATAGGAATTGGTGGATCTCAAGTCCATACTGTGCTTCTCTGCTTATCACACCTTGCAGCCCCCTCCCCTCCTGAGCATCCTCTAGGGCAATCTCTTTCTCCAGGCTGTGTGTTTCTAGCCCAGTTAGTCTTTTTTAAATTGACCTGACAATATAGTATAAAGAAATCAAATAAGCAATTGTTGTTTCTTCATATGGATGTATATATATATTTTATATTTTTTTAAAATTAAGTTGAATAGTGAGTAATGTGGGCCAGCTCTTAAATACAGAAAAGCTCTGCAGTGCATAACTCGCTCATCCAGAGTTATACTGGGTGCTGGCCTGGTTTTGTGTAAATAAGGAAATTTTTTCCCAGGCTTGGTAGATGTTGCATGAGGAAACAGAGAAGGAAGAAGAATTGCTGTGTCAGATATGATTTGCCTGCTGGGATCATCTCACCATAACAGTTTTCCAACCATGAAGAACCCTAAGCAATGATCACGCTTTGGTGTTCTACCTACATCAATTTGAGAACCGAAATATCTGGCTTAAGTAAATCTTTATATATTATGAAGTATTTGTGTGAACCCTATTGACCTGTGGTATACAGAGGATCAGACTAGATGATATGATGTTCTCGTCTATTTCTTACTTCAGTAAGATTAGAAAAAGACAACATTTTCAAAAATGTTTTGTTCAAGCTATGTTTGAAGCACAGATGAAATCCCCTCATGATGTAATTCTTCAAGGAGGTCTCTGGGCCAACCTGCAGTTATATCATGTGGTTATCATAAAACAAGCATCTACTTCCAATAAATATTTAGTTGGATGAGAACACACAGCAAAAGAAAAGGCCAACCTACCTCACTTCTCAAATCAGCTACCCACTGTGAAAGCTAAATAACACTCTTTCAGGACTCTGGATTTCTGAATAAGTTAAAAGACAAAGAAAAAGAAAAAAAAAAACCAACCAGGAAAGCCAGTAATAAAGAATTTGCTATAGAGTACAGATTCTTAACATGACTTATGAGGATATGTATATAAAATTTATATTAATTTTTCTTTTTCCTTGTCCTCTTTCCTGAATCTGCTCTGGCATTTAATGAACATAAAAGATTTTTCATTAAAAAGGAACTTTTAGAAAAAATGAAAGGGTCTTTTAACACAAAGTTAAAAGTGGTAAATTATGCTGCTACTGTCGCAGAGCACGGGTGTACACTGCATTTTAAAGAAGAGGAATTATGTAGGTATGAAGAAAACAAGATGAAATGCTGACAGAACTGTCTAGAAACAACTGTCTTTAAAGGTCAGTGTGTCTGTTATTCAGGGAAATGAATATTAACCCTATTTTTAAATGGTCCCACTTCTCTTTTTCACTTACACATTTATTTCAGGTTAATGGTTCTCTAGTACTTGAGTGAAGTACAACCTTTTTTCTTGTATTTAGGCTAGGTTTCCAACAAAACAATAAAAAAGAGGAGATTTTGCACATCATGGTGCAGAGACTGGGAAAAATTATTCCTATGGTAGAACTGAACCTTGAAAAGGATATAAAGCAGAAAGTGGGAGAGGACTATAAAGGGGAAAAGGAGTGAACTGAAAAGTCAGAAAGCAACCAAAGGAAAGAAAAAACAGAGAAAGCATAGGTAGAGACAGCAATTTTTGAATGTGAGAGATTTCAATTTCTGCAAAAGAATTGAAGCAGCTACATGAAAAGAGAGGAAGATAAAAACTTAATTAGTGACATGAGAGAACAGATTTTGCAGGCCTTGGGCGTACTGAAACTGCAGAATTTTAAACAGTGCATATATTTACCTCATTGTAGCTCAAATGTTGAAACCTTAAAACACAACTGAAAAACATCTGAAAATATTCGGACAGCTTTGGAAATAGTCCCAGAGTAGTCATGTGAATTCCAACTGAGGGACTGGATTGCACGTGAGGACATGTTTTACAAGAGTTATTTTTAATAACTTTGAAAAAAAATCAAGAGAAAAAAAGAAGTTTTAAAAACTTCGGTAAAGAAGATCCTATGTTTTGGAGGGTAGTCAGAAGAAACATACGGAAAGGTAAAATTAGGTGACAGAGATTCCTGCACAAAATGCGGGAGCTGTACAGCAACAGGACCAACTGATCAGTAACGTCCTCTCTGATGCTGCTGACAGCATGTCTGGAGAGGCAGGAACAACAGAGGGTCTGCTGCTAGAAGTGTGACTCATGGCTCAGGTGTCCCAAACACTCATATATAGTCGTTAAGAAAGGAGACACTGTTGCTTAAGGAAGCTCTTCAAGTCTGTTCTAACAGGGATGCTAGGAAGGCTGCAGGCAATTGAGCAGTCAATGCTTTCCTGCTCCTGCCTGAAAACAGGCACTGGTGGAGCACTAAGGTGAAAGAAGCCTCTTTGAAGAGAAACACCGAGCATTTGAGGAGAAAATGAATTAGATGAAGTAGGCGACAGGAACAGCAGACTGACTTATGCACAGTAATCGATATACCCACCGAGTTTAGCTTGGTAAAACTCTACCACCCTTGTGTACTTCTATAACCAACGAAAATCACATCTTCACTGACTTAAATGTAAAATGTCTTTTATTTGTTGAATTCTAGGGGATCTTCTTTTGTTGTGAATGTCACAGTGGGACATCCTTCAACACTGTGTAGTGCTAAATCTTTGGTATTTTTAAATGGAAGAAGGAGACAAGATAATGAATAGTTTGTGTTGCAACACAGAAGAGAAGACATCTTCTGTACCTTCTGAATATGAGGAGTAATTTCAAAGCCTCTGGAACAAGTTGCAGAGGAAAAGTTATGAAGTAAGATGTAGAATAAAAGGAGAAATGGAGTGAACACAATCTGGAATTAATCTGATTTTATACAGGGGACTTGACCATATGAGTTACTGCATAAAGCCAATTGTGGATTAAATGTATGTTTAATTTTAATACCCATGAAATTAGAACACACAGCCAGGAACAAAAAGGCCTAAAGGTTAAAGACTTTTCTGGTAGACTCGTGAGTTAAAACTGGAACATGGGATCTGAAACGTAGGACTACAGACAATTTGTAAGTCACGGCAGCTAAAATACTTAAGTCTAAGAAGAAAGAAATTGAAAAAAGAAATTGAAATATTAGTTAACACGAAGCTTAAGGTGCCTCTAGTCATGAAATTAGTGTAATTATGCCTACATCACAAGGACTGAATGCAGAGGAGTTGGCACTGTATGCCATCTCATCTCCTGAGGATGCTTATCAAACAGCACTGCTGCTAGAACTAAAAATTCTGACTGCTCGCCATAGTATCCTCTAGAGGCAAACAGCAGCGACTTGAACTAACACTGACCAAAAGAGAAAAGTGAAATAACTTTCTTAAGGTGTGAGAAGCATACTTAAAAACAGACATGTACTCAAGGCTACTTTATTCCATTTTGCTAGCTTTAACATTTTTTTTTGCTACTAGTTTCGTAAAATGCATATGTCTATATGCGCACTGTTCCATAAAGAGAAATTTCCTACTTATATTTCCCTGCTTACTCAAAGTTTTCTCATTTTACTAATATACACTGTCACTCCCCTGAAATTTGAGAGATTAACTGATTTTGAGCTCACTGCAGACATCCCTCAGAAACAGCTTTTTAGCACTCTGTGCATAAAAAGATACTGATTTCCAACAGCCTTGTGGGATTATTTGTACCTATTTAAACTCTGTGAAAAATGCTACTGAATCACACTAAAGCAGAAAACTAAAAAATGTACAAGGCTGCAGAGGATCATATATGATGCCTGACATTTCATTGAGCTTTGTAATCAAGAAAGATACAGTTGCTATTCCACCATATCTATAGAAACATCAGTCAGAGTTCTTCCTGCAGAGTATTGAGTAAAAATATACTTACACAGTGAAACACAATTTAGCAACAGCATTGTCATCAGATTGACTCCAACCACTTGATTTCTGATTCCTAAGAGTAAAATATTAGACTAGAAAATAGTCAAAGTTGTGAACAACTGTATCCTCTGAATCATGCTGAATTACCGTGACTAAGACTAGGGACTTTTCTGAAGTCCTTACACATTTTTGCTTTAAATTACATATACCTCCAGCACACTTGAAGTGAACCGTAAGAGGAAAGAATATACGACTTTTTTGACATAAACACTCATTAATTATATAAAAGTAAAGCAGTAAACTGTACTTTACACTTGGTATTTTAAAGTATTGAAATGTAGATATTAAGTAGTCCTAAAAAGAAGGTAAAAGGATACAAAATTTTGTTGCTGCCATTTTCTTACATGCATAGAAGTAGGAAACTTTCACTAAATCTTTTGAAAGGCTAAAAGGACAACAGTGAAACCATACAATCATAGAATGGTTAGAACTGGAACGGACCTTGAAAATCATTTAGTTCCAACCCCCCCTGCCATGGGCAGGGACACCTCCCACTAGACCTGGTTGCTCAAAGACGCATCCAGCCTGGCCTTGAACACCTCCAGGGATGGGGCATTCACAACTTCTCTGGGCAACCTGTTCCAGTGTCTCACCACCTTCACAGTAAAGAATTTCTTCTCAATATCTATTCTAAATCTACCCCGTTTCAGTTTAAAACTGTTACCTCTCATCCTGTTGCTACACTTCCTCATGAAGAATCCCCTCCCTATCTTCCCTGTAGGCCCTTGGAAGGCCTACTATAAGGTCTCCCCAGAGCCTTCTTTTCTCCAGGCTGGACAACCCCAACTCGCTCAGCCTGTCTTCATAGGAGAGGTGCTCCAGCCCTCTTACCAGCTTCGTGGCCCTCCTCTGGACTCACTCCAACAGGTCCAGGTCCTTCTTGTGTTGGGGGCTCCAGAGCTGTTGCATTATTCCAGGTGGGGTCTCAAGAGAGCAGAGTAGAGTATAGTTTTTACAGAGTAAACGACAAAAACCATTATCCAGCTGTAGAATTTCAAACTTTAGTTTTGGGGTAGATTTATTTTGAAACTGAAGTCAATGTTATTCAGTGTCCCTTGCTCTGATTTCCTTGTCAACTTTATGTTTAATGAAGGGAATCATTATTATGTAATTAATTTTGACAACTCAAAATTGTCAGTCAAGAAAGAGCAGTGCTACTTTTATTATTGATTATTTTTTCCTTTAAAATGGTTACTCTCTATAGCTCTCTCTCAGTCACAAATGTGTTTACCTTTCCTGGTAATTTCAAATGCCAAAATACCCTGTATCAAATCAGTGGCTTAGTCAGTTATTGAATGGACTGAATTAAAGCCACATTCTGAGCTTGCTCTGCTCACTGAACACTATTATTACAGGTATCATGTACAGACCTTTGACAGTTAGTGCAACTCATTTAATTCTATTTAAATTACTATAATCCAGACTGAGGCATATAATTTATAATGGTCTTCAACACAGAAAATAAATGAAGACTTCAGGTTTTATTACCTTTTCATTGTTAAAAAATATTTTAAATAGTCAACAAGACTGTCTACATCATACTGAAATTGTACCACTTCAGTCTCGCTCGGTCTAATAGTACACTTCAGTTACACTAATTCACAATAAAAAGGCACAGATAGGTCCAATGGTTAGGACAGAATAACAGGACATCTTTTTCCTTGCTTCTGTTTCTGGCTCTGTCATCATACTCTGATCTTGCTTAATTTTTCTAATCTTGAATTTCCTCTGCTGTGTGCACTGTGCCATCCCCCACATCTTTGTGGAGACAGAACAAATGCAGCCACACTGGACATGAAAGGTGAGAGTGCAGGCAGATTAAATAGCTACAGGGCTGGCTACCCTTCATGCTGCAACGAAGGTGTAGCCTACTGAGAGGTCCGAACGCAAGGGTAAATATCACTTACATGGGAATTCTTGGCTCACGCTGAGCACTAATGTTATTCTGTGCGCTCTCCCCTGTGTGTAACTACGCACACTACAAAAGGCAATTACTAGCTCTCGAGCAGTTAGGCTACCTACAGTCTTGGCAAACTGGGGTCCTGACTTCCCCAAGGTGACAAAGGACCCCTAGCTTGATGCTCACAACACGCGCCTAACCCCTTTGGCAACTGCAGTAGGCAGGCTTCACAGGGGAATTTCTGAAGTGCAGATGTAGTTGTTTTTGAAAACCATAGAGAGTTAGAAACCTCTGAGAAAGAAACAAAGAAACTAACACACTAGTATCAGAAATTCAGCATGTAATTTCTGCTGTTTTATATCACTCTCACTGTAAGTTCTGGGATTGGTCAAGAGTTAAAATCTTTAAAGTCCTTTCCATCTTCTAGATCTGGTCTACTGGCATGCAGCAACAGAAGAGCTTCCTTCTCACAGATGGTGAGAGCTTTTTTTTTTTCCCAGTCAGTTAACATTTTCCATAGCCTTACACAAGGTAATATCAACCTTCACTGACAATTGCAGACTTTTTTATTTCACTGGGGAGAAGTAAATTAGAAATTAAATGCTTTAAAAAGCTTCCCATTTGCCACAAAATAAGAAGGCTGTTCTAATAAAAAAATAGAAATATTGTGAAGACTGCAACAAAGAAGGCAGCTGAAACATAGCATGCTGTTCACAAAATAAAATGTTGCTCACAGGTGTATTCAGTTGATTCCCAGCTTGTTGTTTATGGCAAACAGAACAATGTCATCATCAATAATGGATTAATTAGCAAAGAAATGGAGCTGAATTGAGTTTTATTGTGAAAACTGTGTTGTTTGTTTGATGGCTGCACCCAAAGGGTTGTGGTTAATGGGTCAATGTCCACGTGGCGGCCAGTGACGAGTGGTGTCCCACAAGGGTCAGTACTGGGACCAATGCTATTTAACATCTTTGTTGGAGACATGGACAGTGGGATCGAGTGCACCCTCAGCAAGTTTGCCAATGACACCAAGCTCGGTGGCGCGGTTGACACACTGGAGGGAAGGGGTCCCATCCAGAGGGACCTGGACAGGCTTGAGAGGTGGGCTAATGCAAATGGCCTGAAGTTCAACCAAGCCAAGTGCAGAGTCCTGCACCTGGGACGTGGCAATCCCAGGCATAAATACAGGCTGGGCAGAGAATGGCTGGAGAGCAGCCCTGAGGAGAAGGACTTGGGAGTGCTCATGGATGAGAAGCTCAACATGAGCGGGCAGTGCGCGCTGGCAGCCCAGAAAGCCAACCGTATCCTGGGTTGCATCAAAAGAAGCGTGGCCAGCAGGGCACGGGAGGTGATTCTCCCCCTCTACTCTGCGCTTGTGAGACCCCACCTGGAGTACTGTGTCCAGCTCTGGAGTCCTCAACACAGAAAGGACATGGAACTGTTGGAACAGGTCCAGCGAAGGGCCACTAAGATGATTAGAGGGATGGAGCACCTCTCCTATGAGGACAGGCTGAGAGAGCTGGGGCTGTTCAGCCTGGAGAAGAGAAGGCTCCGGGGAGACCTGATAGCAGCCTTTCAGTATCTGAAGGGAGCCTACAGGAGAGCTGGAGAGGGACTCTTTGTCAGGAAGTCTAGTGATAGGACAAGGGGTAATGGTTTTAAATTGGAAGAGGGGAGATTTAGATTAGATACTAGGAAGAAGTTCTTTACTGTGAGGGTGGTGAGGCACTGGAACAGGTTACCCAGGGAAGTTGTGGAGGCCCCATCCCTGGAAGTGTTTAAGGCCAGGCTGGATGGGGCTTTGAGCAACCTGCTCTAGTGAGAGGTGTCCCTGCCCATGGCAGGGGGGTTGGAACTTGATGATCTTTAATGTCCCTTCCAACTCTAACCATTCTATGAAAAAAAAAGTCCATATATAATTAATTTTAAAAGTGATTTTTCTTTTTTTAAATTTTGCTGACCAGGTTGAAGGCAATCTTCACTTCTTACCAAGATATAGCTCTAATAAATCTAATCTAATAAATCTAATAAATCAACCCAAACTGGTCTTTCCTTATAACAAACTGTGCAGTTTGCTCCTTTCTGAAATATAAAGCTAGTTTGATCGTAGTTAATTTGAATGTCAGAGCAAGAAAGGAGAAATATTTATCCATTCACTTTTCTTCACTGGAATTTGGATGTAAGACAATACATGTTGTCTACGTATGATTTTATGGCTGTGCAAATCCAATACAATGATCCAGATGCCTGTCAATATGCTATTCAGAAATTATATATCAAATGCTTTTAGGGAAAGAAATGGTTATGGAACTATGTCTGGCTATTGATTTTCTTTCTAATTGCTGACTAGCAAACTATACAGAATGATTTTTTTTTTCTGATTTAGTCTCTGGTTGTGTTTATCATTATCATTGCATTTCAAGAACTGGAATTCTTCATTGTTTTCTGCCCATACACTGAAAAAAAAGAAAAAAAGCAGAAAGGTTATGTTCGGGACAAAGAATTTACAGGTTAAATCAAAGGGATAAAACGGCAGATGATGAATGTTGGGAAATACTGATACAACATTGACTAGTTAGCAGTTCGACACTGTTTAAAAGTATTAGGATGCTGGTAGGTTGATACTTGAATTATACAATTATCCTCACTCCTTATGGTGAGACATCCCAGGTATCACACTTCCCCCAAGGCTGTCAGCCAGTGAGTAGTCACAGTGGAGTCTGCCACAGAGAAAATGTCTGCTTTTGTTAGTTTTTGTAAAATTAGCCAGTTAATTCTGAGCACAGTAATCTGACATTTTGGAGATTTTGACGAATACCTTGATCCCACAATTGTTATTTGAATCTCTTTCCTTTCAAATCTTACTGCTGTGTCAAATATTGTCCGTAAGGTACATGAATATTTTTCTTCATCTAGCTTCAAATGACAAAATAGCTGTCTTCATCATCCCTGTGTTCTTGTGTGGAATGCAAACTACTTCAATTCAGTCATATACAAAACATATACACCTTTTTAAACTGTATAAAAGGCAAAACTGTGTCATGGTTTCACCAGAAAATGTCTGTATCTGTGTAGATACAAACCCAGTGGAAAAGAAAATTCATCAAATGTCTTTTAAAGAGAATGATGAGAGTTAGCTCTTCAGAAATCAATCTTTCTTGTTTAGCTGATCTTCCCTGTATATAAAATTATTTATCACTTCATAGCATTTTGTAATACAAAACCAGGATTAGACTTCTGCTGCTGTATTAAGATAGTCCTGGGGCTGAAGTGCAAGTACGAAAGCTGATGATGTCTTTGAGTGTTTTCCTGAGACACATACTATGTCTTTCTGAAGATTTAAAGGTTTTCTCTTATTTGTATTTCAAGAACATTGTTCCAATATGATTTTAGGCAAAAAGACATTTAACAATTTTGGTTGGTATTGAAAAGTTGTATATGCTTTTCACTTTACAGTGAAAAGGTCCAAAACATTTCTTCAAGGTTGTTTTCAAGAATTCTGTGCACAAGGAATAATTTATAGCTCTGGAGACAGTCTCCAATCTGTCTACCTGAACAACTAAAAGTAAAGATAATAAGTTAACACTACCAAGCATTTGCTTTTTACTTTTAATTACATTTCCCCAACATAAAATTTCACATTTTAAGCTCTTTCCATCATGTTGTATTATAGCCACAAAACATGCTCTTCAGATATCTTTTAGAAGACATTTTGCACAATTGATGGCTGTCAGGTAAAAAATGGTGGAATCACAGATATTGCAGAGTGGCTGATGTGAAAGGGACACCTAAAGATCACCCAATCCAACCCCCCCTGCACCAACCACAGCCACCTGCAGCAGGTTGCTCACAGCTGTGTCCAATTGAGCTTATGGATCTTTTGAGTAAACCAGCTCTGCACAAATCATCTCAAGCCAAAATTAAAATATTCATGGAGGGGTGACATCATCTAGCTCATTGCTTTTCGTATACTTGAGCTGCCCTCTGACAAAACATTCTATCTTTTTTAATTAAAAGCCTGTGGGGCTCAGGGCCTTGTCAGGTAAGTATGCCTCTCTCAGGGATTTAAAGTTCTAGCTACATGACATTCAGTGCTTTTTGTAATTCATTCACATGTACGCATAAGAAAATGGCTTAAAACTATGGTTGTTTTACAAGCACTCTTTCTCCCTGGGAAGCTAATTTTCCCTGTGAGAAATGCATGATAGAAAAATCTCTGCATTCTCTACAGAAAAAGGTAAATCCACACATTTTGTCAATCATACTCAGTTATTCTCACTCATATGCAAGTATTTATTTTGCTTACACTGAAGATTACCCTAATTACTGTGAGAATCGGGCCTTTTTGTTCTGAGATAAATTATTTGTGAAGAGAATTGTTTTTTACACGGCTGTTTTGACTATGTGAATGTATGAATTGAACTTTAAGGCAGGTTATATTGTCCATTCTGCTTGGTATGAATCCAATCACCTGCAGAAAAGACCAGTAATGAAGTTACTTGGTGCCTTATCATTCCAGTTTTGGTTTCAGTTGTAATAATAATCTATGTTACTTGCTGAGGAAAAAGTAAGAGCTGTCTCCATTAAACAGAAGTGATATTTTTATTTCACAGGTAACTCTGGTACCTGGCAATAAGTAAAGGCCTGTACAACATAAAAACACTTTTGAGTCAAGAAAAAGCATCAGAAGACAAATAAAGTACAGAAAATATTTGTAATTGTGAAAGGTTCTGAATTAATGAATATGCAGAGTGTTTAAAAGCATGGATTGCTCAGAAACGAGAACCATCTCTTTTCATTGTAAAGCTTTTACTCTCTTGACAGTTGCAGTAGTCAAAACTGACAACGCAGTCATGTTCTGTCCCCAAAGCTCTCTGAAGTGTCTCTGCTTCCAGAAGAGCAGTGTGCCATGCTCAGATGAAATCTGTCCACTTCTCATCTGTACAAATATTAAGGCAGCAGAAAACTAGATTTTCTGCTTTCTTAGACAGGGAAGTGAGGTGCCGAAAGGCTAGGGTGAAATTAATCTCCCCCAGTTTTAGCCAACTAACAGATATCTAAGCTAAGCTGATTTTACAGGCTTCTTTTATCCTCAGTGATGAAGCAGAGAAGGGAGGCCTTGCCCCAGTATAGAAATCTCATTACTCATAGAGGGTGACTACATGATGAATCTAACTTTCAATGATTTATGATCTTTTTACTTGAATTGTTTTGTTCTTTTTCATGCAGATTTTTTTCTTCTCTTTGTTCTTATGCATATGTTAAAAGGTACAAAAGTTAGAATTAGGAAAAACACATAATAATTCAAAAAGTCTACTAAATTTAAGGAAATATTTGGGTTTAGGCAAGCAATCTCAGAGATGGTCATTGTGCACAACATTCAAATCAGTGGAAATTTATGTGTTCAGAGAGCTGCAAAAAATCTTTGAGCTTTAATTATAGGCAGCTTAATCACTTCTATTAACAGCACACTGAAAAAAATCACATTCTTTTCTAGGACTGCAACATTGATTCAAAAATTCCAGTAGAATTTGCTGAAACAGAGAGGAAAGCTTTTGTTATTTCTTGGATTGTCTTGGATTGGAAGTGGCAGATTATGTTACACGGAAATAAAGTTGTCATAGCAGTTTTCAGACAATTTCCACTCTCCAGAAAAAGAATATAGCTTTCTGCAAGTGGATTATAACACAAATTATGTTAGCAATTCCTCATTTATCACCAAATTTTGTGTTCCATGTATTATGTACTGTTCACTACAACAAATTATAAAAGGTTTATAGAACTATCCTCTTGTGAAGAGAGCATAGTTTTCAAAGCTGTATTTTTCAGGAGCACATACAAATGTGCTTGTTGCTCATACGGAAAACATTAAGCATAATAATAATAACCTGTGAGAAGGAAAACTTCCTCAAAGCTTGTCTGTTCTGTCCAGATAAATAGTTTGGTCTAATAAATGATGTTACTTCTGATACAAGACTTCCTTTTCTTGTATATTTAGGGAATCACATCCCAAGGCTAATATGTAACTTTCTCAAACATTAATTGCTGTAGCTAAAGCAGACACAGAACTTTGACTGTGTTTTGTACTTGTTAACAGTAAATATTTTGATTTATCTTGAAGTACATATACAAGCTATCTCATAAAATGTTAATACCAGCTTTATGAGAAAAACACTGTAGTATGCTTGATTAGAGGATGAAGCTCTCACTCCTCTTCCTCCCTCTTCCCGCTTCCTTATAAAGAGAAAATATGTTTTTTTGTGGCAAGAAGTACCCCACTCATTTTCTAGGAGAGTAGAGCAGGGCAGGAGCATGAATTATCGTTCAGGGTATAATTCTGTTTTATATCCACAAGAACATCAGAAGGCTACTTTCTACTTTCCTAATAAAAGCTACTCCAACTCCTCTTTTTGTTCTTTAAGACTACTGATCACCCTCATATTTTAACTATGGAAACAAGCAGGCTGAAAGGGAGAGAATAACTAAGGAGAACCAAATATTTATGTAGAATTTTGTTTTCTTCATTGCTGAAGGGGACAAGTAACTTTGAAATTTTAAAATTTTGCTTGATCCTGTCATTCTTTTCTATCTAATTCTGTATGATATACTAAAAAGAATGCAAAACCTAATTGTTTTTTAAGAACCAAACCATGTCCATAGAGAGTCCTTAATACATGTTTATACCATTAGTTAACTAACTATTTGCGGGAACATCCCTAAGATAATTTTCGAGACCATAGATAGTAATGAGCCCATTAATTCAGTTGCAACAAGTTTTAAAAGGTCTTTGTTGTTATGCAAATTGAATCAATCCAACCAAAGTTATCTTTGTGACAGGCTCTGTAAATATGGCAGGTGATAGACGTAACCTGACCTCAGTAACACTTGTGAGACTGTGGGTAAAGTTAATAGGACTATATGTAGACATACACAGTCAAGACAACCATGTTCAGTTTAATCATCATTTTCAGAGTCAATGGAGAAAAATAAGAATTTCTAGAAAGCATCTTAAGGATGTTATTCAGAACAGAGCAGAGGAGTTGTACAGTCGGAGTGCCTGCTTTGCAAACTATAAAGGCAGCATGGAATGAAAAGATGTCTGCATTGAAGACTCTTAAATTGAAACAAGATGAATTGTACAGTGCCTCACGCAATCTCAAAGGAGAGTGATATAGTCGAAAGTGAAGAACTGTTAAAGTATGGGAACTGGGCACAGAAAAATGAGTACAAAAGTTACTGGAAAACTGTGGTGTAAGTGTAATTATTAATGCTTTTCTGTTGAATTGAGTTTATTGAGATCCTGTATATATTTATCAAGAGCGTATTATTCAGTATTTTCCCTACTGACTTCGTGATGAGTTACTGGATCTTCATTACGCAAAAGACGTCGAGCTGGGAGAAACTGCCAGGACAAGGACAGAATCCAAAGTCACCTTAGCAAATGCAGGAGTGGGCTGAAAAAATATAGGATATTCAGAAAGAAAAAATGTGAAGTTCTATACTTAGGCAAGAAAGCACGCACCTACATGAGCTGGAGAAGAGCTGTCTGGACAGCTCTTATTCAAAATAATATCTTCTGGTGACATGAATTCCAAGCCTAAAATGAAGCAAAAAGGTGCTACTCTTCCAGTGCAAACACAATGCTGGAATACTTTGACAAGAAGACTCTTGTGTTCATTTGAGAAACAAATATCTCTACTTTGTTGGTACCAGAAGGCGTTTATCTAGGGTAGCATGCAACCTGGAACAGTTCTGGGAAGCCTTTCCAGGAAGGACGTTGACTGGAGAGAACACAAGAGAGATAAAGAGATCATAATCTAGAAACTATAATCTGTGATGGCAGAATGAATGAACTTGGTGTTTGAAGCTAGGCACTTAACATATTTATGGAACTTCACCTACCACCCATGAGTTCTTAGAACAACAGCCAAAGGCATTAAGAGTGTTTTTGTCAGTTCCAGAGACACCTCCTGTTTTAGTGACAAACTTCTCTACTGTGGAAAGTTTCCTATCAAAACAGATTTTACTTGTGCTTTTTCTGTAATTTACAGATTATTTCTGAGGAAAATATCTAGCAAATAACATAACTGGAGGGGGCAGACCTTGACAAATTCCACATGATGAAAAAATTGTGCTGGTGTTAACTTGTTCTTAGCCATGAAATTTTGAACGTATTCTTAAAGCAAAGAATTTTCTCCAGAGCACATTAATTTGTCTTCAGAGCTACAGAATGAACAGAATGGTCTCCTCATGATCACTGTTGAATGGTCACTCATGGTCAAGTGGTTTCTGTGATTTGAAGACTGAAAAATAAAAACCAACATGAACTATACTTAAAAGTCTTTGAAAATTGACAGGAAAGTTATTAAGTGATAAAGCATGTCAGCATGTACCAATATTCACCACATGAGTCCAGCTACCACCTCGATTTGCTTTTATGGTGAAAAAGATTTCAGTTTGCAAAATATCACATGGTCATAATCAGATGCCCAAAGTCAGGTTCCCTGCTGTTGGGAAGCAGCTGGGTGCTAACAGAAGCACAGAATAAGCAGTAGTAGTTGTTTCATTTTCACCCTATAAAATTGGAGTACTTCAGAGAATTTAGAAATAGAGATAGCCAAAATGTTTCTAATTCAGAAAAATTTCCCTAAAATAGTGGATAGTATTTGGTGGAAATTATTGTAAAAGCTCATATTGTTTTGGGTTTTTTGATTGGATCTAGACTGCAGGGACTAGATAATGCTATCATTATTCATGTTTAAACAAGAAACTTTTTTCAATTTAAGTGGTCCTGGAATTATTTTATTTTTTGGTCAGTTACAAGATTTTTTTTCATGACTAATTTAAGGAATTGTCAAAAAGCCAAAGGGAACAGTGGGATTACATAATTTAGGAAAAGTCTTATCTGGAAGTCAGAAGACAATGTTACATTATGCTGCTATAATTGTGTTTACAGCTAGAGAAATACTAACATACTCACAGAGGGAAAACTGTTAAGATAATGTCAATTAGTTTGTTCCAAATGGAAAAGGATTAAGGGAGTTTTGATTTGTTTGGGCTGGACGGCTTGTCTTCACATAGACCAAACCACATCTTTTCCTCCAAACTCTCCAGGTAATATAAAGAAGGAAAAAGCCAACACATTCTGGTCTCTGCAGCTTCTCTTTGGAAATGTAGCTCAATGACAATGTGGTAAAAGAACCTTTTCTTTTCTGCCTCATTTTATTGGAGAATCTTGAATAGCTTTACATGCCCTCCCTCAGCCTGAAAAGCCCTGTTCATCTGTTCTCTCAGCTTTATATGTTCTATCTGTCATATTGCTATGTGACAGCAATTCAAACAATACTGCCATTAACTGAAGTGAATTAGAATTTCTGAGGTCTGGTGGCAGATTTTATTAAGTTCAGGTGCATGTCACTGATGCTGAAGCGTGTCCTTTGGCAGTTAATCTTCTTGACTGGAAACGTTAAACCGCCTTCTCTAATAAATAAAGAGCATGAAGAAGAAAGCCACAGCATCTCACCATGGCAGCATTTCTAGACTGGGGGGTACAGCTGCTTCCCCAGCAAACCACTTTTAGATACCTAACAGTTTATGTGGCTCGTGCTAGAAAAGGCAATTCTAGGCACACTTCTTGCTCATGTCCCAATAACTACACAAACCAGTGCAGTATAATCATACCAATGACCCTGAGGTCAGGAGCAGATCTTTGAAGTCTTTCCTGGTAAGGAATGAAATTAAGTGACAGGACACTATTGTCACTGGACAATAGAGAGGTTTCCTTCTGTTTCCACTCACCTCATCTATTACATATTGAATACCTTCGGTCATTTTCTCCTCCTTCATTCAGTGAGTCTAGATCCTAGCTCAGTTTTGTAAGTATTTCCAGAAAAAAAAAAATTCCAGGCCAACAAATTGTTACTACATTTAAGCAACTTGCTTTTCACAGCTTTTTTGACATTTCTAGAAATTATGAGCCAATTTTTGGTTTTATTTTAATGTCCCGAATCTAGATAGGGAAAGATGTTAGACAAGTGAAAGAATAATTCTGTTTGCATCTGCCTTTATACATAGCTCTGTATTTGAAAAATTTCCTCCTAAAACAAAAGAAATTGAAATTGTCTTGTGAAAGTAAAAGAAGCTGAATTAACCTAATGCTGAAACATTTCACGCTGTCATTTTCATTAATTTAGTCACATGATACCTATTATTTTAAGGTATTTTAATTTTAATGTGGCATATCACCCTCATGGTTGGCATTTAACGAAAAAAAGTACTAATATTCTAGTCTTTAAAAAATAAGATATAGAGTGCATAACACCCATTGGATTTCAGCCAATCTGTGGGTGTTTAAAATTTCATTGAAAGGCAGTTAGTCACTACAAGATCTGTCTCTCACAGAAGTAGCAAAGAAAAAAGTGGTAGTTAAGGAAGAAAAGAAATGTTCAGTTTGAACATTCATCAATAAATATATACAAAATGAAATTGTGCTTTATAAAATTGAGTGGATACAGAATAACACTAATGTTCATGTCAGGTAAAGCGGAAATCTCAGAGTGATTAAAAAACAAGAGTGTGATGAAGAAAGAAAAACATTGTTTGGCAGTTTCATATGGAAGAAAGACACTGCTGCCTCACTGGGGCCTTGGTTAGAGATATCACTTGGAAACTCCTGGTCTTGTACTGCCCTCTGATTATTACCTGCTCCCAGTTGTGCAAACTGGGAGCGATGAGGTTGAAGACAGGAATCCAAAAGCAATTAAAAAAGACTTGAGGGCACTGAGGCAACAGGTTGAGGGATCAAGAACACAGGTAGTGTTTTCCTCAATCCCTTCAGTGGCTGGGAAGAATGCTGAGAGGAACAGGAAAATGAACCTGTTAAACACATGGTTCAGGGGATGGTGCCACTGGCGGAATTTTGTTTTTTTAGATCATAGCGAAGTTTACATGGCACCAGGTCTGCTGGTGGCAGATGGAATTAGGTTGTCTCAAAGAGGGAAAAGGATCCTTGTACATGAGATGGCAGAGCTCATTGAGAGGGCTTTAAACTAGGTGTGAAGAGGGAAGAGGATAGAACCAAGCTTATTGAAGACGAGCCTAGAGGCAGCATACCAACGCTGAGGGGGGAAAATCGATAGCCCAGCTCGAGTGCATCTACTCAAATGCACACAGCATGNAGTTTACATGGCACCAGGTCTGCTGGTGGCAGATGGAATTAGGTTGTCTCAAAGAGGGAAAAGGATCCTTGTACATGAGATGGCAGAGCTCATTGAGAGGGCTTTAAACTAGGTGTGAAGAGGGAAGAGGATAGAACCAAGCTTATTGAAGACGAGCCTAGAGGCAGCATACCAACGCTGAGGGGGGAAAATCGATAGCCCAGCTCGAGTGCATCTACTCAAATGCACACAGCATGGGCAACAAACAGGAAGAGCTGGAAGCCATTGATAGTTATGATATAGCCGCCATCACAGAAACATGGTGGGACGACTTTTATGACTGGAGTGCTGCAGTGGATGGCTACAAGCTCTTCAGAAGGGACAGGCAGGGCAAGAGAAGTGGTGGGGCGGCTCTGTATGTTAGGGAGTGTTTTGACTGTAAGGAGCTCAATGACTATGAAGACAAGGCTGAGTACCTATGGGTAATGATGAAGGGGAAGGCCAACAAGGCAGATATCCTGTTGGGAGTCTGTTATAGACCACCCAATCAGGATGAAGGGACAGATAAAGCATTCTACAAGCAGCTGACAGAAATGTCACAATCCCTAGTCCTTGTCCTAGTGGGGGACTTCAACTTACCAGACATCTGCTCGAAATACAACACAGCAGAGAGGAAACTGTCTAGGCAATTCCTGGAGTGTGTGGAAGATAACTTCCTGAGACAACTGGTAAGTGAGCCTACAAGAAGAGGTGCCTCGTTAGACCTACTGTTCACAAGCAGAGAAGATCTGGTGAGTGATGTGTTGGTCCGAGGCCATCTTGGACTTAGCAACTATGAAATGATAAAGTTCTCAATTCTTGGAGAAGTAAGGAGGGGGGTCAGCAAAACTGCTACCATGGACTTCTGGAAAGCAGACTTCAGCCTGTTCAGGACAATTCTTGAGAGAGATCTTTGGGAGACAGTTCTGAAGGGCAAAGGGGTCCAGGAAGGCAGGACGCTCTTCAAGAAGGTAGTCTTGGAGGCATGGGAGCAGGCTGTCCCTATGCAGTGTAAGACGAACTGGCAGGGAAGATGACCAGCCTGGCTGAACAGAGAGCTTCTGCTGGNCAAATGCACACAGCATGGGCAACAAACAGGAAGAGCTGGAAGCCATTGATAGTTATGATATAGCCGCCATCACAGAAACATGGTGGGATGACTTTTATGACTGGAGTGCTGCAGTGGATGGCTACAAGCTCTTCAGAAGGGACAGGCAGGGCAAGAGAAGTGGTGGGGCGGCTCTGTATGTTAGGGAGTGTTTTGACTGTAAGGAGCTCAATGACTATGAAGACAAGGCTGAGTACCTATGGGTAATGATGAAGGGGAAGGCCAACAAGGCAGATATCCTGTTGGGAGTCTGTTATAGACCACCCAATCAGGATGAAGGGACAGATAAAGCATTCTACAAGCAGCTGACAGAAATGTCACAATCCCTAGTCCTTGTCCTAGTGGGGGACTTCAACTTACCAGACATCTGCTCGAAATACAACACAGCAGAGAGGAAACTGTCTAGGCAATTCCTGGAGTGTGTGGAAGATAACTTCCTGAGACAACTGGTAAGTGAGCCTACAAGAAGAGGTGCCTCGTTAGACCTACTGTTCACAAGCAGAGAAGATCTGGTGAGTGATGTGTTGGTCCGAGGCCATCTTGGACTTAGCAACTATGAAATGATAAAGTTCTCAATTCTTGGAGAAGTAAGGAGGGGGGTCAGCAAAACTGCTACCATGGACTTCTGGAAAGCAGACTTCAGCCTGTTCAGGACAATTCTTGAGAGAGATCTTTGGGAGACAGTTCTGAAGGGCAAAGGGGTCCAGGAAGGCAGGACGCTCTTCAAGAAGGTAGTCTTGGAGGCATGGGAGCAGGCTGTCCCTATGCAGTGTAAGACGAACTGGCAGGGAAGATGACCAGCCTGGCTGAACAGAGAGCTTCTGCTGGGTCTCAGAGAAAAAAGGAGAGTTTATGACCTTTGGAAGAAGGGGCAGGCAACTCAAGAAGAGTATAGGGCCCTAATAAGGTCGTGCAGAAAGAACACCATAAAGACAAAAGAACAGCTAAAAGTTAATCTGGCCACTGTTGTAGAAGATAATAAAAAAGGTTTTTACAAATATATTAACAACAAAAAGAGAGCTAGGGAGAATCTCTAGCCTTTACTGGATGGGGAGGGAAAGATTGCCAGCAAGGATGAGGAGAAGGCTGAGGTACTTAATGCTTCTTCGCCTCAGTCTTCAATGGCAAAACCAGTTATCATCAGGGTATTCACCCCCCTGAGCTGAAAGACAGGGATGGAGAACAGAATAAACCCCTCATAATCTAGGAGGAAGCAGTTGGTGACCTGCTATGCCAACTGGACAGTCACAAGCCTATGGGACCAGATGGGATCCACCAGAGACCACCGAGGGAGCTGGCGGAGGAACTTGCCAAGCCACTCTCCGTCATTTATCAGTGGTCATGGACAATAGGGGAGGCCCCAGATGAATGAAAGCTTGCCAATGTGACGCCCATCTTCAAGAAGGGATCCACGCAACTACAGGTCTGTCAGCCTGACCTCAGTACCAGGAAAGATTATGGAACAATTCATCCTGAGTGCACTCACGCAGCATGTGAAGGACGACCAGGGGACCAGACCCAGCCAACAGGGGTTCATGAAAAGCAGGTTCTGCTTGACCAACCTGATGTCTTTTTATGACCAGGTGACCTGCCTTGTGGATGAAGGAAAGGCTGTGGATGTTGTCTGTTTGGACTTCAGTAAGGCCTTTGACACAGTCTCCCACAGCATTCTGCTAGAGAAGCTGTCAGCCCATGGCATAGACAGGTGGACTCTTCGCTGGGTTAAAAACTGGCTGGATGTCCAAGCCAAGAGAGTTGTGGTGAACCGTGTTAAACCCAGTTGGCAGCAGGTCTCAAGTGGTGTTCATCAGGGCTCAGTTTTGGAACCAGACTTGTTTAATATTTTTATTGATGATCTGGATGTAATATGGATGTAATACGTAATGGATATGATGATCTTGAGGGTAAGGAGGCCCTGCAGAGAGTTCTGGACAGGCTGGATTGATGGGCAGAAGCCAATTGTATGAGATTCAGCAAGTCCAATGTCAGGTCCTGCATATTGGTCACAACAACCCCAGGCAGCGCTACAGGCTTGGGGAGGAGTGGCTGGAAAGCTGCCTGGCAGAAAAGGATCTGGGGGTCCTGCTGGACAGTCAGCTGAACATGAGCCAGCAGTGTGCCCAGGTAGCCAAGAAGGCCAATGACATCTTGGTCTGTATTAAGAATAGTGTGGCCAGCAGGAGCAGGGAAGTGATGGTGCCCCTGTACCCAGCGCTGGTGAGGCCACAGCTTGAGTGCTGTGTTCAGTTTTGGGCATCACAGTATAGGAGGGACATTCAGGTGCTGGAGCGTGTCCAGAGAAAGGCAACAAAGCTGGTGAGGGGTCTAGAGAACAAGTCTTATGAGGAGTGGCTGAGGGAATTAGGATTGTTTAGCCTGGAGAAGAGGAGGCTGAGAGGGGACCTTATCACTCTCTACAACTACCTGGAAGGAGGTGGTAGTGAGGTGGGGGTTGACCTCTTCTCTCAAGCAACAAGCAATAGGACAAGAGGAAATGGCCTCAAGTTGTGCCAGGTGAGGTTTAGATTGGATATTAGAAAAAACTTCTTCATGGAAAGAGTTGTCAAGCCTTTGCCTGTTGTTGGAACAGGCTGCCCAGGGAGATGGAATCGTCATCCCTTGAGATATTTAAAAGATGAGTATATGTGATGCTGAGGGACATGGTTTAGGGGTGGTTTTAGCAATGTTAGGTTTATGGTTGGACTCGATGATCTCAGATGTCTCTTCCAACCTAAGTGATTCTGTGATTATTCTTAATAGATTATATAATTAATAAAATCTTCAATTTAAACAATGTAAAAGGGAAAAGGAGAAAGACTGATAATACAAGCAGTTTTCTTGATGAAAAGAAAGCTTTGGAGAAAAAAGAACTAGGTTTGCGTCTACTAAATTCTGAGTCTTTGAAAACTACATTTTGTAGTAGTTTTGGTATTGACAGTTTTAACAATTCCCAATCATCATTTTGAGAGAATGGAAAATATAAGCCAGACACATGTAGTGGAGTGATTGAAATGTGTCAAGGTGAGAAGAAGCAGGGTTTATTCTAGGAGTAGCCACAGCAGGTAGTAAACGGCAGAAGACCTCTGGCTCATGCTCTGCTTCTAGTGGTTCTTGTATACCAGGTAACATCTGTCTGCTTAGAGCTGGGGTGCTCCTGGACAGACTCTGCGGCAGACAGAGCAGGACTTATTCTTCCTCTCACAGCTTTAGAGGATGAGATGTTTGCAAGTCCTCTTAAAGAAAATGCATTGTCTTACAGGTCATTCTTTTTCCTATGGATGGCACTGTATCACCACCTTGTAGATGTTTCTGGGACTATGGACTGGCACACCTACCCAAAGCTGGTACCCCAGTCTCCAAGAATACCCTTTTCTGCAGTATAATGTTTTAGGATATTATTATAATATTTTCCCCAATAATAATAAGGATCACAACCCAGGTTCATTTCTCCTAAATTTGCCAGTCTCACTTTCCTGTTGAGGGTTATGATCCTTAGGGACATCCAACAGTCTTGGTATTCTTTTTAGCTTGGAGAAAACTTGAAAAGATTATGTACTGGGTGAGAAGACAAGTCTTTATATCAACCGTAGTATTTACTGAGTTTTCACAGTTATAAGTGGATCATTCTGGTAAAAAAATGCAAAAATTGAGCTTCTTTGAAAATTGTTACTGGAAAGAACCTGCTTGTAAAATAGAAAGCTATTATTTATAAAACAAGGAATTGCATCTAAAATATGAAGGATAACAGATTGTAACCTTAATAGTTCTTTGTGACAATGTGAATATATGAATATGTATCTTTTTACTTTTTCCTATGTTCTTTTTGTGAATATCTTTCTTTTTCATTGCGGGTAAAGCACATTGACTGATTCCAAACATCGCTGTAGTTTGTCATTCTTATGCTACACTGCTTGTTCTTTCTGTATGTGTATTTCTTAAATTATCAGTTTGTTTGTGGCATTCTCCTAGACTGTCATGGTTCTTCCTGACACACATTTTAACTTGATTTGCTGGAGGTTTGTTTTTTTGCTTTTCATGCCAGTGCAACTCTACTACATTTAATCTTTGTAAGGAACACGTAAAATGGATATCTTGATATTTTATAAATTTTCAAATAATGTCCTTTCTGTTATACTATGTGTACAATTTTATGTTATATCTACAAATCACAAACTTCAGACATTAATAAGTCACCTTCAAAGATTTCCCTCCCAGTTTATTTCTCCATTAAATCAATTATTTGTCACAAATCTTCCACTCTTTCATATTCTCTGCCTGAACAAACACAATTTGAGTAATTGTGGTGTTAACCCAAAACAGAAGTTTGATTTCTAAACTATTTAAAACCAGTTTTACATTTTTGGTGTCTGCAACCACTAGAGACTGTTCCTTTTAATTTTCTGTCATTTTTTCCCAAGGGTAGTTTGGAGCAGGCTCCCTCTTGTGTTCTAACAGTATTACACTTGGATTTGGAGCTCCCTTGTCGTGGAAAGATTTACCCCATGTTGTTGTTTAACCGTAGCTTGCAACTAGGATCACACAGTTGCTCACTCACTCCCTCCAGTTCAGAGTGGGGAGAGAATTGGAACAGTAAAACTGGGAAAAAACTCATGGGTTGAGATAAAGACCGTTTAACAAGTAGAGCAAAAGCTGCATACACCAGCAAAACAAAACAAGGAATTCATTTATTGCTTCCCATCAGCAGGCAGGTGTTCAGCCATCACAAGGAAAGCAGGGCTCCATCACGCATAACAGTTACTTGGGAAGACAAACACCATCACTCTGAACTTCCCCACCCTTTCTTCTGCTTCCCCCAGCTTTATATATTGAGCATGATGCCCCACAGTATGGAATATCCCTTTGGTCAGTCAGGCTCAGCTGTCCCAGCTGTAACCCCTCCCAACTTTTTTGTGTACTCCCAGCCCTCGTTGGTGGGGCAGAGTGAGGAGCAGGTTGATAGCAACAACCAAACTCACCAGTGTGCTGTCAACACTGTTTTTCATCCTAAATCCAAAACATAGCACTATACCAGCTGCTATTAAAAAGTTAACTCCTTCCCAGCTGAAACCATGACACCCCAGAAAAAGTGACAGCTATAAATCCTAAGTAGGCATTATCAGGAACTCAGGCAACAAAAGCCAGAGGCAGTACATGTTCCAACAGCCTTTTCCAACAGCCTCATCCTCTATTACCCTTTCATATCAGTCTTGTTGCCTATATTGGGTTTGTGTGGCAAGGTTTTAGTAGCAGGGGGTTCTGCAAAGGTGGCTTCTGTGAGAAGCTGCTAGAGCTTCCCCTATGTTCCAATGACAGCTGGCTCCAAGGTGGAAGGGACCCAAGCTGGAGCAGTTCATGAAGAACTGCAGCCTAGGAGAAGGAATCACGTTGGAGAAGTTTGTGGAGAACTGTATCCTATGGTAGGGACCCCACAATGGAGCAGGGGAAGAGTATGAGGAGTCCTTCCCTTGAGGAGCAAGGAGCACCAGAAACAATGTGTGATGAACTGACCATAACCGTCATTCCCCATCCCCCTGCACCACTGGCAGGGATGAGGTAGAGAAATCAGGAGTGTAGTTGAGCCTGGGAAGAAGGGAGGAGAGAGGGAAAGGTGTTTTAAGATTTAGATTTTATTTCTCATTATCCTCTTCTGATTTAATTGGTAATAAATTAAACTAATTTCTCCAAGTTGAGTTTGTTTTGCCCCTCATGGCGATTACTGAATACTTTCTCCCTCTCCTCATCTCGACACACTAGCCTTTTGTTATATTTTCTATCCAGCTATTATTCCCTATCCAGCTGAGGAGGGGAAGTGATAGAGCAGCTTTGGTGGGCACGTGGTATCCAGCCAAGATCAACCCACCACACTGCCATCAAGACCTTCAGTCCACAGAAGAATCTTTGTTTGCCTCTATTGATTTTATAGAACTTCTCCATTTTTCTCTATATCTCTTATTTGTCCATTTTTTTGGTCAAAGCACTATTACTAGCTACCCTACTATCACTGGCACATTCTGCAGTTTCCTTAGCTGTTTTTTTGACCACTCCAAGGTATACAGCAAGCTTCTGGCAAATAGATTGGGAGCTCCTTTGGTGAGTGCTCACCGATTTTCAAGACATCTTGGAAAGTCCTTGAATTGTTGTCTAAAAGTATGCCAGCATTTGTAATTTTCGCCAAATATCTCAAAAAAACATACAAAGGCTTTTGAGTGCCTGGCAGAGTTCCTCTAGACATTTATCATAGCACAAATCAGGCTGTCCAACACTTCCCAACCCACAGACAGCTGTGGCAAATGGCACAGCTAGTGCCTAGGCAAATCCCTCCCAACTGTTTTAATGCGACAGAAGTAATTAACTCCATTAACATGACTGGATCTGTCTACACTTAGAAATAATCAACCTAATTGCCATGCTAAGAGAATGGAACCTTTTTGATGGAAAAATGCATCTCAGAGGCACATGCTGCTTCGTAATTTGGGGAAAAAAAATAACCTGTTGGGTAAAAAATACATTGGGACAGAACACAAATATGCTTGTAATAACCCCAAAAAGAATGCAAACCAAACCAAACCAAAATTTTCTAAGTTGTTAAAAATCCTGAAGCAAATTATGAAGATATATTAAAATTATCATAAGAATAAACTACAAGAAAAAGGTTTCTTTTCCTTTCATGAGTCTACAACTCTTCAGTTAAAACAATTCAAAAAGTACTCAGTATCATAGAATCATAGAA
>VZSF01003428.1:413005-440284 GCA_013398295.1 Chionis minor | reverse complement strand
TTTTTTTTTTTTCCTTTCCTTCCTTGGCTTTTTGTGTTCTGATCACCTGCTGTGCCGTAACAGGAGGTACAACCAGAAATTATGCAGAGCGGCGCATTACGCTGCCTACCTGGTATGTCGCTTCTGTGTCCTGGTACCTCTCCAGATGTCCATGGAGGATTAGGCATCCAGCGAAGCAGCTGGAGGGAAAGTAAGGAAAAAAAAAAAAAAAGAAAAAGAAAATAGAAAAGACTGTCTGGCTCTGCCAAAGTATTTTCCTATTGGCATTCAGCAGCCTCGCCATAGCATGAAGAGAAAGAAAGGGGAAGAGAGAGGGGAAGGAGGAGGCTTAGCCTGTCTTGGTCTGCGTGTTTCCCTTTGTGCGAGCTCCTTGCCGCGCCGGGGGCTGCGGTGGGTGGGAGCCGATGTGCCAATCTTCCCCGCTTGGCCAGGGGCAGGCTGCGGGGTCCGTGTCCCCGGCGTCGGGCTCGCCGGCTCGCTTGGATGCGGGGCTGGGCTCCCCGGGCAGCGCTCGGCCACCTCCCTGCTCACAAACGGTGGGATTCCAAGCCAAACCGCAGGGCAGCGTTTTCCACGTAGCGACAGCGCGTCCTCCCCCCGGCACAGCACCCTGCCCTTTGCCAAACTCCGCTTACACCCGGCGCCCCTTTGCTTTTTCAGGAGGTTATCTGCTTTTATTCCGCTGCAGCCAGCGGAAAAGGGGGGCTGTGCTGCCGGGAAATCTGAAATGCCTGTAGCGTACTGACCTTGGAGCGCAATAACGGCGTCTAACAACATCCTCCCTCGTATCGCTCCCCTCTCAGGGCGCTGCTCCTCCTGCCCCGTGGCTGTAGCCCGCTGCGTGGCCGTGGAGCCCGCTGGCCATGCCGGCTGTGGGGAGCTTTGCTTTGGGAGCAAGCTGGGAGGTGAAGGGAAGATCCGTTGGGCCTCGGGGGGCGGTGGAAACGGGATAAAAAGCGGGTGGTGGGGGACAGTCCGGCAGGTCCTGCTCCTCACCACGTGGCTGGTACTGACGGGAGACGGGGCTCACCCCACGGCGAGAGGGAAGGTGAGCCCGTGCTCACTGAGGGGCCGGATCCTGCAAACCACGGGGGCACGGCACGGAGGGAAGGTGGAGCGGCGCGGGGCCAGGTGTGCCCTGTGATTCCTGTTAATGGTTTATAGTCCAAATCACGCTGAGATCGCTGAATGCAAAACCTTGGTGAAGGTCCCGGGGAACTGCGTATTGCACGGATACAAATACCAGAGCACAGCAATTAATTAATAACGGGTTGCTCTTCCTGCGAGGTATTTCCAGCACTCCTTATTCCTCTCCGGTTCCTTTTTCTCCTGCTGCATACTTCAAATCCCTCTCTTTCCTGCTAAAATACTGTCTTTGGCATCATTTTTAAGGACAGCTTGTTAAAAAGCTGTTGTATCTTTCGGAATGGCCCGAGCTCCCCTTTTGCAGAATTCCAGAATTAACAGAGAAATGCAGGGAGCAGTGGCGAGCCTGGTCAATCACTGGGCTTGCAGTGGGAGTGCTGGGTGACCCCTGGGCATGGCTGGCGGGATCTGAAGCCCTGGGAGTAGAAGTTAGAAAGTGGGATGCAGGGTGGTATTGATGGAAGGGCGTTTTGCAGCTTCTCTATTGCTGCGAATCCATTTGAAGGGAGGAGCTGGCACCGCCGTGCTGCCATCGCTGGGGTTGCCTCACCCGCAGGTGGCACCGGGGTCACCTCCTGCCCTCCAAGCGCTGGGCAACCGTGCTGCTCCTGGGGCTTCTCCCCTCGGACTGTCGGATTCCAGCCTGAACAGATACTAGCATTTATTTTCCCAAGTTGGATTCAAACTGTCAGCAGAATTTGCCTCACATGAATGTCCAAAGGAACAGGGAGTGGGGTGCGTGCTCTTCTTCCAGCCGTGACTTCGGACTCTTAAAATGAAAGCTGATTTTGACCCCCCCCCCCCTTAAGCTACCCTGGCTGGCTAGGATCAGTCCCTCAGCGTGAGGCTGTACTGTAAGATTGCGTGGTGCAGCGCGGCATTGATTATCTGTAAAATAAATTATGATCTATGTAGTGCAGGTTTCTGACCCCGTGGTCGCGACCTCGCGGTGATTGGGGAGACTTCCGACCAGCTGAGATCGGAATAGCAAGCAGCCCCCCCAGCAATCAATAGGAAAACCGGCAGGTCTGATTGTTGGGGCCTTTTACGGGAGTAATGCTTGGTGCCGCGTACGCGGGGCATTTTTATCCCCAGGGAACAGGCAGTTCTTCTACAAACTTCGCCAAAAACGAGAGGTGAAGCTCCGCGTTGGGTGTTGCGCTGTGCGACGAGCCAGCCTCACCGTGGAACAGTGGGAATGGGAAACTTTGCCCCGGGAACGGGAGCGTGCGTGTTTCTCCATCGGCGTCC
Organism: Chionis minor; assembly: GCA_013398295.1. Taxonomy (NCBI): domain Eukaryota; kingdom Metazoa; phylum Chordata; class Aves; order Charadriiformes; family Chionidae; genus Chionis; species Chionis minor. Next base: position 437,887 of record VZSF01003428.1, on the reverse strand, counting down.
TCGATGAGCGGCAAAGCTGGTCCGTCTGGGGACGGAAGGGAGGAGCGAGGGTGGCTCAGTCGGGCAGGCACGGAGGGTCCACGCTGGTTATATTGTGGATTTATTTTGTGAGTTCAAAACAGCATCATCTGAGCTCTTACGAGGGAACTCTTCTGCAAGCCAAGCTTGACCGATTTGAGCCAAAATTGATAGCTAGGTCACCGGGCTGAATTTTTAGAGATGCGGTGAATGAGGTGCCTTTACTGGGCTTGCCCCCCAAACCTGCGTAGGTGCAGCTGAGCCACCGAAGCCCTGGCCAGGTTGGGGACAGGACTGGGCTGTCCCCGAGGCACCCCGAGAGCGTCGTCCTCGCTCCTGGCCCCACTAGCGTGAGCGTTGCGGCGCAGCCTCCAGCTCCTCCCTCGGATGGGCTGCGCCGGCCGATTTGGAGAGGCAGCGGATAAATGGGAATAGCCTGCCAGAGAGGCAGAGGGCTTGCTGTTGCGCTGTTTATCTTGAGGGAAGTAGGTAATATGAATTTAATCGCTGTCTGAATTTAGCAAACGAGAAAACGGAGTTTATTTGCCCAGTTTTCATTTCTTTCTGGGAGCCTGATTTCCCCAGCCTGCACCGTCACCGTGCGTGCCGAGGCGCTCAAGGCCACCAGGTTAAGCCGTGGGCTTTCACTTCCGAAGGAAATCTGCGCTAGCTCTGCCACCGGGCCGGAAAAGCCAAGCTCGCAAAGCTGCTCAGTTCACCAGGTGGTGGGCAGGGACCTACAGGCATTCCCGGACCAAACGGGACCTATAGGCATTCCCAGAGCCAACGAGGAACTGTGTGTACTGTTTCAGTGGCACTGTTGGTGTGCCGGATGCCCACAGGGCTCTATCCCACTCCCGCAGGTCCCCTTGCGGAAGGATGCTCGGAGAGCAGGGGGTTGGGGATGTGTGGACCATGCCACGGTGCTTCACAGCATCCCGGTGCTCAGAAAGACGGAGCTGTTGGGGAATCTCCAGGTTCACGTCGTAGGGTCCCCTTTCCATGTTTGCCCACAGTTGACCTGATTTTCCCCCCAGCAGCATTTTTTTCCCCACTGATGGTGACGGATGCAGCAGGGCGCGTTGGGCTCTCCGTGGTACCCGCAAGCAACGTGGGGATGCGGCAGCCCAGACCTCAGAAGGTGCCTTAGTGACTGTAACGCCTCTTTCCCCCCCCCCCATTTAAAATGTTTCAAAAAGGATTTATTTTTCCCAAAGGGTTGCAAATTGTTGCCTGAAAATGGGAAAGCTGCAATCTAAATTAACTAAAACCAAATGAAACTTTTCCCTAACTCAACAAAGCAGAAAGATAAGAAATCCTATTTGTCCGGCATTTGCAGCGTAAAAGATTTCCACGCAGGAGCGCAGCTAATAGAGATCAGTACAAATCTCCTATTAGGAAACAAACCGTGCTTTTCTTTTCTGGCCCTAGGCTCACATGTTTGTTATATCTGATCCTGCAGGCAGATTGACAGTTTGGTTTGGATTAAATTCAAGACATGGTTTGTGCCATACTTTTGATAAGGCTCAATATTAATCTGATTTTTTTTTTTTTTTCCCATGCAGTCTTTAGTACACGAGCAGCAGAATTGTCCGTTCCTTGGAATATATTCGCAGTGAAACCATTGAGTGAGGAATTTATTTCTGGAGGGAAGGTGAAATTGCTGATTTTAAAAACTCAAGATCCCAAATAAAGTTGAAATCCATTAACTGCAGGCAGTAAGCTTGACATGACCTGGGCAGGTTTTGAGCTATTTTATTAACTGATATAAAGAGCGTTTTTTTAAAATATCTTTGGAAAGGCAGTAGAGGAGGAGACCGGCTTGCGCAGAGGGACCACAGCAGGTTCCTGGACTTTTCCCACCAGCATCAGCTCACAGTTCTGGTTAGCTGGGAATGAGGATTGTCACCATTCGCACCTGCATGTGCTTGTGAGGTCAGGTTTCTTCAGGGGAATAAGGGGCATTACCACTGTCCCCTCGTTCCCTGACCGACCTCCTGTGCTGTGTCCCCAAAGATGGGCTTTTAAGTACATTGGCCCATTAGGTACAAATAGTTATTTATTTGGGTAGTATATAAACAGGCTTCGCTCTCCAAAGCTGGTGACTTTTGTCATTGTTCTGTTCCCTATAAAGAAAGTGGGGGGAGAAAAGGGAAAAAAAAATTGGGAATGGGGAGGACCAAAGGAGAAGAGGCAAAGGAGGAATGGCTGGTTGTCACCTTTGAACTCCGTGGCTCGGCAGTTGTGTGCCTGGAAAGCCGTCCCCAAAGCTTTGAGTCCATCACTGTAGGATGCAGCGCTCTGTTGTGGGTAAGTTTGGAGCCACCTCCACCTCCCGTGCAAGCGTGGCAACCTGCAAACTGGGGTTGTTCTATCAGGGGTGATGTTGGTCCCAAAGCTCGTCTGCTTCGGTGCTTGAAGATAACTGGTGCTGGCTGGTGCGGTCGGTTGTACGGCGCTAGAACCGGGCACCGCAAAAGCTCTGACTTGATGGTGGTGTGGAAAGCAACCGAGATCCTTACCCCAACTATATGTTAACTTCATGAAAAATGAAATTAATGGCGCTGGAGATGAACGTTGCCTGGGTCTGCGTTCGGTTGAAGCTGCCTCCGGCAGTGACTTGCACCCAGCGAGGTGCTTGGGTGAGGTCTCCTCTGATCCACGGAGCTCCTGGGGCACGTGTCTTGGGGCGAAGCCCTTGTTTCTCAGCGAGACGGGGCGAGTTCCCTGTATCCACCCGTGTCGGGTGAGCCGGAGATCTCCAGCCTCAAACGGAAAATGTCTGTTTGCACAATTAGCGTGGCCCCTTCCTTCCCTGGGAGCAGAATGGTTTATTGATTTCTTTGGCCCGCTCGTCCCCACCTATTCAGCAATAATGACCCTTCCACCCCAACTCTAAATCATCCCGGCCTGCCTCGCCCGTAAGCCCTCTAATCTTTTTGGGTTGTTGTTGGTATTTATGCTTGTGGAGGTTTATGATCTGTCGGCGCTGGCTGCTGAAATGCTTTATTTATCCATACGCTGGGCCACACAGGGAGCGTCCTTATTCTGGTATCATGTTCAGGATGCTGTAGTTAAGGTTTGTGTCAGCACTTCCATGCACAAACCTTGTTATTCAGGGGTTTTGCAACCCCGTGGAAAAGCAAACCAGCGACCTGGCACGGCGAGGGGAGGCTCAGAGGCACACATGAAAGCCCAACAACCCACTGCCCATTTAGGGATTATTAGATGGGCAACCTCTTTCCTCGAGGAAAATAGCCAAAAACATCCTCCTCCTTCGGTTTGATTTTGTAAAAAGAAAAAAAAAAAAACCCCACCCCTCTTTTGTGTGCTTCTGTTGGCGTCGGATGGGGAAAAACACCGTGAGGTAGGACACAGGCTGGAATCCTCGCCGGATACTTAAAAAAATAAACGTCCGGCCCATGCGGAACAAAACTGCCTTCTCCTGCGAGCAAATCGTGTGCTGCGGAGGGTTTGGGGAAGGCAGTGTCTGCTCCCTGCCACCTCCCTTCCCTCAGCCCCGTGGCCGCCCGGCTCGGCACCGCAGCCCTCCGAACAGTAGGCGACGGGGTATATAAATGTGATTTATTGCCCTGTTAGCGCGGGAGCTTGTGGGCTTATAAATTACTCGGAGATTTCTCGATAATGGAAGGAGCGCGGTATAAACAGGGGAGATAATAGGGCTCGAGAATGTATTTCAAAGGACTTTTGGGGAAGGAGAAGTTTCGTGGCTGGTGGCAGGTATGAGGTGATGGCTGGCTGTGGCGGAGGAAGAGCCTTTACAGACCAACCCAACCGGGATATTTTTTTTTTTTATTGCTGGCTCTTAACGGCCGATGGGGTTTGCGGGCGCTCCGTGGGGAGGGGTTGGTTAAGTTGGAGCAAAGATGCTGGCGGAGCCCGTTAGCCCACGAGAGCGGGCTGGGCTTTGCAGCGGGGGTAACGTCTTTAAGCAGAAGTGATTATCCGTTGCGCGCGCAAGCGGGAGCAGGCAGCGGTGCAGGACCCTCTGGCTTCTTCCGAAAGGGGACCCTGTGACAGCAGGGCCTTTATTAAGGGGAACCGGGAGCGCCAGATAGATGCTCGGCCCTTTTGTTGGCAGGTACCGAGCCGGCGTGACTGGCAGCCCTACGTTACTGCTCCAAAGCCCTTTTTGTCATCTCCGGGGTGACGCCGGCAGGTCTTGCAGCACGTCACCACGTGTAGCCGAGGGGAGTGTGCCACCACCGTGTGTGGCAGCGTGCCGTGGGCTGAAAGCAGCAGCAGCAGCAGCAGCAATGGTACCAGAGCGTCGTTTTGGGGTGGGCATTAGTGGATTGGGAGGTGTAGGAATCCATCTCCTCAAACATACCTTCAGGCTGGGTCCCAGAGGTGCCCAGCTCCGGTGCTTACCTCCCGTTTAGTCCCTGGTCTGCTGACCACCTTTGGCAGGACATGGGAAGAAAGGGTTGGGAGCTTCCCGGCAGGCTTGCGAGAGCACCAGGCTTGACGAGGAGCACCTTTCGGATACGGAAACAGTGTCAGAAACAGTTCCCATCTCTTCTGTTTACCCTTCAAGCTTTTGGAGCTGGCCATAGGTTTTTTCCCCTGAGTGTGAACATCTTCCATGGTGTCTACATGGAGACCATTTTTTTTTCTTTTGATCTTGCTTTATGCTTTGCTTGCCTTGCGAACCCTATTTCAGGAACTGCAAGGCAGGATGGGGCTCTCTGAACCCCAAATACGTCACCGCGGGAGCCCTGCTGATGCAGGAGGTGGACAGAACCAATTTCCATTTGGTTGAACATCCATTTTTGAACGTCTTGGTCTTACTTTGGGGATGCTTTCAGTGTGAGATCGGGCTTTGCTGATCGCTCCTGGAAGCTCTGCAGGGTGTTACCGTGCGGCATCTCAGACCACAGGTTCAGGTAGGGCCACCCTGGAGAAACGACAGGAAACGGAAAAGGTTGTTAATAGTGATTTAATGGAGATTTGCTTAAATAAAAGTGGATCTTCCCAGGTAGGTTGATGTGAAGAGATTTATTTAAAGTAGCCAGCACAGTTTCAAATTGGTTCTGTCCACCTCCTACATCAGCAGGGCTCCCCTGGTGATGTATTTGGGGTTCAGAGGACACCCAGAGAGCCCCATCCTGCCTTGCAGTTCCTGAAATAGGTTTCACAAGGCAAGCAAAGCATAAAGCCAGATCAAAAGAAAGTATCTCCCTTGCAGAGACGAAGGAAATTTTGCATCTTCTGTTTCAAATAAGCGAATTACTGATCAAAATCGTCTCTGGAAAGCCCTGTTCCAGAAATAGCTTGCAAGGCTTTTGTAAATCAAGATGTTTTTCATGTACGTGGGAAGAGAACTTGCAGCACGGACTCTAATATTGCAGGTGCTTGGTCATGGTAACTTGGGGAGGGGAAAAGGAAACTCGTCAGGAACGTGTTGGCAAAGTGGGCAGCTGAAATGGGGAAAAGCTGTTTGAAGGACAAGGGGGTGCTCGTCTCCGTGGCTGTGATTTCATAAATTGCCATTTATTTTTTGGTAATTCGCTGGTCTGCTCCACTTTTCACCCTGAGTGCTGGCCCTCAACACTGTTGCCCCAGGACCTTGCCTTTAACAAGCCCTGGTGGGTTCAGACAGCTCCGGTGCCTTGTTCCTGGCAGCTGGTCTCCTGCTGGATTGTGCCGTGCTGTTGTCCCAGTTCCCTGCTCTCTCCTGTTCAGGAGCCTCCCAACATCATTTCCAAACCCAAGCCTTCCTTGTGGCAGCACAGAGCATCTCTGGGCCCCTGCATGAACAGGGCAGGTGAATCTTGTGTCCCCCCTGTCCCCATTAGGTGAATTTGGTGTTTTGGTACAGCTGTGTACTTTGCTTTTTGAAAAGTAAGGGTTGTATCCCTGGCTCTTCCAACAGGGCTCTTCAAGCCAGGGCTCATCTGATAGACCCTTTGGATAGGGTGGGAGAAGTCCAAGGACAGAGAATATGGCGTTACATATTGCCAGGATCACCGATGAGCGGGAACTGGAAGGAGAAAAGCAAATGCCCAGTGCTGGTTGGTATTTTATTGGGTGGTTAGACCTGAGGAGAAGCCACTGTCTCTGTGAAACATAGCTTGAAGTTTGCAGAGCTCTTCTTCGCATACAAATCCTTTTCCTGTTTTGAGACAAAAAGCTTTGGATCAGCGTGGCAGCTGGGGAAGGGCAGGTCCAGAGCGACCCCTCGTCACGCTGCCACACGTCAGCCACCTTCAGCAGCACCAGCCCTGCTGTCACGGGCTTTATGTCGCTGGAGCAGGATAAAAGGCCTGGAGAGGCTCCCCCCAGGCTGGGCATCCCCATCGGGTGCTGTAATTAGGCTCTGAAAGAGGGACCAGCCCAGAGGGACGGGACTCTTCCCCCTCAATAACTGATGTTAGCAGGCAGGAGACATGTAACCAGTGAGGCTCTGTGTGTTTAACCAGTTTATGCTGGTGTTTTGGTAGTTTCCATAGCATGGATTTGATACTTGCTGCGAACCTACAAACGTCTCCCTTCGGAGCGGTGCTGTTGGAGGTGGTCGGAGTAGAGAAGATGCTCAGGTGAACGATGGAGAAGACCAACTTTAAATGTAGGAGGGAAGGGTGCAAGCTATGGGAGGGATTTTGGGTACCAAACAGCTAATGTCGGCCAGTCCTAAAAGCATGCGTGAAAAAAACAGGAGGCAGGCTAGTGGGAATGAATGCAAGGGAGAAGGGAGGAATCAGCCACACAGACATTCCTGTTGGAATGACTCCTGCAATTTCAGTGAATCCCCCACCTGGCCTCCAGTTATTGTTAGATGGATTAACCTCCCTGTCCTTGGCCACAACCATTTTCTTATATCCCAGCGCTGCAGGGAGGCTGCCAAATCATGGGATGAGTGAGCAGTGACACCTGAGGAGGTCCCTTTCCCCATGGCACCATTCCCATGTAAGGTCACTAGGTGTTGTCTTGCCAGAATTAGCAGGAGCAGGACCATTTGGAGCTTAGTAAAAAGTTTCCAGAGAGGAAACTCGACAGAGGGAAAGAGGGACTGGATAATTCGATAGGATCTCCTGGCATCTCTGCTGAATCAGGTGTGTGCTTTTGGAGAAGCCACCTTTCACGTGAGACCAGTGCTCGGGAGCTACTGTCCAGGGAGACAGTTGTTAGCCACATCTCTATTTTCTTTGCAAATGCAATGGGAAAAGGTGTTTTGGAACTCCTGCCCTGAACTCGCGTGCGCTGCTCGGCAGTTGCCATGTTTTACCCTAGAGGGAGTTGCTTTTCTGCAGTGGGAGCAGGGATCTGTGTGTTCCTTGGACGATGTCAGGGGACCAGGATGAAAGGAGCTACCAGGGTAAACATCGGATCGCTGCTGCCGTGCTGCCACTGCGAATGTTTATTTCTTTTATGGGGAGGTCGGTCTCTGGTGATCTTCTGTCTCCTTCTGACGGCAATATTCTCCTGAGTGTCCCTTGGGTTTCCCATGTCTTGTGCTTTTGCTCCTGTTTTTGTGGAGATCCTCCTGGGCTCGTATCAAGCAGAAGAGCCAGAGATGTCACCTTGGACCTAATGGGCTCATGCTTTAAACTGGTGTTGTAAGTCCTAGAAGTGAATGACTTTTCCCAGGGTTTGGAAAACCCCTGACTGGTCTCAGGGGACTGGGCTTGGGGCTTCTGCTTTGCCCCGCTGCTGTGGCCAAACGGGTTTGCAGCTGGAGCATCTGCTCGGGGAGGAAGTTTCTGCTCGTGGTAGGAAGGAGAGAAAAGGTCGGGAGTGCTTTGAACCTGGCGGCTTTTTCAGTAATTGGGCTCAGGTCTCGTTTGAAGAGAGGAGCAAATTGCTGGGAAGTATTTTTAGTGGGGTGCCTGCAGCTTTTGTCCCGGCAGCACCCTGCTGGGACGACTGCCCTGCTCTCCGCTGCAACCCAACCGGCGTGGCCAAGCTGGGCTCCTCCACCGCTGCCTGACACACGGGGCGAGGAGCGGAGGGCGATGGGGACAAACCCTGTGCTTGGCCGGCAGCACCCCGGGGACGAGCGGGGATAGGGGAGCGGCAGCCCCCTCACCCTTGTTCCTCACCTTGGTGGAGCTCCCTGTGCTTCCTGCAAAGGCTTTTAACTTGTTTGGGAGCGGGTTGGTGGCTGCTACTGGGTCTGCTTCCGGAGGGACCTCCTCGGCGGCTGGCCGTGCGCGCGGTGCCCGCTAAGACACGCGTTACTGTGCCGCCGCCGCCTCCTTGGGGACTGGGTTGGCTCTTCATGTGTTTTGGGCTGAAGAGACTTTACAGTTTCCTCTCGAGGTGTCGTTCCTTGAACGCCTGGTTCAGCTGCTCAAACCCACTAGTAGGCGGCTGCTTGCGACCCTTTGAATTGCCGAATGGTTTTGATGCCTGCCTGTATCAGGGCAGTTTATTTCAGCTGGAGTATTTTCTCCAAAAAGAAAAGAAATTTTTCTTTTTCTTTTTTTTTTTTTTTTTTTCTGATTAAGGTAGTGAAGGCTGTTGTAGCTCCCCAAATCCAGCTCCTTGTTTTGTGGATCTGTGATCTCACAGAATTAGGCTGGGGCTGTTCTGCGAAGCCTTGTTGTGGTTTTCTTTGCAGCGATACCCCTGCTGCGAGGAGGGACATGGGCACAGAACTACTCCTGAAAAACCTTGACGTCCTGGTGCTAGCAGTGAGGAACCGGTGGCAGCAGCAAGGAGCCGTGCAGGGATCCTGGGTCCTGCACGGCTCGTGCGAAGCCTGAAGGACATTGCCACTGGTGTGGGGAATTAACAAACATTGAAACTTGGCCCCGAGCAGAGAGTGCACCCATTGGGGGGCACGGCGAGAAGGGGGAAATTGTTTTGGGTTTTGTTTTGCCCTCATTGGATTTGGTGGTGTTGGAAATAACTGTGGTGAAGTGGCAACAGTGGGAGCTTAGCTCTTCCCCAGCAAACCATCTGGGGAGATGGTCTCCTACCATCACCGTAGGAGATTTCAATTGTGAAGGGGGATATTTTGGAAAGCTTAGGCTTGTGGCAGCAGTGCTTTTCACAGATCAGGACTGTTGTGAAGGTTGTTGTAGTGTAGCGCGTCCTCCAGAGCCCATCCTGTCCTCTCTCTGCGTATCTCAGCTGGGTTGGAGCCGCGTGGTAGGACGTGTCCAGAGCAATGTACCTGTGGTGAGGTCTCGGTCCTGGGGAGGTGCGAGGGTTTCTGCTGGCACCAAGGTTTGGATTGCCGTGACTGTACGCTCTCCATGGCCAGGCCATGTAGGTACAAGGCAATACCGGGCACCGAAGGGGATGAGACCCAAGCGGGTGGCACGTGGGGACATGGGGGTTTCACCCTGTCCCTGGATGGCTCCACCAAGCCTTAAGGTAACTGGCAGTGTGAAATGAACAGCTGGGTGACACTAGTCCAGCTTATTCCTATGTTTCTTCCAGTAGGAAAAAAAAAAAAGAAAAAGTAGAAAAAAGAGCAGGAGTAAATGGGAACGTTATACATTTTGGAAAACCAGGTGCTGAACATGGGAACAAATTTGGAGCCCTGAAACCCAGCCTGTCCAACTTCTGTCTGGTGGGTTTGGCAGCTACGGCAGTAACCCGTGCAACTTCCTGCAGCCCCGGCTGCACAGAGATGCCCCATGGAAGCCTGAGGCGGCCTCATGACACCACAAATCGGAAATAAAGGGAGGAATCTGTCTGTTGAGCTGTTTGTTTGGTTTTATTTTAATACACTCCCATTTTTTCCCCTACTTATCTTTTTGAAATTCCTGTTCTTATTATTCTGAAATGATCACACTATTTCCTGAAAAATATAGTTTCGCTAAGATGTGGTTGGATTTTTTTTTAAATGGAAAAGCAGTGGGACAGAGTTGTAGCACTCGAGGAAAGCTAAACTGATTTGCACCCACGTGGGCCTGAAGTCTCCCTGCATCAGTGTCTCTTCCTGAGACAAAATCACATGGATAAACAACAACTTTAACTCGAGATTGCTGAGATCACCTTAAGCTGGTATCACAGATGTCCTACGAGACCACGGAGCTGGACATTTTAGAGCTCTGTTGTGACCTTCTGTCCCATTTTGGGAACCCCAGAAAGGACAACTGGAGTTACTTGACAAAAGTGCATTTCACCGTGTCTGTCTGCTACATGGAGGATCTCGGTTGTCCCCTTGAGACCTTGGTTGACTGAAGGTTGGCCAACGGTTGGAGGTGCAGAACCGAGCGCCCGTAGATCCCTTTGGGTGCGTGGGGACCTGCACCGACTCTTCGAAACCATCCTGGGGGAGATGAGGTGCCAAAGCTGGAGCGGTCACATCTGTGTGGCGTCAGGTGGCTTTGGGTCAGACCTTCCTTCCAGTGCCGACCTCCCTTGCAAGCCCTGGGCAGCGGCTTTGGAAGGCGACGTTTTGCCAGTCGCTGTGGAAGTCAGAAGGACCACCCAGTTCTGATAAGGGCAATTTAGAAAGGAAGGGGAAGATTGTGAAAAGAGGGGCAAAGGGGCACAAAGGGAAGAAAAAAAAAAAAAAACCCAACAAAAAACCCCACTGCGGAACAAAAATGAAGATCAAGACCGCTGTTAAACACACTGCCTGCGAGGGAGGTCTCCACCGTGCCTTTTCTCATCTAGAGCCAGCGAGGATTGTATTAACAGCTTCAACGCAATGGAACAAATTAATCCCTGATGTAATTGAAATCGGTGAGGTCTCACAATAGGTGAGTTTGACCCAGTGGGATAGAAATAGAACAAGTATTGGAATGAAGGAGTGAAATGAAGTCACACTGTTCAGCCATTGGTATTTCATTCCTAGAAACAAAGGCCAGACAAATGCAGAGAATACATGGCTCTGCTGGGCATGGTTGAAAGCTGCTCAATAATATCAAGCTTTGAAGGGATATTTCTGTGTGGAGAGGAAGTATGTAGCAGAGATATAACAAGCATTAAAAAGAAAGAAAGACAAAGAAAGAAAGGAAGAAAGAAAAAGCCCTGCCTGCTCATTGCCTGGTTGATAGCTGTGGTAAAATAATACCAGCCCTGAAAAAAAAAAAAAAAAAGAAAGATATGTCACGACTGGAGAAAAATAAGAAAAAGAATTAAGGTCTGAATTGTATTTCTGGGGAATCAAAACTGTCAAGAGCTGGTGGTGAGAGGTGGCGTTCTGCGGCTGAGGTGCCCGGGGTTGGTTTGCTTTGACGGGCACAGGTAGCCGGAACTGGTCCCGCTGGGAAAGAGGTGCCTTTTGGTCCTGGGAACTGGCCCGGTCTTGGCCCCTTCGGCACTGCTGCGCCACGGCAGGACGCAGGCTGCCGCAACGGGGAAGGCGGACACCGGAGAGCTGGGCTCCCCCTTGCAGGCTGCTGAGCTGCTGTTGCTCGTGGTAATTACATTAATGATGTGACCAGGGGGCTGCAGCCAGTGACCGGGTTCTGGCTGGGTGAGAGCGGGCGGATGCAGGCAGAGATGTGGAGGATGGGAGTGTTGGAGCCCCTCAGCATCACTCTGGTGCCGGGCTTCGCACCGGCAGGCAGCTGGAGGCACCTTCCTTCCCTCCCTCGGCTTGCACGCCAGCGCCGCTGGGGTTTTTAGAAGTCATCAATCAAGGCTGAAACCCTGCTCTTTCCAGGCTGAACCCTTCCCCGGGGCGGAACAAGTTTAGAATGTCACCATGTCACAAATGGTGCGTCCTCACCATGCCAACAAAGGCTTTACTCCATCATCCAAAGGAGAAGTTTGGTTTTCTCGAAGGCGGCGTCATCTTTCTCTAGAAAACGGCCAAATTCTGACTGATGGGCCGTAAAACATTCGTTTCCTCAAACCCTCTCAGGTTCTAGTTTTTTGGCACTCCCGCCCGCCTTCCTGGCGGTTTCAGCCCCGGCTCAGTAACGCTGTTGTCGGCTGCCTGAGGGTGGATGGGCATGTTGCTGTAGGGGAGCTGGAGAGCGGCGGCGCACGGCTTGGGAAGCTGGTGGGGTCTTGGGAAGATGCTGGGGAGTTTGGCTGAGCGATCGGCCCTGTTTCTCAGGGGCTGTGTGTTTCGGAGTGAACGGGGGGTCTGGCGCTGCCCGAGGAGATGTAATGTACGGCCTCGCTGAATGCGGCAGGCGGCTCTCCGGGGGAAAAGGAGGCTCCGCTTGCAGAGCAGCTTTTGGATCCAACTATGTGTCACCTCGCTGAGCTGTGTGTCCCCTCTTCCAAGCCCTGGAAACGTCTTCTCTTTGGGTCTTGTTTAACATTTCTGAAATCCAAAGGGACGGGCAGGCTCGACCCCCTCATCACCCCGTTTCCTTCTCCTTTTTCCAGCTCCATCCCTACGTGTGCTTCGCTTGGAGTGCATTAAACAAAGAGCAAGCATCATTGAATTTCACGTACTGCAGCAACTTGAAAGGGCTCAAGTCAAAGAAATGAGGGGCTCGATTTCCAAGCGCATCTGCGCAGGAGCGGGGAGAGCTCTGGGTTTCTCCCCATGATGGATCCATGTCTCCGGCATGTGCTCGTGCCGAGGGAGAGCTTGGCACGTGTCCTCGGTGTGGGCAGGAGCTCCTCTGCAACGAGGGGAGGTGAAGGTGGTCGGGTGCTCGGCTTTGTTCCTTTCCCAGTGTGGTGAAGTGGAGGTTGGGAAGAGAGCGGAGAAAGGAAATGGCCTGAACGCACCGCAAGGAGAAGCACAGGGTGGGGAAAGTATTATTCAAGCTGAAGGACGCTTGGTAGAAGAATAAACAGACGTAAACTGGGTGTAAATGCACGAGGTAGAAAATTAAGGCAGAGAGTGTTACGGATGTGTTTCGGAAACAGCATTCTAAGGAAGCAAGGGCAAAAGGTGGTTCATGACTTGGTTTACGAACTGGCTATAGAGCGGTACAGCTTGTGTGGAGCGAGATCTTTTGGCATCTGGGTTTTAAATAGGACGTTCACGCTTGTGCGATGAAATGCTCCCCCAATCTTCACCCCCCCGCCCCCCCCCCCAAAAAAAAAATCAAAAAGCAGTTCAAGGGAAATATTCTGTAAATGCCATCGGGTGGAGTCTTTTGTGGAGTTTCGAAGTCTCGTGTCTGCATCATTTTGAACAGCCGCTTCCATGGCACACTGTGTTGCCCTTTCTCGAGGTGCTTCCGGGGGGGGTACACAGTCGCCATCCCGGGTGACATCTCCCAGCACTGAAAGCGCAACTTTAGCTTTTTTCGGACATTTATTTCTTTTTTCAAGGAAAAAAAATATTTCTGTGGCTAGCAGGAGGAAACAACCAGCAAACCCAGGCCCAAGTTCTGTTATTTTTAAAAGCTTCGTTGCATTTGTGCAGTTCTGGCACTGTCACACCACAGCTTCGCCCCCCCCTTGGAAGCGCTGAGATTCACTCTGAAGCGCCCTCTCCCTTCGCTCCCGGCTCCCCATCTGAATATGGAGCCACTTTTAATGAATTAATAATTTCAAATTTCTTCTAAGCCCAAGGAAGTGAACCGGTCAAAGCAGCGCACATCCACTTCTGTCTGGCTTCGAACCAGGCGCTGTAACCTGAAGGTAACGGAATCCCGGCGATGGATTGACTTTGCAGTTAAGAGGAAAAAGCAGCAAATAAGGGGGGGCGTTGTGTTTCACTGGACGTCGGGGATGGCTGTCATGGTGAGCTAGCAAATCCTGCTGTAATTGGCATAGAGGAATTTTGCCAAGGTCGTGGAAGCGAAGCGGTTTGTTACTTGCCTTTGCGGACTTGAGAGAGATCTGTCTTGGATATCCTCTTGTTGACCTTATCGAGTTAACTTTCATGTGTTTAGAAGGTCATGGAGAAAATCATTAATATTAGGTTGATTTGATGGCTGAGAGGTAATAAGTATTTCCTGCTTATCAGATGGCGTTTGAAAGGACTTTGAGTAGCTTGATTTGTTTATCTTTTGCAATCGGTACGGCCCTTAGCGAGAGGGATTTTGTATTCCTCGTTCGGTTTGGGGAATGACATATGGTTTGCTCTCTGATGAGGCTTGGAGGCTCCGCAGGATAAAAAGCAAAAAAAAATCAGGCAATTCTGAAGTCCAGCTCCCAACTAACTCGGCCGTGCTGTGGGCCGCGGACATCTCGTGCTGTAACGCTTTGTGATGTGAACAACAGCAGGCTGACATCCCCTTTTGCTGGAAATCTTGCACTGGAGAATTCCGAGTGCGCAGAGGCCGGTTGGATGGAAAGCCAAATCCCGTAAACACGGCTTGGCACGGCGAGGGTTTCGTTGAGCTCGGTGGGGCCGTGGTTGCTTCCCATCCACCACAGAGCATCGACGTTTGCTGAGTCCTACCGCGAGCTGGTGTAGGACCAACGTCGCAGTGCTGCCGTCAGAGGCTTTTGCTGTCCTTGAGCGTTTTTTGGATTACTTAATGGGGAAGCCTTGGGCTGCATCGGCAAAATGGCCTTTCCCTCCCCTGCCATCTGGGATTTAACAAATAGGAGAGTCGTTCTTTAAGCTGGAGGATGGTTGTAAAGCCATTTAAAATGAAACCCACCCGGTATTTGAGAATCATGCGGCAAAGAAAAGCACTTGACTTGTCTGTCCGAAGGTAGATGTCGTTCCTGGTTTCCGCGGCTGTTTGGGAAGGAGGTAGGGCTGAACGCACCTACCTTGAATGACGGGACAAGCGAGCGCAACAGGAGGAGGGAGAGCTGCTGCTTTTCAGGAGCGGGGCATTTCTGATGCCTCAGTTGCTTGAGGTGATGGTTGTTTTTAAAAGGAGAGCTGTTTATTCCCTTGCGTAAGCTCTGTCCTGCCAGGTGTATCTTTAGGATGTCTTTGTAGCAGAATAGTATCACTGAAAGATGTAGTGATAAATAATAAATGGACACGGAACTGATTGGAAGGAAGACGAGAGGAGGAATAAAACTGGAACCAAATTCAATGCTCTGTTTTAACGACTGGGATTTTGCAGACTGTAAACTGTTGGCAGAGAATGAGGTGGAGTTATATGAAACCCGCTCTTCTGAGATGGTGGAGTTGTCCTGCACGCACAGGGGGCCATACCAGTGGGACAGATTTGCAAAACAGACCATAATACAACCCCAAATTTCACCAGGACGCCGGAGGAGATAAAATAGTGCAGGAAACCCTTTTCCTGTTCCCAGAGAGCGTCCCACAGGACACGTTGCCGGTCGGGAGCTAGAAGGTGCGAGCAGCCGTTCATTTCGGGGACCCGTTGTGCTGAATTCTGGAGCCAGAGTCTGTAGTTTTGCTACCTCCAGCGGGGATGCTCAGATTGAACGGTCAAAAAGGAAGACGGTCATTTTGGGTATGACGTTTTTATATGCAGTAGTAACATATTCATCATTAAAAAAAAAAAAAAAAAAAAAGGGAAAAAATATTTCCTTCTGCTTTGGTAAACAGAAGTGAAAGCCCTTAAGTTTTCAAGTGGGGCTGGGACTTAAAGACATTAGTGCAGTCGTTTCTGTGTGTTGTGATTGTTACGGAAATGTATTTGGGGTGGATGGACTTGGTTTTAGGTGACCTTCTTGAGTGAGTGTTGGCGATCAGTTACCGAAGGAGGCATATGTTACTAATTTTTTTGAGATTTATGAAAGAGAGCCTCTCTTACGGTATATATAAATGGACTTTTTTATCTCGGTAAAGTTAGCTGCTTGAGGGAGTATACTCTTTAGGGCAGGGATACTGTGAGAACGGATTTCAGCAATGATCAAATAGGTTTTTATCTCATGAAATCGACACTGCATGAAATTTTATTTTAGAGTATTGATACTCTCTGCTGCGGGCCAGATGCAGCCCGGGCTGGCACGGCTAATTCACCTTGGCCACGCTCCAGCAGAGCATCCTGTTTCAGCAGGGTGGTTGAGCGTGTGCTTATCTTTAAACAGGCAGCTAAACCCTGGTGGTTTCACTGCTGCTCCGGACCATGGCTGCTTGACCGGGGGACGGGTCAGGTGCAAGGAGAACCTCTAGCACCTTCCTTCTCTGGGATTTTTTTCCCTGGGTTAGAGCTGGGCTTGTTGCTGGAGAAGCGATGGAGTGATACGGGCTTTATTTGAGGGGTCCGCGTTCCCTGCTGATCCCCGCGTCAGGCTCCCGCCGGGCTTGGACAAGGTGTTGGGGTTGTGGGTGATGCCAGCCAGGCCCTCGGCCAGGGGAGGAGGAGATGTCATCCCTCTGGGCTGCCTTTCTTGCCAAGGGAGGAGACACTTAATTAGGCACTTTTGGGCAGGGGAACTGCGACAAACATGCACAGGCGGGTTCGTGGCATCTTCGAGGCTGACCACAGTCCAGGATGGCTCCATGGGGGCTCCAGAGTCCAGCCGGGTGCTGTGGCTATGGTCTGCGTCCTCTGCTGTGTGAGTGCTCGAGAGACAATTAAAAGAGAGAATTAAAACATGTTTTGGAAAACGGATTGCCTTCTCTGTTTGAAGTTTCCGAGAAAGCAAAGCAACCTGCCCTTCCCCCCACTTCAGATCCCACCTGTTTTGGTTTTTTTTCCTAGAAAAATGTGAAATTCATTAACATGTGGTGAAAGCAATGTAACGACGTCATCTTGATTTAAAATCTGTTTTAAATCTTAAAACGACGGAGCCAGAATCTTAGCTGCAAATAGCTTCGCTTTTGTGGGTACGAGGCAGACCGGCAACATTACTGGAACATCTCTGGTTTTAGTAGCTTGGCTTCCTTTCCAACAATATCATTTGAAAAGAAAGCAAGAAGAGATGTAAGGAGAAAAAAAAAAAAAAAGAAATTAATATTATTCATGCCACAGGCATCCCGCAGTGCCCTCCTGGCAGGTGCCAGGGCTGCTTCTCCTCTCCCCTCCGCGGCTTTGGGTCACAGCTTCTCGCTGCGCTGGTTTCGGAGAGTGGGAAATACGGCTATGATTAATTGTGTGATTCTTGCCTGTCACCTCTGTCGTCACCTTGAATGTCTGTTTAGACCTGGCGTCACCCTGAATCTCCTTTTGCTCAGCCCGTGCGTTTGGCTCCTGCAGTCTCCGGAATTCTGACAGTAAAGTAACAGAGTTAAATCGCTTTCTCTCCCAGGATTTGGGATTCAGAGAGTATAATCCCAGTGTTTCACAAGGGCAGCGAAGGTGATCCTGCAACATGCCCGTGAACCTCATTGCTGTTGCCACCGTGTTGAATATCATGTTTTTGTTTGGGTTGCTTAGCGAAGCTCCGGTGCTAAGCAGCACTGCCTGCCCGAGCTTTTCCTCCCGCTGCTGAGCCCTGTGGCTACTCCGTAACTGGGAACGCTAAAAAGTTCTTTTGAGGTTCTGGCTTTCGGGGAGTATTTGGCTTCAAAATATTTGCTGGTATGAGATGACATACGCAGGAGGCTGAAATGGGGCTGTTTCGCGTGTTGTGGCCATTTGCTCTTACGCATTTTAGCCCGAAATGGACCTGAACGAGGATTTATTGACCTTTTTTCATTTTTATTGCCAGCTCCATCCTCACACCAATATATCGGAACACTGTTGCTTGCAGGCTGGGCGGACAAGCCTGCTGTAGCAGGAATGTGTTAGGAGGAGAGGTAGTAACCCTGCTAGGAGTAAGTGTCATTCCTCTGGCAGTCCCAAACCTAGGCATCATTAAATTCCCACAGGATTCTTATTTTGTGGTGAATTTTGTCTCTTACACACGAGTGGTTCGCAGCATTAGAGCTCACCAACGGCGAGTGGGCTTTGAGTGGCCTTTGTCATGGTCAAATTCAATATTGCCTATTGTGCAGCGGTTTGGTGCGTGTGCCACTTGATAATCTTCTGCTTTTGGTTTCCGAATGGTTTATTGTTCTATCAAGGGAGTCTACCACTGAAATATTGTCCATCTGTGAGTTTGGAGTGGGCGGCGTGGATGGTGTGGTGCAGCCGCTCTCGGGGACGGACCGTGGAGCAATTTTGGGGCTTTTGTATTGTTGGGGTGTGAAATGCTTTTGGGTGCATGCTGCCCAGCCTCCCCTTTTGGGGGAACATCTTGAGAACCTCTGGGTTGTCTGGCTCTTTGACATTGGGCAAGGCGGGAAGACTTTGTGGAAGCAAACGCAGGAATCCTGTTTCGGTGTTTCCTGGGAACAGTTAAGATAGGAAACAAGGCCTCCAGAGAAGGGCAGGTGTGTCAGAGACAGTTTCTGGCAGTATTTTGAGGCTGTAGTGAAGTAAGGTTAAATTAATTCATTGGCCAGATAAAACAGCTGAAGTGGCTGAAGCGATCGGATCCCTGCTGATATCGGCCTCGCGGCTGGACCTGCTGGTTTGGCTCTTGGTGGCCGCCGTGAGCATCTCCCCAAGCCGTGGCCCTGTTGAGGCGGACAGAGATGCATCCATAGACGGTCACCAATAAGTTGGCTTAGCTGAAAAGCAGTGAAAGTTGCTTTTGCTGGCAAAAAACTTGGGCTGAAGAGTGCCCGTGTACAAATGACACGTTTATCGTAGTAGATTTTATGCCTGTGTGAAACTGGAGTCCAGTCTGCTAGTGTCAGCGTAAATAGCTTTTTCCCTTGACTTCTTCCCTGCAGTTAATCCGGGGAATCAACGCAGCTGCTGAAGGTGAAGCACAAATTCTCTGAAATGGAGTTGTCCGTCCCCTTTCTCCCATAAGCGTCCGTGTCACCTGGTAGAGGGTTATGCATATGCAAAGGAGCGCCTAATTTATGGCTGGGGCAGCTGACCGGGATTAAATCAAAGCAGGACCGAGCAGAAGTTTTTACTCAAAAAAACCCCTTACGGTTTGATTGTAAAAACCCAGGTTTGGTTTACTGTCGAGAGCCAGCTCTGGCTAGAATTACACGCTGAGTGCCTGATACCGCGGCCGCCGCTGCCAAACGAAGGGCAGCCAAATCCGCGTCCTCTCGCCCCACGTGCCCCTTGGCAGGTTGGTGTGCCGCCTCTCTGTCCAAGACGCTTGTTTGGTTTCATGGTCTGTTCTGTTCTCTCTCCCCCCTTCCCCAATCCGCCCTCAGATGTTTGCTGCCGAGGAGAATGTAGATTTTCGGATACATGTGGAGAACCAGACGCGAGCGAGGGACGACGTGAGCAGGAAGCAGCTTCGGCTCTATCAGCTCTACAGCAGGACAAGTGGGAAACACATCCAAGTGCTCGGCAGGAGGATCAGTGCCAAAGGAGAAGACGGAGATAAATATGGTAAGAATATTTACTGGGATCCCCCGTACTCCAGGTGAAAGGCTTTAATCCTGTGTGTTGGCCTGAGAACCTCTTGGGAGAAAAATAAGAGGAGCAACAAAAAAAAACAGGATAAAAAGGAAAAAAAGCTTTCCAGGCGAAGAACATGGGATTTGTTGTGTTGGAGCAGGCTGTCAGCCCGGCTGCCAGCTGCAGGCAGTTCCCACAGTACTGTCATGCCCCAATTTATTAGCGTATGACGGTGCTTGAAGAGAAGAATCTTTTTCTGCCCAACGGATGAGCTCACGGTGTGTCTACTGTAATTCGTAAATGATACCCAGGTCAGTGATTTGGGGATGTTCTTTCCCCGAGAACTCTGGGCTCAAATTTAGGTGAATCCGGTGCTTCAATGAAGCACTGTCATCTTTGTAGTTGGGGTTGGGGGGGGATAATATTTGGTTTGAGCTGAAATTAAGCAGACTTTGGAGCTTTGAGAGTAGCCCAGAGCTTAAGTTGAATCTTGGGGCATGTGGATCCTGCAGGAAGGCAAATAATTGAACTTCCCCTGGGCCAGCATCGTGTTCAACTATTTTCACGGTGATTTCCACTCAAGCAAGATGCTAGAAGTGCTGCTAGCAGGCTGAATTACAAAAAAACTCTGTAATTCTGGTACACGTTGAGATGGTTGCGGCAGAAATACTTTTGCTGAAGTTGGTTGCTGGAAGGATTTTAGGGCTGTTGAGAGAATTGGTCCTTTTTCTCACACGGATGTACAGCCCCATGCGTTGTTGCGGAGGTGTGTGAATGTGTTGGCTAGCACGCAGGTTCGCGTGAGGTCGACTTCGTGTGCGGCACTGGCGAGGTGGAGGTGGGCCACGAGGATGGTAGGTCACAATCTGGGACACGGTTGTTCCTGCGGCAGCTCCAGGCAGGATGAGGTACACACCGTGGAGGAGCAGGGTGCGTGGTGGCTGCAGGAGCTCCAGGCAGGACGAGGTACACGCCGTGGAGGAGCAGGGTGAGCCATGCCACCGGAGGTGATGGCTAGAAAGCACCTGGCTGGCATGAACCAAACCCCCACATCTCAGAGAAAGCCCTGCCCTGAGATCTCAGCAACCTTGTCCTTTGTCATTCCCAAATTTCCAGATAAAACAGGAGTGGAAAAGTGCCACTTGGCTGCTAATTATTGTGTCATTTTATGACATTCGTCCTCTTAAGGTTTGATATGTAAAGTAGTGGCTGGGTGCTGGGTGCTGGCTTCCCCGGGAAGGCTCTCGCCCAGGGTGGCTGTCAGGTAACGCCATGTCGCTGTCGCTTTCCTCTCCATAAAAGAAGGCAGCATTTACAGTGGGGTGCAGCAGGGAAGTGTGCCCGTGAGCAGCTGACAAGTGCTAATTTATGTGTCAAAGCCCATCTTGTCCCCTTCATACATATGCAATCATGCCTGGAACGTTGCATCCCGGTGCCGGTGACCGGTGGCGATGCCGCACAACCGCAGAGCCCGAGATCTCCCGTCCAGGGAGCTCCCCGGCGCCTGCCTCGCTGCTCGCCACCAAATCCTCTCCGCTAACAAATCCTCTAACAACCTGGAGCGCTCCGGCCGGGGAGGCCATTTGCTGACACCCTCCCCCCCCCCTCGCCTGTTCCCTCCCCAGTGCTTCCTAATAAAACTCCTTGACGCGTCAAGCTGCAAAGCCTTCCTATCCGCTAGCCGTGCTGAAAAGGTTATGGAAATCTGTTCATCCTCTTGCTTGGCACGGGAATGCTTCGAGCATGATAATCGGGGAGACAGTGAGGTGGGACACGGAGGTCCAGGATGTGACCACGCCGAGCTCCTAGCTGTGATAATGAAGGGGGGAGAGATGTCGGAGTTACTGAAGTGAGAACCATCTGTGTTACAGCCAAAACTGGATACAAAGGCAATGACACAGGATTCATTATGTGCTGGGAACCCCTCCCCCCGAGGCATTATGATGGAGTAACCTTTGATCAAGACCAGAGAGAGGCTTAAACCAGGTCTGGGGATCTCAACAGTGGCAAACTTTTGATCCACGTCTCCGTCTTTGCTGGCCGGATCTGCCTCTGAAGGAGGACACCTTTCCTCTCGGGCAGCAGATGGCTGTTTTTCCTGCTGCCCTTTCTTTCTCCTTCCTTTTCTTACTGCCTGTAGGCTGGCACTGGTGCGTCAGAGCCTGGCCGAGCGCTGGGGAGTGCCCAGCTCCTTCCTTGGCTACCTGACCCTTGCAGACAGTGCCCGTCTCCCACAGCTTCTCCGCTGTCTTAACCCTGTCCCCACTGACCGGGGGAAACGGTGGTGGATCCAAAGCCCAGGGAGGGCTTTGGGAGGATGTGCAAGAGCCAATATGTGAAAAAAGGCAAGAGAGGTGGGAAAAGGTGCCTGGGAGAATTCCTTGAATACTCCCAACGTCTCAGTCCCGTTCAGAGAAGGTAACACTAGGTAAAGGCAAGGCAGACTCCGTCTCAAGGTGGGAAGCTCTGTGGTAAGGTCCATCGTGCCCATCACCAGCAATTAGCACCAGCCGGTTTTAAGAAGGGGGAGCTAATAACATTTTAGCACCTCTTTCCCCTCTCCTCCCATACATTCACAACTAGTTAAAGAACAGTGTCCAGGGGAAGAGGTGCTTTTTTCTTTTTTCCACCCTCTCCCTCTCTTTATTTTTATTTTTTTTTGCACATATACAGCATCCAAATGGCTGGCGTGGGAGGGTCGTCCTGCCTTTGAAGGGAGGTTAGTTTTATTGCGAGCTTTTATTGACTTCTGTAAAACTTCTCACCTCTCCGTTGAAGAGAATGCCCAGAAAAGAGGGGAGGTGGCAGTGAATTGCTCGTTTCCAGGCGGCTTCCGTGAGTACAGCAAAATGACCAGCCAGCCCTGGTTCATCCACCAGTCTGGCAGAATCTGGCCAGAGGAAGCCCCCTGGAATATTTTATCCAGGTCTGTAAATGCCAGGTGCAAGGAAAAATGCGTGCTCTGCAATGCCTAGTTTTGCCGGCATAATAATTCTGGTATGTAATTTTTGGTTTATGTGTTCTTCGGGGCCAAGATCTGGCCCCATGTGTCAAATTATTAAATGGCAAATCAAGTCAGTTAATAGAATTAATTGAGTCGATGTAATCCTTTTAATCAGATGGATTTGATCCCTTCTCAGATGAATTAGAATCCATTAACAGATAAGTCAATTATTGGACTAAATTAAATCTAATAATAATGCCTGCTGCTCACAGCAACAGTAATTAATCTAAATACACTTACCTATCTCCCAAGGTTGTGTTTTATTGTTTTTTTTTTTTTTAAGGCTTAATTGATGTTCCTAAAGTGCTCTGAGATCTTTAGATAACAGACGATCTATGCGAGCAAAATATTATCTCTTAACAGACTATAAACTAATTAAAAGACTGATCTATTTACAGATTGCATTTTTACTTTAATCTCTTCAACCAATTCAGAAGGAGTTTGCACTGGCCCAGAAAAACAATATTCCTGTTATAAGCTTATTATTACTTTACAGGTTCCTAAGTGGTCCTTTCATTCAGAAAATGAAAGGGGGAAGGAGAAAAAACAACCATTAAAGTGCTGACAAAAAAAAGAAAAGGACCTGGAACCTTTATATTCTACCTCCGATAAATGGTACAGATAGGGAAGAGAGGGATCAGTGACCTGAAACCTTAGATCCTTTCATTTATTTTCATTTCACAAAAGGCAGAAGACATTCTATCCTGTTTGTTCACGATCTTTGTATCCGGCGCAGTTGGGGAGACAGAGCTCTCTTGGTTGGGTGAAGGCATTTTTTGCCTCATTTGTATTTCACAGCCATGTGATTTTTGTTTTAATTTGTCCCCGGCTAGTGCTGTCCTGCGGGGCAATGAGAAGTGATAGCCATCAGGAGAGAGGCGAGGGGGGTGCCAGGGGTCTTTGGGCTTGCCCTCTCCGTGGAGGTAACTTTCATTTGCGGCGAGCGCTTGGGTGTCCTGAAGGCTGGGATGTGCTATGTGTGGGTAGGTTATTAATCAGGTTGCTATCCAGTGTATTTTGTCCGTTGACCTGGTCTATCGTGGCTTAAAAAAACCTCTTGGGTCCCCTAGAAGGTTATAAACCATCTATTTTATAAACCATCTATTTTATAAACCATCTATTTTATAAACCCTCTTGTTTATAGACCTTCCAGTCTACAGCAATGGGAGGCTTTGTTTGAGGACGCCCAACGCTAAGGGGCAGCGCACAGGTGTAGAATAGAATCATGGAATGGTTTAGGTTGGAATCTAGGATCATCTGGTTCCACCCCCCTGCCCTGGTGGAACACCTCCCACCAGACCAGGTTGCTCCAAGCTCCGTCCAACCTGGCCTTGGACACCTCCAGGGATGGGGCAGCCACAGCTTCCCTGGGCAGCCTGGGCCAGGGGCTCACCGCCCTCAGAGTGAAAAACTTCTCCCTAATATCTAATTTAATCTAAATCTACCCTCTTCCACTTTGAAGCCATTACCCCTCGTCCCTCTCCAGCTTTCTTGTAGCCCCCCTCCGGATACTGAGAGCCTGCTATGAGGTATGACATCTCTCCTCAGCATCCCGTCGCTGCCCAGTTTTCAGCCACCCAGGGGGATGGTCCCTCAGCCAGTGAAGTCCTCTCCAAGACTCCCCCTGCATTCAGTGGGGTTTAGCTCAGCAGCCAAGACATGTCCCTGAGACAGGAGGTTTGGGGGTGTTAAGAAATGTAGGGGCAGGCAGACCAAAGAGGGGAAGCAAATTTAGGAGACGATGCCAGGTGTTACCTCCACATCTCATGGGCGCTCCCAGTACAGACCATCATGCCCCAGACAGATGTGCTTTTTTGGGTGGTACGGGGAAAGCAAGGAGCTCGGGGAGAGGGGTGCCTCCTTCCTGGGGCCACCCCAGCCGGGGTGATGTGCTCCACAGCTTGCCGTCCCCACCTTCTGTTCTAGCTGGAGCTTCCCAGAGATGCCAGTGGACAAGCCCATGGAGAGCACATTACAGCTGTCTAGACATCAGCCACACTCCATCCCGCCGGAGATTTCATTTGTGGTAGAAGTGGGCTCCGTTCCATGAGGAGGTGTAATATGTGTGGAAAATATTATTACAGCAAAATGGGCTCCTTTAATTGACTCTAAATTTTGCAGGATTCCTTCCTAGGTTTGGGTAATCCTGTGCTCTCCAGAATTAATGAGCTGACATAGCACTTCTTCGGGTTTGGCAGCCTGACAGCTAATTTAGAACTCCCTAAACTCATTTCACTAATGACTCCCATTTGTTCTATCTCAAAGCCTGGAAACAAATGCAAAATACCAGTGCTATTGTCCCATCTTTAGCAAGTCATTCTTCGCTCCCCCCCCAGTATTTCTGGCACCTTAACAGCAAGCTGCCTGGGGAAACCTGATTAACCCTTTCCCTTCCTAGAACAGTTTTAATCCTCCTGCTGGAATGATGAGGAAGGAAAAAACCTAAACTCCTTGTGGCTGGAAGGCGCAGGATTAACCTGCAAGGCAGATGGGAGATGTAGCCCAAGTAGGAATTGGGGTCGGTTACGTATAGCTGTATTTCCATAGGCTGGATGTTCAGAAAGCTGCTTTTCTTCCCAGGAACCAGGTATGTGCAAAGGTGCTTTCTGTCCCCACGCAGCTCAGCCCCATACCCCGCGTGAAGCGCGCTCTGCTTCGTAATTTATTCCTCCAAACCATCCCAGTGGCCGTTTCCTCTTTAAGCGACGTATCGCTGCCTCCAGTCTCTTCCCATTGCAGTTTTGACATGCCAACAAGACAAATAATTTTTTTTTTTTT
>VZSF01003428.1:350316-412818 GCA_013398295.1 Chionis minor | reverse complement strand
CGTTCCGGTTCTGTGTTTTGGGCCTGGGTGGGTTTTTTTTTTTTGTTTTCCCCCCTCCTTGCCCAACGTCCCCTCGTTGCTTTATTTATTTATTTATTTATTATTATTTTTTCCCCTTAAAATATCTGCCCTGAGCCCTGAAGCCGGGAGGTTTCCACCTGAATGCAGGCGTGGGGATGGATGGCGGCGCGGCTCCGGTGATCCAGGCGTGGGGCGGCTGGAGCTGGGGCTGGAGCTGCCCTCACCTCGCAGGCGGCTCTGACAGGTTCGGCAGCCCTTTAGAAATGTGCTATAAGCATCTAAGACGAACCATCTGTACATTTAAGACTTTTTTTTTTTTTTTTTTTTTTTTTTATTTACCCATTTTTTTTGNTATAGCTGTATTTCCATAGGCTGGATGTTCAGAAAGCTGCTTTTCTTCCCAGGAACCAGGTATGTGCAAAGGTGCTTTCTGTCCCCACGCAGCTCAGCCCCATACCCCGCGTGAAGCGCGCTCTGCTTCGTAATTTATTCCTCCAAACCATCCCAGTGGCCGTTTCCTCTTTAAGCGACGTATCCCCGCCTCCAGTCTCTTCCCATTGCAGTTTTGACATGCCAACAAGACAAAAAATTTTTTTTTTTTTTTTTTTAAAAAAAGACCCTTTTATCTTCTCCACCATTTATTTTCACTTACTTCGCCTGGGGGCAGCGCTGACCTCAGCGCAAGGGATGATCATTCACCATGGCAGCTGTACAGTCATATGGGTCCTGGGGACTGGCCCGAGCCGCGGCGACCTTCGCCGTCCAGCTGCTGTGTTGTGGCCCTGGGTGGTTTGTTTTTTTTGTTTTCCCCCCTCCTTGCCCAACGTCCCCTCGNTTTTTTTTAATTCAGCCATGTTCTCTGCCTGCGCCAGGCTAGGGGAAAGCTCCGCTTAGGCAGGATGGGAAGTCGGGGAAGTCGGGAAAATCCAAACCTTTTGCTTTTTGATTCACGACAAGGCGATTTCAGACAATGCATTTGTTGCCAATTTCCTTTACTTTTGGTTTTGATAGCTGCTACCCCAAACTCCCACTGTGGCCACGTTCACACCTGAAGTTCAGCTCTTTCTGCAGCGCTCCCCGGTTTGTACCTGCAGTAACAGCAGAAACTGCTGTTTATTTTTCCTCTGACTCCACAGTAATTCTTGATTTCCCTACTTCTGGACCTAGAGGTAGTTTAAAGAGCCTTGACTTTCATGGAAAATAAAAATAAAATAAAATAAAATCACCTTTAGATCTGTGTCCAAACTTCAGGTCTCCGTGCTCAGGGTTTGTAAAACACAGGCCTGCCTGTCAGTAAGTATCAGGGGCCCAGAAATAACGAGGAGAAGTAATTTAGAGGTCTGCTGATAATTTGTCCTTTTTGATTTCTGTGTGGAGTGGAAAGCGAGCTACAAAGTGAAAAATCTTTATTTTCATGCAAGTCATAAAAGGCTTTTTGTTAACAGTTTGTGTGTGTATATAATTCTGTGCTGTGATTTAAGTGTTCCCATTAGAAATGCAGAATAGGAAATAGGATCCCATCTGTGAGCAATTTAAGAGGAAGTGAGACAATGGAGTCGATTGCTGCTTCAGTTTAGATAATCAATACAAATATTATTAGTATAGTGATTTATCTTCCGAGACACTTTATGAAAATGTGAATGCCAGACCCTGAAGACAGGTCAATATGATATTATCTGTTCCTGCCTCGCTGTGCTTACGCTTTTTTCCCATGAAGCTCAAGCAGCTGCTTTGCTAAGTGTTCTTCCCTGGCTGTGATGAAATAACACAGAAACAAAGTTAGGGCTTTCCTTTCTCCTCCGCAACTCTGAAAACACACTGTGCCTATTGGTACAAAGATTACTTTTATCTGAAATTTGTAGCTGGGGACTGCCGGGTGGATACTGGGAGGTGATCTTTAAGTTTCCTTCCAACCCAAAGCATTCTATGATGAAGCTCTGGGAGAGGTTTGCGTAATTTTAAATATATTTAAATATTATCTTGGCCCTGAGTGATTCTGTGCACAGGTGGGAGAGAGCTCCTTTGAGTTTGCTGCAGTTGTTTTATGTCAGTGTTGTCAAGCCTTGTGTTGTGGTATTTGAGTTTTTCCCATATCTAAGCATTCGGCCCGTCGTGAATTGAAGTCAGTCCTTGGGATGCAATTAAAAGTACCCTGCAAATAGGCTAGTCCGTGTTTCTGAAAGAGTTTTTTTTAATTGCTTTTACTTTGGAGAAGGGGGAAGGAAGACGTCGCCAAGAAATTGTCTTGTGAATTTTGGCTTTGATGTACATTATCACATTGTCAAGTGGCTGCTGAGATTTGTCCTTCATAAGAAACCTTTGGAGGAAATGAAAAATGTCAATAGCCCTATTAAGAACATGTCTAATTAAAGACAGGATGGGAAATTCAAAACTTCTGCTTGAAGAGAAGATGGGATCTCGCTAGGTCGCCGTTGGAGAGACCCAAAGTCAGTAGCTTGCTTTGCTGGAGGCTTTCCCATGCCTGGAAGTGTTTAAGGCCAGGCTGGATGGGGCTTTGAGCAACCTGCTCTAGTGAGAGGTGTCCCTGCCCATGGCAGGGGGGTTGGAACTTGATGATCTTTAAGGTCCCTTCCAACTCTAACCATTCTATGATTCTATGATTCTATGATTAATGTTGGTGGTGATGCTCCGGGTTGCTCAGCTGGAGCATCTCCCACACGCCACTTTGCCCAGTGGTACACTGAGGCTGGACCCTCTAGACGGTGGAGACAGAAGGACCTTTGCTCCTCAGGTATAACGAAGTGGCACGAATTTCATCCCCTCGGTCTCCTCGTGTGTCCCCCCCTCATATCCAAAGCAAGGGTTGCACCATTCCCTCGCCTCGTAGCTGTGCCGTCGGGATAAAAGCATTGCAAATGGAGAGGTGGTAATGGAGACCACATCGCTGGCCTGGTTAGAGGTAATTATTTGGTGTTTTCAGATGCTGTGAGACCATTCCTGGTTTCAGGTTGGAGTTTCCTCAAGAAGGGCCTTAGACTTCATAAAAAAAAAAAGAGGCACTTTAATTGCTCAGATTTCACCTCAGCTCTTTTAAAAACCAGATAGTCAGGAATTTCCGCAGCTGCGAGGTGGAGCACAGCAAACATTAACAACGCCAGTAGCATTGCGTGACCGTCTGGAAGAGGAGGGAAGAGCCCGATCCCCTGCAAAACTGCACCGAGCCTCAGGCTGGGCGGAAAGGTGAAAAATAACGATGCTCCAAAGAGGAGAAACTGCTGATGCGTGACGCTTGGAAATCTGGAAGAGTCCAAAAAGGGAGCTGCAAATACCCCCCAAAAATGACTATCTGTGGCTTGAACAAAATAGTGTCCGATCAGCATTCAGAAACCGCTGAATTCAGGCCGTTCCAATACTGGCATTTTCCAGACTGCCTGCCAGTCGGATGCAGAGGAGAACACGTGTAGAGCGTCTGCGGTCTCAGCGCTCGCAAGAAGGGGAAGGCGAGCTGGAAGTAAAGGGAGTGAGAAGGCCCACTGAAAAAAAACCCCATTTTTTTTCTTACTGTGGGGAAGAGAGGGGGTATTGGGGTTGGAGGGAGATGGTCGCGTGGCTGCTCTCGGCGAGCATCCCTTTCAACGAGCTGCGCCAGCAATAAACAGTGCACGCTTTGGTCCCTGATGAATTTTAAGTATTTTCTGAATGCCCGTGACAGACAATTCGTGCTTTTAAGGCGACGTAGGAGCTGAGACCTTCTAAATGCCTCCTGGGCTTTCTGTCCCCGGCTTCTGCTGTAGTCACTGTGGGGATGTGCCTGTCCTTTGCTTGTGCTGCCTGGAGTGGTTGAGCTTGCAGTATCACTGGGTAGGGCTCAGATTTATTTTGCTTGTCTCTGACAGCTAGAATGAGTGTCTAAAAGGCCTTCTCCTCTGCATTTGCACGTGCCAAAAAGGGCACCTTTCTTCCCAATGCAATAAGAAAAAAGTCCTGCCATCTGCCGTGACCCTGCCTTCTTCTGGCTGTAACGAGTTTTGGGTCTTCTCCAACAAGCGGTTTCCCAGCGATCCAAACTGGATGGCAGCTTGCTGGCTGTTAGGATCCAGCCCCAGGTAGTCGTACGGAGAGGAGTCCTTGTTCTCTGACGCTGCTCGGCAGCTTCTGCTCCTCATGCAAGAGCTGGGCTGGTGGGACGGAGGAGGAGGGGATGTTGCGCCGGAGTGGCGCGATGGTGACGCGAGCCACTGGTGTTTGAGCATATGGTGGGTGATATACGCTTGGGGTCCTGGCTTCGAGGTGTTGCGGCTGGTATGGTGTGGTTTATTGGAAGGACAAGCAGGAGAGGAAATGGTTGTTCGGATGCGAGAGGGGAGCTGTAGCAGCGGGGGACATCACCCGCAGCTGCTGGAGGCGGTGAAGACCGACCTCGGTGTGGAGAAGCAGCAGGGAAGGGCTAAGAACAGAATGGCATGTAAACAGCAGATAAATCTAAAAAAATAACGTCTAAGTGGCCTCAGTGCTTGGCCAGGGACAGTCGTGCGGCTGAGAGTGTGTCTATGCCCCCCGTGTGGTACAAGGGTGAGGGGTGTCCTCACCACAAAGCCCCCGTTGCCTCTCTGGCAGGTTTTTGCAGGGGTGCGTGCTGAAGCAAGCTGGGGGGGTGCTTTGGATTCCTGCTTTCAAATTCCATGTTGTGTTAGGGCAGAGGGTGAGCTCCGCAGCTGCTGAAAGCCGCTCTTGCCCTGCTGGGACCAGTGAGGTTGTCCCAGGTTCCAGCAGGGAGCTGGAAAAGGAGCTTGCCTAAAGGTAACCTCAGTACATTCTGCTGGTTGCGAGGAGGGATCACGGGGCTGGATCTCTGTCATAACGGCGGCCTGATTATCCTCTCCCCTCCGCTCACGAAACTCCACCGACTTCAGCCGAGCGGTTCCTGGAGCTCCTGTGTGAGACTGAAAGGAGATTAAGTGCCCAGCAGTGCCTCCCATTCCTCCTGCGTCTTGCACCTTTGTTAAGACCTTGCATTTCAAACCGTTTCAGCCGGTGGGAGGCAAATCAAAGCGGTTAGGTTTTAGCCGGTGACAATGGTAGGGTGCTGCGTGGTGTGCCCGGCCCCTCGCCTTTGTGCAACGTTTGCTCAGCGGTGATTCTTGCCTTTATTTCATTTGCTTCTCCATCTGCATTTGTAGCTTTTTTTTTTTTTCCCTTCCCCCCAAGTGAAGTTTCTGACTGGTGATTCATTAGGAGTAAATAGGCAAAAGGATATTGACTTTGCACCTACTAATTTGGGGGTGCTAACAAGCAAATGTAAGAGCTGCATAGTCACCGGGTGAATTGTTCCACCTGGGGGGACTGGAGGAGGGGAGCTAAAAAGCAGCATCGCAAAGAAGCTGCACTTTTGTGTCTAGCGTTGGTTGTTCTCGCCGCTGTAATGAGGTTGGGTGAACATTCCACAGTCGCCGTTGCTGGAACCCGTTCGGAGCTTCGCCAGGATTTCCTAGTGCTGGGACTGCTAGACCTGTGTGGGCACGGGAAAGAAGCTAGCATCCTAATTAGACGATGCTAAATACGTTGGCTCAGAAACGAGGCGCCCTTTACGGCGGCTGGTGGAACAAACCCTTCTTCCTGCGGCATATGTGAGCGCGGGGCGGCGGATGAGTCAGGATGGCGGTGCTGGCATGTGTGCTGCGCTCGGAAGGGGACTTGGAGACATATAGCTGCTTTAATATAGCTAATATAGGTACTGGCCGCGGTGCGGTGGGACGCCCGTTAGGTAAATGTCAATCGGCGTGGCTCCGTGGGCTGGAAGGGCAAGAGCCGCTTGGTCATGGCCATGGGCAGCTCATTCCTCCTGTGCTCCGTTCCCAGTTTGCTTTGAGGCCCAAGACAGCTGCAGGTGTGTCTGTCCCTCTCCAGACGCATCCCGCACGCGGTGACCACCCCGCCGTAAGCACGATGAAGTCATGGCAAGGACGTCGGGAGGAACCTGTGGCGGGGGAGCTGGAGCACAGCGGAGGAGCGATGTTCTCTAGCCCCGGTGGTCCTGCTCTGAGCAGAGGGTTGAGCTGGATGACCTCTGGAGAGCCTTTCCAGCCTAAATTATTTTGTGATTTGGAGAGTGTCTTTCAACACTGATTATCAGCAGAGCCCTGGCAGATAAAACCCCCAGTGATCCGGTGCTTTGAAGGCCGTGGTTCTCCTTTGCGTGCGTTCAGTGGGACCCGTGGGAAGCGTCTTTTCGTGGTTTGTCCCTGCCTTTTCTCCTGGTGATTTTTGCATTGAGATTTTAAAGAATTTGCCAGCGTCCAGTTTTTTAAATAATATAAAGTTTTCCATCCTACCACTTCAGCCCTTCTGCCCTTTCCCTCAGCTTTGGGGTGACCCACTTATATCTGTACAGGTGACACCACCTGCACAATGAACTGTTGTTTGTTGTTAGGGTTAGTTTGTCTTAAAAGGTGCGTGCTGCGGAGTGGAGAGGCACACTTTGTACCAGCCCCATCACCAGTTATCATCTCTGCTCCTTCCTGGCCACAAATCCGGTTTACTGTGTCCTTTGTGTGGAGGGAAGGAGTCCCCAGTCCCGCCGTATCCCGTCTCTGGCTCCCTTTCACCGCCTCCCGATCCGCGGCTGTGACTTCCAGCCTCATTCTTCCTCCTCCTCCTCGGTGCCTGATCTGGCTGCAGCCAATATCTGGCTCTCAGCAGGAGGAATCCGAGGAAACGCAGCAAACTTCAGCTCCTGGGGCTAAATTGTTGTGCTCTGTACCAGCAAACTGTGCTGAACTAATTGACAACCAGCTTTAAACGTACCCTGATCAAGCGAATACGCTGATTTATTTTTTCCTCTCTTACTGAGTGTTAAGCGGCTTCCAGCTTAGTTTCCTCCCCAAGAAGTGGATAACTCATCTATTGTGTAGTAAAACTGATGGGCAGTTTTGACCTCTATACAATCCTTTCAGTATGTTGAGGGAGGAAGGAGTTTCTTCTACTCGTACGAATGTTTGACCACTTAAAAAAGGCAAAACAAAAAAAGCCCAACCCAAAACCACACACAACAACAAAAGATGATCCATTTTCTCTGGATGTCTTTGAAAGAAGCTTAGTTTAGAGACAGACTGGAGAGAAAGGCTATTGATTTTGTTTGACCTCCAAACAGACTGCGGTCAGTATATTTTCCCTGTTGGAAGCGGTTCAGGGCTCTGAATTTCCGTGTCAGCGTTTGTATTCTGAAGTGCACTGGAGCTTTTGCTGCTGCTTCAATAAATAGCGAGCTGTAGGGGAAGGTAACGCTGGTATAGATGTGTTTCCCTCTGGATCTGCCCTTCCTTTCTTTTTCTTTCCTATGTAACTCGGTCGTGTTGCTGATTAAGCGTTTACAAGTCCTTCTCATGGAACGTCACGCAGGTTAGTGGCTTAAACCGGGACCACAAGCAACAGTTTTGCAATCCCTGCCTTGCTTTTCCCGGTGCTGAGCCAGGTCCTTTCCCAGCCCCTTGCCTGCACCAGCTCCCCTTGCCACCGCACCTGGTGCGAGGAGGGATCCCCTCTTCTACCCCGATTCTTCCCAACCTCTGTGCAGGAAAGCCTTCCTGATTTGCACTTAATCCCCCGCGGCGAGACGGAATATTCTGTTTGGTGACTCCCGTAGTATTGGAAGCGCTCACTCATAGGTTTGCACAGTTTTGTAGGTGTTCTTGTACAAGGGCTTACGACAACCGGCGTGCCCTTTCTCTGGCAATCGCCTGCGGAGGAGCGGCTCCAAGGGATGGAGATACCTGCAGGATGTGTTGATTGGAAGGCTTCTAAACGAGCTCCTCAGAGCTCCTTTGAGATGAGGAGTGCCGGCCGGCACTTCTCCGTGCCGAGGTGTCACTGCGTTATCTCCTCCGAATGGAACAGGGCTGCTCCTCACGGGGCGCTCTTGGTTTGCACGCCTCCGCGCCCGCTTTGCGGCCAATTCAACACAGCGAGTTTGCCGCGGTCAGTCGGCACGTCAAAGGGCACCCCGATAAACCCGCCGGGGCTGGGTGCCTGTTGCTGAGCTCCCCTGTTGGCTTTGGCAGCACCGGCTTCATTTCTAACCCAGACGGACAGACGTTCCCTTGGCCGTAATGCTGACCCCCTCTTTAGAGGAAGGGTTGGTCTTGGTTGCCGCTGCCAGCCTCACGGCTGCTTCCAGCTGTGTTTTGGGTCTGGGTGGCAGCTGCGAGAGCCTGCGCATACGTGACAATTATGCAGCATCAGTTTCTAACTGGAGCGCCTTATTTCCCAGGGAGTAAATAGCCCACTGCATCCCTAAAAAATAACGAAAGGTGGAAGATGTATTTGTGCAGCTCGTGCCAAGTCAAGCTGCGGTTGCAGCCTGCGTTGTGTGTGTAACTCTAGTGACTCCCCGGAGCAGGAGTTTAAGGGTTCCCCAGAACCATTTCTTGCTGTCTTTAGCCCAAACCTCCCTCTCCCTATGTCTGAATATTCAATTACATTAACCCTTTGCAAATGGCTCAGCCAACACCTCCGAGAGTGGTGAGAAAGAGAGACCGGTAACTGTTAAACCGCTGCACAAACAAGGAGCCGACGACGGGGGTGGGGGGGGGGGGGGAGGCGGCGGAGGCGATGGGCTCGCTCCCAGCGATCCCCCTGGCAGGATGTGAGCCTGCCCAGCATCATAGAATCATGGAATGTTAGGGATTGGCAGGGACCTCTGGAGGTCATCCCGTCCAACCCCCTGCCAGAGCAGGGGCACCCAGAGCAGGTGGCACAGGATGGGTCCAGGCGGGTTGGGAATGTCTCCAGAGTGGGAGACTCCCCCACCTCTCTGGGCAGCCTCTGCCAGTGCTCTGCCACCCTCCAAGGAAAGAAGTTCCTCCTCATGCTCAGATGGAACTTCCTATATTCAAGTTCGTGCCCTGCACGTCCCCACAGCTGGAGCTGCCGGAGATGGGTCCCAGCTCCAGGTCCCAGGAGGTGGGTATCCCTGCTGCTGATTATCCTCTGCCTCCGGTTCCCAAAGCCTGCCTGGGATGATTTGCTAATAGTTATTAGTAATACAGCAGTAATATTCATCAACCTGCTGCTTGTCTCAGGAGTAAATAGTCCTGGGCTTGCGGCCTGAGCACAAACCGGTCTCTTTAGGTATGACCCACCTCAAGGTTATCATGAAGCTTTGTTAATTAATAAGCAGAAAGTTTTGCCAGGGCCCTGAGGTGATGTATCAGTAAAACACGTCATTGGAAACGTAGGTTATCACTACAATTTAACAATTAACAATTTAACTGCAATGTAAACAAAGCAGCGATGCTGCATGTTACCCTGTTGCAGTGGGAATAATATACCTTTGCAATAAAATGGAAGCCGTTGCTTCCATAGGTGGTCTGCAGGACATTGTGACGGTGGATCAGGAATATGACAGTTTCTTGTTAATCATCTAAATCAAAAACTAAGCACGCGTAGAAAAACAAAGCGGTCCCTATGTTTTAAGTGCCTGTAATCTGTTTCTAAGAGCCGGGTACCGACATATCCCTTTGATTCTCACAGGTAATTGTACCTCTTAATTAGCTGGAGGAAAAAAAAAAAAACCCAACCAAACCCCAAACAAAAAACCAACCACAGCCTGAGATCTTGCTATATAAATTATAATTAACCCCTTGGCACTGGAAGTTGAGATTTCCTGCCCCCGAGCACAAATGCAAAACGCATTAGCAGCACTTAGCGTCAGGCACTCTCGCCCACCGCAGCCGAGGGGTCAGCTTGCTACCCCATAAATACTGCCGCGCTCCCGAGTCCAGTCGGAAAATGGCAGGGAAGCCGCGGGAACCCGAGGGGAAGCACTAAATACACCATTTGAGGATGTTTGACCTGCCTTTTTTTTCAGTGCTGCAAATGCCCCAGCAGGAAGGACAACGCAGGGGGAAAAAAAAAAACAAACCAACAAAAAAACCCCCCCCAAAACCCAAACCCAAACGCCGGTGAGGAGACGGGAGCAAGGAGAGGAGGGATGCTTCCCGGCGAGCGGTTTTGTTCGCCGACATGGCTGGTTGCTTCGCCGTGAGAATGGCTCCCGGCGCTCCCACCTCGCGCACCTCCAGCGAAATAATTGTCTGGTGCCAGACACACTCGGCTGTGCCTGTTGTATGCCGAGCGCGCCGGCCGGGGGCCGCCGGCCACCCACTGCTGGCATTCACCAGCATCCTGCTTTTTTGTCTCCTTTTCATTCGTGCCTGTTGGGGGATGAGCTTTAACTCTTCCCACCGGAGGTGGACCTGCGGTGATGCACCGGGTCAGGGCCGCCGGCGGCAGGAGGAGGGCGGCACGGCGGCTGCCGTGGGGAGCCTAGAGGCTGCTTGCACCTGCGGCTGTCCCCTTCCCGCTCCCCTCATCCACAAAGGGTCTCTGCTTACTTCATGACCTTGGGTGGAGGACCAGGCCTGGTGGGCACCTGGATTTTGGGAAAAGCCACTTTTCCCAAACCAGGATTTCCCCACCAGCAGCTTCCTTAGTTCAAATTAGCTGGTTCCTTTGCTCCTCTGGGGTCCGGGATGGAGAAGTGACTCTCTTCTCCCATGGGTCAGTCCCAGGGTGGCTGGGCCATAAAGCCCTTGCAGATAAGGTGGTGTTTGCCACGGGCTGTCTCTTGCCCCATGGATTGCGTGGTGTATCCTTGGGCTCCTTCGTGCCGGTGGCTCTGGCAGTGAGAGGTGTCGTGGGCACCGGCAGCTTCTCCTGCGGCGGCAGCAGTTGGCTGAGCTTGGGAGGTGGCAGCAAGCATGGGGTGACTTGGCCACCTTGGCAGGTTTCTAAGGTAGCTACATCCTCCCATGGCAGCCCTGCTCCTCGGGCTTGGCAGGGAGACGTGGCCGTCAGGATTGCCTGAAATATTTCAAATCTGCTGTGTATAAATAGTGGTGGGAATTTCCTTCTCCTGTCTGCTCCAAAGATTGTAGAGGGAGACAAAATGGGAGAGGAACGAGGTGTCCCGGTGCGGAGGAGGCATGTGCTCACTGGCATGGGGTAGGGAGTGCTGGAAAGGAGGGTTTGTCCTTTGGATTTTGTCCTTTGTATGTCTGAAGATTTTTAAAGTTTTTTTATGTGCTGATTAGAGTTGGCCAAAGAGCCCTTGGAGCTAAAGAAGCTCCGTCTATCCGTGCAAGGACGGGTACAGGCTGGACACCACCAGCAGCGGCGTCACCTGCTGGCACCCGCCAGCTCGAGGGACCACGGGGCGACCCCCTCCAGGGTGGGGAGAGCGGGGAAGGGTGCTCTAGTGCAGGGAGGAGAGAAAAGGGCCAAGAAAATTTTGGATGGAAACATGGGGCTGAGTCTGAACTTTGTGGGTGACTTGGGTCTCCAGATAAAACGAAGCTGGGATAAGTAACCAAGAATATAATACAGATTTTACACTGTCTATTCTTTAAACCCAGAGCACCCCAAAATAAACTACTGGAGATATCGCCTTTTTTCTTTGCTGCTCTTGTTTATAACACCACAGATGAGGACTGGCTTAGTTCTGCACTTGATTTATTTTTATATTAAGATTTAACATGGGATCTCCTTTTCTTAATCCAAACACTTATGGTTTGAATGCAGAATTATATTTGAGATTTTTAAAGTACCTTTATTAAAACATAAAACTAATTTTACAGTTCTGACAGGTCTTATTTAAATACCCAGTGCCAGATGCCTTTTGTCCCAAATGACTCCAGGAAAAAAACCCAAAACCACTTTTAAAACTTCTCATGCAATTAAAATGCAGTAAAAGGCAAGTAAATAGTCTTACCTATGCTGTGGACTGGGGGTCATAGTTTAAGAAAAGCCCCGTGGTGAATGTGTTTCCAAAAATAAACATATGAAACCAAAGGTGCTAAAGGCAGAGTTAACGTGATAGCAGATTTTTTCGTTGTTATTTCTGTTGCCGCTGCTCTGAGAATAGCTGGAAGAATTGTGCTCTGTCTGTAGGGAGAGACCTTTTCAGAGGGACTGGTGCAGAGGACCCTCCTCTAAGGGGCTTCACCTGAGGGACCCTCTTTGGCTGCAGTTGGTTCCAGAGGACGTGTGTCCCCAGGTGCTACAGAACATCAGTTCTTGTCTGACTCTTTCAACCCTTACCCCAAAATAATCGCGCTCTCATATTCCTACCTAAGAGTGACAGTTTTCCGTACTTCATTTAAAGATACCTTGCCTTTTATTTGGCAAAAGTGAGCTTCGGCAGCACAAAGTCAGGTATTTTTGGAATTGTGTCTGCATCCATCTGTAGGAGCAAACCCTGTTTAAAATCCTAAAACCTAGAGGAATTTTCCCCAAGTGCCAGAACATTTTTTCTGGTAGGTTGTGCTGCTGCTTCTGCTCCTCTGGGTTCCAGAGCCACAAGAATCCCATTGAAAGTACCGGAGCATCCTGCAACTTTATTTTCAGCATATTTTTTACTTGCTGGAAGAAGGGAAAGTTACAATGAGCCCCTTTGAGAAAACGCCCGGGCATGCTTATATTTCTATCCGTAAAATTAATTGTCATAATTTCAACTTTTACTGGCACAGACTGAGAAACCTGCTTGGTAGAACTTAACGTCTTGGGCACAGCTGATAATCTTAATTCGACTAACACTGCAAATGCTTTCCGCATTTCTCCTGGTTAGCCCCGTTTTGGAGCACTCACAAAAACAACAGTGGAGCCCGGGTGGACTAACTTCTGGAGTTTGTGAAACCATCACGGTGTTGGCATACGGGAGAGATTTAGGTGTTTGGGGCTCCTTGGTGAGAGGGTATGGTGGTGCTAACATCACACCTACTTCGTGTCTGAGGACGAGCGGCCAACCACCAGGTTGCCCACGAGAGGTGGGCGAGCGCTTCAGAGGGAATGTGGTCTGTCCTGCGCTGCTGGCCACAGATAAAGCAGCTTCGGAAGCGCAAGAGTACACGGGGTTCCCATAGTTGTCATCCTCCGCTTATTGTTATTTTTGTGTACATCAGTATTTTTCTTGGGTTCAGCTGAGACCGGGAACAAGAGAGTCAACATAACTTCGGCAGGGTTTGTTCTTGTGGTAATTCTAACCCTCGGCGGGACGGGGAAGGTTCACGCTGTTTCCAGACCCAAGAGACTCCAGCGCTTTGGATGCATTTCAGCTAGGTGCTCAGGGCCAGGTTCTGAGGTCCTTGTCTGTCGGGCTTGACTGTGTCAGTAGGAATTTATTCAAATGAGAATGATCAAAGACATCAGGGTTTGGCCCTCTATTTTTCATTTTAGGTGCTTTTTCAAGCATAACAGAGCTCCTGAACTTTTTGGAGGCTCATCCTTCACTGATTCCAGACTCGGAGCCTGGCAGCTTGTCAAGCCGTTTTCCTGCCTCTGTAGAAATACTGTCCACTTGAGCTGTGTTTGGAGGCAGCAAGACACCCTGGTGAGATAGAGGAATTTCTGTGCTAACATTTTGAACATTTCTCTTTCCAGCCCTACTTCTTAGTCATTGCGAGTGCGCAGGTGGCAAAGTTCAGCGCAGAATTTGTTCGCTGCCGCTCCCCGCCCGGGTGTTTTTAAAGCCCACGACCTATCGCCTCCCGTTTTACTGCATCTTGTCTAAAGAAGCTTATTCACCGTCATGGAAGCAACTTGCCAAAATATTTTTAGTGTTTCTTATGGTGAATTATGTATAAAACAGCTGCAAGGGGCCAACTCTGATTCCCCACTGCTTAATCCTGTTTTCTTAGATCTACAAATAGGTGCAAATGGCTCCGTCTCAGAATGACAGTGTTTTGCATTCATTTTTCGCGTGGGTAAACTATGACCAGAGTCTGGGTAGTGCAGCCTTGGGCCAGTAATACGGTACTTATAATTTTCACGTTGTCCTCAGATTTTATTTTTTCTTTCCACAGACTCACACATTCAGGGATTTATTGATTTTTTTTTATTTAAGTTGGGCAAAATCTCTAAGACCTGCCTTGGTACGTATTCTGGTCTTACGTCAGCTAAACGATCAAACAGTTTTCGTATGCACGGACTGATAAAAGACCTCAAATTAGCGAATTTTCATTTAAGCTTCTCCCAAGATGTGGTGAACAGAGTTAGTTTATAGGATCTGTGTCTGGAACCTTCGTCATCCTTTAGGAGCTTGAGCAGAAGAGTACTTCTTTGTTTCAGAATCTCCTTTTTTCCTCGATATTGGCATTCTGGCCTAAGCAGCACGTCTCCTACAGGGTGGGGAGGCCGGCTCTCCCCGAGATGGTCCCTGAGATGCTCGGGG
This sequence comes from Chionis minor, assembly GCA_013398295.1. NCBI lineage: Eukaryota > Metazoa > Chordata > Aves > Charadriiformes > Chionidae > Chionis > Chionis minor. The sequence continues at coordinate 398,612 of VZSF01003428.1, read as the reverse complement.
AACACCAGCAGCTCAGCGTCTTTCCCCGGGAACGTTTCGTTAGCCACCCCTGAACTGGTGGGGGAATTTTTTGGGTGGGCATCCCTAGGGGTTGAGACCACTGCAACGGTGCGACCGGCTTCAATAGCGGAGGTTTCACTGGTGTGCGAGTGATATTTTATTGCCCGAATGCGTTGGTGTGTGCCCGCCGCGGGGTTAACTGCTGCGGCGGTGCGTCATCCTCGCACATCTGTCCCGGGCCGGGCGCTCAGGCTGGCGTGGTTGGCACCCGCGGGGATATTTCCGCATGTCTTGGCCTCGTGTCAGGTCGACGTGCCCAGCGAGCGCCGAGGGGACAGCTCAGCATCCTGGAAATGGGACAGGACGCCTTCCCGGTGTTGGATGGCTGTTTGCGGATGAGAGTGCCTTGAAAGCATGGCATGGAGACCGAAGCTCTTGTCGGCTTGTGCAGAGGTGAAACCCAGAGAAAGGTGTCCCAGAGTGTGCCGGGAAGGGGAACCTTAGTCCTTGTTTCTCTGTTAAAAGTGCCGTGATTGCACTTTTCTCCATCGCATCAAGCCTGTGGGGCAGTTGCAGGTAGGCAGGGCAAGGAGACAGCCCTGCGGAGGGTAGGGGAGGGGGGAAGCTCGCACCTCCCTGTCCAAAACCCTGCTCCTGGCTTGTCCAACCGCGCTGCCAGTGGCAGAGGAGGGACCCTGAAGCCATGTAGGCATCTATCACCCCTCGAGGGACTTCCGATGCGTGTGAAGTCCTTTGTGCGAAAGTATTTGCAGGATCAGGTTGCTGCGCTGTAAGTGCCTTTGAGGTCGTTGCTGCATTATAGATTTTTTCTTCTGGTGTCTCCCATGCAAATATTTATCCTGTTTGGTTCCTGAGAGCTGCTAAGGCTGTTACGCGGGTGGCAGGTTGTCTCTGCAGTCTTCCCTTTGTTCGCACAGAGCCCTTGGTCCTGCTCCCGTCCCAAAATTGGGCACGGAGAAGCGCGGCAGAGGACCTGGCACTTGGCGCTTCGTGATGTGCTGATGCTCTGAGGGGCTTGTGCGCTCCAAACCAGCTCTTTTTCCCAAACTGCATCAGCTGACCGAGCGAACGCTGCGATCTTTACATTGGGTTTAAAAGAAAACCTCCTTTAGAGAGACGGCGTTTTTAAAAGCCTGGGTTAAGACGGGGCGCGCTGCTCCCGGTGCAGTCCCCCTGCCCTGACGCCGGGCAGTTCCCGTGCCTGTGCAAACCGAGGGCTTAAAAAAGAAAACACCTGGAGCCTGGATCTTGGAGCTGCTCTTCCTCCACCTCCCTGCGACCATCCCTTTTAATAATTTGACGTACGTACCCTACGCTCGCTCAAGACAGACTCGGTGAGCTAATTGCAGTGGTATGTGGGTCAGAGCTCTGCCCTCCCGAGCACCAGCCTTACAGATTTCGGTAGTTACTCCTGATCTGCACCTGAATAATTGAGAAGGAAGTTGGGTTGTATGGGTTATAACTGTTGAAAATAGTGCAGTTTGGAGGAATGTACAAGTGTGCAGACAAAACTCGAGGATGCAGCCTAGATTCCCTCCCTTGCTCATAGCCCCCGGGCTTTATTAGGCCCTCCAGACTTTACCTAATTTTTGGCGTTATTCCCTCGTCATTACGTCATGGATGTGAAGTGGAGACAGGGTCATTCTCTCCTATGTTGTAGTCATGTAAAGGGTTCACGTGGTTTTGGTAGGGGGCAGGCTGTGTTTGAACAGGTTTCAACTATTTTAAGCACCCTTGGCCGTGCTGGGCTTCGCCGCTGGAAGATTCACGCTTACCAGGGAGTAAATTTTACTCTCCTGTCAGGTGCAATATGTGCTGTGAACTTCGGAAGTGGACTTTGTCTTGGTTCATGGCATCGGAATGACTAAACTGGAGAGCCGCGCTCCATCACGGACACTGTGGTCCCAGCCTCGCTGTACCTCTACATCTTTGCTCTTCGTTAACTGGAAATGGTTGCAAGTGCTGAAAATGGTTTCCCTGACTTTGTAACTGCATCAGAAAAAAAAAGCAGTAAAACCAACAAAATCTCTGTCCTGTCTGAGGACCTTTTCCCCAGGAAAACTCTTTTAGCCGGCCTGCTTCAAGATGCTGGTGGGCAGCAAAAGTGGCTGTAGTTTCTTTTTCTCTGTGACTCCTTTTGTGGGCTTTATCCTGAAAAAAACCAAAACGAAAAACTAGCGGTGGATAAACTCAAAGTATCCAGTCCTTCTGCACCTTCGTTGTGTTTTCCCCTTTATCTCTTCGTTTCTCTGAAACTGGCTGGCGCTTTTGTGATAGGTACATGTAAACCCCACACTTCTCAGGTGCCCTCTTTCTCCTTTCTTGCCCCGTGCTTTTCTGGCTCCCGTCCTCCCACTCCCAGGAAATATTTGAAAGATAATTTGGCATATTTTCTGCCACCTTCACATATCTCCCTGACTTCATGTTTTCTTAGCTGGAAGATAGCTTTTCAACATATATATGTAATCCTTTTCACCTAGACATGTGAGGAATTCCAGTCTCTTCCAGTGGGAGTTTTCAGGAAGGTTTAGGTTAAATGGGCCAATACGGCAAAAGCATGTAGCAGAAGATCTCACTCTCTAAAGACATCTTTTCTCTTTAGCTCTTCCCCCCCTCCCCCCGGAAAATATATCAGAATATCTAGCTGTCAAAGAATTTAAACAATAATACCTGATCTGAAGGCTGGACTGCAGGGCTTTTGAAAATAAAGATCGTAATCTCCCTACGGTGTATCCAGGGACTAACGGAGCTGGAAGTCAGGTGTCCTGAGCAGCAGACTGCCGTGGGGACATTGCTCCAGCTTGGTGAGACTTATTTTACCTGAGCTCTCCATGGAAATTCCCTTGGATTTTCCCTGGCACTCTCGTTGTGGTCTGTGTCATAGAGACAAATGAGACAGCGAGCCAAACTTGGCTTATGTATGTTTAAATCCTGTCGGTGGTGGCTGAGCTCTTCTGCTACCATATGTGAGTTGGGTGGGAGACCACAGCAGCTCCGTCTGCTGGGCCAGCCTCCGTCCCCCAGAAACTCTTGTTGCGGCATTCAGGACTAGGATTTATCCCAGCTCAATTTTATTGTGTTATCATGGAATCGTAGAATGGTTTAGGTTGGAAGGGACCTTAAAGATCATCTAGTTCCAACCCCCTGCCATGGGCAAGGACACCTCCTACTAGACCAAGATGCTCCAAACCCCGTCCAACCTGGCCTTGAACACCTCCGGGGATGGGGCAGCCACAGCTTCCCTGGACAACCTGTTCCAGTGCCTTACCACCCTCATGGTGCCTCACCACCCTCATTGCCCAAGATCCCTGTCTCGGCTCCGGAGAGAATTTAGGGAAATGCCTGTTGGAAAAAGGAGAATCAGCTGTAAGGGGTGCTGACTGGGTTATGAACTCAACCCTAAAGCTGCGCTGATCTCTCTTGTAGGAAAAGAGGTGGAGGATCCGTAGAAATAAGAACATATTTCCAGCATCTTAAGACCCAGATTTTTCAGAAGTGGGTACTTATGGGTGGCCTTAGCCTGTACTTTGGCAGCTAGGACCGCCGCGAGGAGCGCACAGCATCTGCTGAACCTCCTTCGCTCTACTCCCCACCCCTAGACATTGGGTGCAGGATGATCTCCGGGGCTCGTGAGCCTCCTCAGGGTGCTGGGGTTGGCGTGCCGGTGTATTTACTGCCAGGGGTGTCGCACTGGGTGCCTGCCCATCTGCTGCTGCTGAGTCCGTGCTGTGGCACTAGCTCGGGAGGGATCTCGGCGCCGGTGTAACCTTTGCAGCCTGCAGGAGAGGTGACTTCCATTTGGTTCTAAATTATGACATTATTTTATTAGATCTTTAAACTTTATTTAAATTCTTTATTTAAAAAGGGGGAGGAAGGTATCATATTTTAATTAGTAGCGGTGTCAAAGGAGACCTAGATTAATTATTTGAAATCACTCCATCCAGATGGTTTTAATTTTCACAGCAGGGAACCGGCATCTTTTTAAGGTGATATTTTTCAAATTAAAATCAGCTTGGATATTACTCATACTGGCTGCGGAGCGAGGGGGTGGGGAATGCGAGCCGGCATGCTCCGTGTTTGTCCATCTGAGTGCCAGGCTGCTGGGGGAACCTGCGCTGGAGGGGAGCGGGTTGCGGGCTGTCCGGCAGGACCGCGCATCCAGGCTCTCCCGTTAGTGTGCTTTATCAACTTTAGCTCCTATTTTGGCTGGCCAAAACCCTGTCTGATACTCAGTGTTATTCTTAGCAGCTTTAGTGGCGGCGCTGAGGCTGGAATGGCCGGGGAATGCCTTGCAGCTCAGATGGGAACTCGCCGTGTCCTGTTCTCACACGCTGTGGAGCCCTCCCTTGACCCCTTTGGAGGGTGGCTCCGGGTCCGTTTGCGTGCCCGGGTGGGTTCGACGGTGGAGATCGATGGGCAACTCCTTGGCGCTTTGGGTGTTGGCCATGGTTCTTGGGCCAATCTTTGGGTCCTCTTGCGCTGGCTCCATAACCTTCCTTTGTGTGCGGGCTGCTGCTCTCCCCGCCGGAGGCTGAGTCCTCTCTAATGCCCGTGTTCACGTGAGGGAGGAGAAGACCTTTCATGGTCACCTCTTTAAAGATAGTCCGACCTCTGGTTATTCCCTGGTTTGTTAACGCTGCGTTGCATCAGAGCAGCCTCCCTGAACTTGTTAAAGCAGTGGGTCTTCACCGAGTTATGTACCACGTTGCTCGTCTTCCCCTTGAAGACCCATCCACCCTGTGCCGTCCTCCCCCATCCTGGCTCTGCTCATCTTTATATCCTTACTACGAGGGGCTATTTCTGGCTCGTGTGGCTCTTCCTCGCTGCTTCAATACCGCCTTGGGAGGTGGGGGGGGAAAGCCAGCAGCACCCGGCTGTCACTGGCAAGCTGCTCTCCACCGCAGATACCCAAAAACGTGGTGCGTTTCTGAAAGACCTCGATAAATATCCATATTTATGTGTGATTGCAAGTAATATGCCGCTGTAATGCAGGCATTATCCCACTTGCTGTCAGAAAGAAGTTATTCTTTAAATATCCCCTGTGATAACAGGTTTAACAAATATATCTAAATAAATGTAAACAGCTAGTAACTGGAAAACCCTGAACTTGCATATGTGACTGAGCTGCAGTGGGAAAACTCCGTTTAGGGCCCTTGTGAGTTAAAGGTTTGTGATATTTGCACTGCTGCAGAAGCCAAAAGCTGACTTTACAAGTGGGAAAAATATTAATGCGTTTAAATGAAACAAACTCCTATTTCTATCCCCATGGTAAATCCTTACAGTGAACATATTTGCTCTTAGAGGGTTTTAAAGTTTGAAATATGAATGCCAAAAAGAATGTGACTTTTTGCAGCACAGATCAAACATTCTCCAGAGTTTGGCAAAAGCCGTGTTTCTACGGTAAGGCTCGGCTCGTGCAAGCGTGAGTATTTCCAGAGCAGGACCGTGGATTTGCACTTGCTGACACTTACACATTCTTGCATTGTGTTTCGACCATGTCTCCTTTCTCCCCCTCCATATCAGAGATGGATCTGAACCAAAATGTCCAGTCTGCCCGTTCCTGTCTCCCCGGGGAAATTCCTGGAATCCGAACCTCGAGCATGACTGGAATTCATGTTGAGATCAGAGAGGGAATAAAACGCTGAACTTGGACGTGTCTAGGTTTTCAAGACGGTGATGGCACGCTACACATCTGGGTGGCAGCTCAGCCACTTCTGCAAATGCAGTTGTGTCGGGGCAGGTGGTTTATGAAGATGCAGGAGGAATCTGTCCTCTACCGTGGCTCCTAGCAGCTCTGGCCTCAATAAACGTGCGAGGCACCAGGAGATTGGCCATATTTCTCCCAGCTAGAGCAGGAGTCGCAGAGCTGGACTGCCAGAAAGCAATTAGCGACCTCCTGGGAGCGTAGCTAGACATGCAGAGGACATCTGCAGGGCGGGTGTTCATCAGAGAGAACGAGCAGCGCCGGATTTCTCCCCTGCTAGCTGTTGGGGTGATCTTCAGGAGATCACTGCGATGTTTGCACCACGAGCGTGTGGCTGGACCGCTTCAGTGAAGCGTTTGAGGGCTGCTGGCTGCGGGGAAAGGATTTTCAGTCTTGTCGTGCTAATCTTTTATTTTCATGAGAAGAAATTCCACGTTCCTACCCTCTGAGAACCCTCCTGCAGCGTGGAGGACAGCATCTAGCTTCATATTGGTGACGGGGGCACGGGGTTGGTGTGAACTGGGGGAGCACACAAGTGTATATGCATTTTTTGTGTTAAATGGGCATTAAATCTGGAAAATCTGCACAGGAGTCAGTGGGGACGTGTCCAGCCTCCACCTGCGGCCAAGCCTGGAGCTCAGCCCCTGGGTGGTTCCTGGGGTGGTTCCCTTGCAGAGCATCCCGGCGCGGTGCGGTTGAGGGAGAGGTAATGGGACGACGCGCTGACTTAATGGGACCACACTGGTAAACGCTTTTTTTTCTTCTTCCTTTACAAGCCCAGCTTCTAGTGGAAACAGACACTTTTGGCAGTCAAGTCCGGATCAAAGGGAAGGAGACAGACTTCTACCTTTGCATGAACAGGAAAGGCAAGCTAGTGGGGAAGGTAAGTGTTTCCTATTAATTCGTTTGTAACATGAGTGTTACCTTTAGCAGCCTCCTCAAGGCTGTAATGATGTGTTCGAGCTTTGCCTGTCAGCCTCAAATGAAAAGCAGGACGGAGGGGATGTGGGCTTTCCGAGCCCTCCCCCGCTTCCGTAAAACCCAGCTCTCCGGCTGGCCCCGGGATCGTCTGCCGATGCTTCGGCCGCGGATGGGTTTGCGTTGAAGTGACGTGAGACTTCGTCTCGGCATCCCAGTGTCCTCCATGATAACTTCATTACTCGATCTTTCTTTGGGGTGAAATTCCAACTAAAAGGGCACACGGAGCGCTGCTAGTGCTGGGGAGGTAGGCAACGTCAGGCTCCTCTCGGTGGTGAGCCAGGGGATGGTGTGGCAGAGCCAGAGATTCCGTACTGGAATCCCAACGTCGTACCGGGGCTGGGCCTCACGGTTCTAGCGTTACAGCAGTATTTTATTACTTTGGATCCCCGCACAATGGAAGCATGTAACAAATTACTGCGTCTTCACCCATCTAGCTTAACTTCTTTGCTGAAGTCATATTTTTTATGTATTAACTTGTTTTTGTAACTTCGGCGGTTCTTCTGTGTTGTTGGCGAACCTAGAAGCTCGCTAACCAGGCGGGAGCTTGCTCAAAGCTAAAATACCACCGAAAAATAAAGAGAAAATAAAATATCTCAGCCCTCCAAGGTCCCCCTCCCTCCGCTGCCCGCACTTTGCACCGGCAGGAATTAAAATCCGGCATCTTTGTGGCTGTGAAAAAGGGAAGCTGGGTTTTGTTTTGAGTCGACGCAGCGAAAGCCACGCTCCCAAACAGAAACCAGAAACCAAACCCCTCTGATCAAACACTATTTAGTTTTGTGGTGCCGGGAGCGACACTTGCGGGACAAGTGCCTTCCCCGGAGGATGCCTCCTGCCACTGCTGTTTTCCTCGCGAGCAGGGCAGATGCTCCAGCCGGGATGGTTGGCTGCGGGCGCCAGCCCTGGCAGCGCTGCGGGATGCCGCAGCGTCCCGGACGCTGCTCGACATCGTGGGAGAGGGGGGATGACACTTGGGAATTGGTGCTCTGGGAGGACCGGACCGAAGCAGCCGGTTCTCTCTGCTGCCTGCACTTCTGCGGTGCAATTACTGCTCGGCATGAGGCACCGGTGTTTGATCTTGGGCAAGGAAATTCGTTTGTTAACGGCACTTAGACCTCTCAGGGTACACAGGGATGCTTTTGAATACTGCACTGAGCCCAAACCTGGCCCTTGGGTTTGTTGTTTGTTTATGGGTTGGTTGGGGGTGGTTTTTTTTGGCCTTAATTTTCCACCCTTTAAATGCGATAATTGCATTTTTCCCTGAAACATTAAGGATAATTGTTAATGTTTATGAGATGCTGATACTACAGTAATGGAGACTGTAGAAGCATCCAAATGCCTCCAGATGGGGTAAAATGAGCATGAAATCTTACCTTTTTCTTTAATAGACCTGACCCCAGGTTGGATCGGTGGCGGTATATAGAGCAAGACGCATCCTTTCCTGGTCTGTGCTGAGTGTCCAGGAGCATCCTGGCAATGTCAGAGGCTGTTTTTCCAAATATGTCCTATATTTTGGCAAGATTCATCCTTTGATTTGGCCCGCTGGGCACCAAGGCAGGACAGTTCTCTAGCTTGTTACCTCTCATGCAGTGTAAAGCTTTCAGTTTTTGGGTTTTTTTTTTTCTTGATGTGCTTTTCATAACGTTAAGTTGGCAAATGGTTTGTTATTAAAAAATAAATAAATAAATCTATTCTTGTAAATATGAGCCTTCCCACCCCAGACTGCTGACAAGTTCATAAACCAGCCGACCTGAGCAGGAGGGGGTACGGAGCATGGCGTTTGGAAGGAAAATGTTCCAGACGCGTTGCCCATATTAACAGCTTCTCATGAGCAAAAAAGGAAAATAATAGCATGTCTTCTTGATACCAAAGAGTGTGGTTTTAATTAGTATCATGGTTTCAGCTCTTTTTGTGGCAAGAGTTTGAGGGAATGCTTTTTAGCCTGAATGCTCTAAACAGCTAGTAAACCCCAAGGAAAACATTAGATAAAAGTTACGCCTGGGCTTATACAAATATTTAAGTTCAGTCTGGGGGTGGAGGGGAATGAAACCCATAAACTGATTGTTTCACGGTCGCCCCGGTATGTTCGTTTGGCAAGAGAGGAGCCGTGGGACCAACCTGGGTCTTTTTCTCTGCTCATTTCCTATTGCCTTACACTGCATAATCCCTAACAATACCAGCATATGCCATCTGGCTTTGTTCTCCTCCTCAGTCAGCAGTTTTGGATGCCCCCCAGTTGAAAAACCTGCTTTGAATTTAGTCCTTTTTGTTTCCCATAATCACCTACAAAGGGTACTACAGACCGGAGCAGGTTGTTGTTGTTCTCAGCTGGAACTGGTGACAGAGGCAGGAGGTCCAGAGCCGGGGCTTGCTCCCCACCTCGCAGCCGGTTGTGTTGCAGGCCAACGGATGAACCCATGGGGCTGACAAGAGCAGCCTTTGTGTTTTTTCCACCTATTCATCGGAAATTGCACCTATGCCAGCGTTTCTGAGAGGAGACCATCTGATGGAGCTTCCTCAGGAGCCCCAAATCTTGTGTCTGCTCCCTTGCTTGGTTGTTACCACGTGTGTTCCCAGCCAAGGTTGGCCAAAAGGCTTGGAGGTGTTTTGGGCAGGCTTCTAACTTTATTTATTGTCACAGCATGCAACTGCTGAGGTCACCGACGCTCTACGTGCCGCTTATGAAAACTGGAGACAGGGCAGGTGTTGTACAGGGAGTGACTTTTTTGTTAAAGGTGACCAGCACCAGGGGAAAACAAATTGGATTGAGTTTCTTTGTTCATTCTTGCTGTTAGGTTGAAGAAGGCTCAAGAAAGATTTAATTTTATTTTTTTTTTCTGGGTGCCTCTCTGTATACACATGTAGAAAGGGTAGGTCCTGAGTTTTCTGATTTTGCTGACGTTTTCTATGGACCACTGAACTTCATGTTGGAGTTACTACAAGGAGAGAGATTAAAATATGAAAACTCAAACCCAGGAATACTGGGTGCTTTTGTTAAAAACTTCTTTGTCCTTTTAAAAAAATTGTTACTGTTTATTCACCTCAGGCTTCTTACAAACACGGGGGAGACGAAAGGTTCAGATCTCCTTCCAAGGAGAGGCACAATGTGACTTGCCCACTTGTGACAAGGCACAGTGTGACTGATCACCTGGAACACAAGAACTCTGAACATTTGCAATAATTCAGTGTTAATTCAGGAGCTAACGGTCTCTTTGGAGGAGCTTTGAGTTTCTAACTGGTTCTTCTGGTGAGTCCTCCTGTGGTTTTTCTCTCTGTCCCAGCTTCTCTTATCTCGTGCATTTGAGATAAGGACGTCAAAATAGTGGGGATTTCATGTCTGTAAAAAGCTGTCAAAGATACATCTTTTAAGACTTCAGAGCAAGGAAAAGCAGCCCAGACTGTGAGCAGGTGGCTGTTAATTAGCTTGGCCACCTCTAGCTCCTCTTACTGCGCCTGTCCTTACAGCAAATTTATGCTATCTAGAATTGCGGGACGCTGTGGAGATTTCCTTTCCCTGCCCTGTTGCAGTCCCCTGGTCAGGAGAGCCTTTACGAGAGGTTGGCCATCTCTGTGACGCTTAAACTGGACCTGTCAGCACCGTTGCAAGCTAACCGAAGCCCTGGAGATCAGCGTTTCTCCTACTCCCCAGGCACTGATGCCAGGGAATTTCCTGTGGTTCTCTACCAGCCCACAGGTCTGGTACCCCTGGTAGATCTCTACCAGGATCACACAGTCTGGTAGGCATTAGCCCCCAGGTTGCCCCCAGGTTGTAGCAGGTATCCGTAACCGGAGTGTTTTGCGCTCCCAGCTATAAAGGCGGAGGAGAGGACAAGCCTGTTTTCCGGACTGACCAAAGAGCAGAATGGAGCTTGGCTTCCTGCAAAGCTGCCAAGTGGGAGGAGATGCTGCTTATTGCAGGCCACAGCAAGGGAGACATTCATTTTCAGAGCACGACATAGAAGCAGGAAAGGTAAGTAGTGGCTGGAAGGAATCCAGGAGATTTGAGAAGAATGGGGCAAGAGCCAAGTATGTCTTCAATTTGATCCAGAAAGTTCTTCAGAAGATGCTCCAAGCAATCCCACTAATGTTCTTTCATTAGGCATTAGGTGGATTACATCTTTTCCAGACCCAGCAGCAGTATTGTTCCCTGTTGGTTCTCTCCGTTGTTCTCTGTTGGTTTCATTTTGAGAACAGCTCCATCTCTCAGTCCTTGAAGTCACTCCTCGAGCTCCTCCAGGAAGGAGAAGCTGATGGTGGGTGCTGAAGCCATCTCCTTAGGCTAGGATGGGACTCGGAGTGCAGGTGGAGGTGGGACAGTCTGGTCCCGTCCGGTCACTGTCAGCTGTGTGCTGTGCTCTCGTGTCATGTTGCTCCACGTAATGCGGCTGTAACCTTGACACTGCAAGTCTGCAGGGAACTCCCGCACCACTGTGAAGGGGGTGGGATATGGCTACGGAGAAAACTCCAGAAACAGGGGCAGAGTTCGAAAAGCAATAGACAGAGTGTGATCTATCACAGGTATCATCCCTGACAGCTCTCCAGAGAGCGAGAACAGTGAAGTTGTATCCTGAGAAGTCCCTGCTCACTACATCAGTTCAGCCCCTTCTAGGAATTCAGGCCTGAGAGCGTGCGATACTACAAAATAGGTGATTTCCCACCAAATCCACATGCTGACTCGCACCGTCTCTCTTTGGGTTTGCTTTCAAAAGTCCTCAGTGAGCTGGTGTACACACGCGCTCTCAGAAAATCATTATAACACATACGCGTTATTTTTGACAAAGCGTTTTAATGCCTTTGGTTCTATTTCTCCTTTCTCTGTACGTGATGTGAACAGTGGGAAAAAGCTGCTGATGCAAAGGTAGGAAACCCTTGGCCATTTGGGGTGGCTGAGGCATTGCTTCAGCTCCGTGACAGGTGACCCAGGTGCTTTCTGGGGACAGCTTTACTGACACCGTGTCTGTGGTGCTGAAGCCCTCGGGGCGCTCACGAAGCACAGCTGAGCTTGTGCCCTCGAGGACGGTCCAGCTCCGGAAGAAAAGCTCTGCCAGCTTTTCTTGGCTGTGTCAGGGGCACGTCATCTGTACTGAGGGCTGGAGGTGGCACGGCTCTGCTGGCCACCATCACCTCTCCCACCCCTGACCAGCGCCACTGGGCCGATACCACTTTACAGCACAGACCTGCCTCTGAGACGTAAGATTTTTTTCTGGTGTGATAACTGCTTCCCAAGCCAATATATTTCTTAATGTTACCAGAAAGTTGCTAATACCATATGGCAAGGCTCTCTGTATTTTTGCAGGACAACAAACAAATTGTTGCTAGATGCCAGACTGCTCTGGCAGAGCTTTATCACTGATGCCTGCCAGCAGTAGCCTTTAGGGGATAGTAATAATTTGGGGTTGTTTACATTACAGCTTTAAAATGGGGTTTTCTTGAAGCATGTGTGTGTTTAGTCAGGAAAGTTGGCTAAAAAACCTCTGACAGCATCAAAGAGCGAAGGCGCTCGCTACGGCCCATGCATGCGGTCTTGGCCCTTTATAATACCTCTGGCCTTACGGGAGAAGAGGCGTGTGGTGTTACAGGAGCTCCAGGTGGTTCAGTGGGAGCCAGCCTTTGTAGGACGAGGGGACTTACCTGGGTAGGAGACACCAGGTGGGTTCTCCAAAGCCTCCCCAGTGTATCTGGACCAGCTTTGTCATCAGTTGACTTTGGTCAGGGCTGAGGTTGAGCTTTTTTTAAAAGCTACCTTTGAAACACCGACAGTGGGAAACCAGGGCCAGGGGGTCTGTGTTGGCCTGAAACAAGGAGGTGAGGGATGAGCTCTGAGCCTGACGCCCTCCTTGTGCCCAAGTCCTGCAATGGCATTTGGCCGTGAGTATTCCCCGGTGCCTGCCTGCTCCAGGGTCTGTCCCAGCAGCCAAATGTGCTGCAAAGATGTCAGGAGGTGACAAGGGCAGGGGGGCACTCAGAGGTTTGCAGTTTGAACCTTCGATGCCGTAGACGAGGTGTTTGCACTCCCCAGCTTGTATATTTAAAACCACGCCTAACTGCATCTTGGATTTGGGGCAGAACTCTTGAGTTTCGCAGGGTTTTGATGCTTCTCCAGAAGTTTTCCCGGGGTTGCACAGTATTTGGGTTGCTTGAAAGGGGCTTGTAAAACCTAACAGTTTCTGGGGCTGAATGCTGAATTTGCAACAAAGACACGACCAGAATTAGTGGGGTGTCGGGTTTAATAGCGTGCGTTTTGCGGATCTCTCTGTGACATGTTCAGCCATAAACTTGGCATCTCGCGTGAAAGCAAAACTTGACGTGACTTTTGCTGGATCTCGCTCAGATCTCATTTTGGACTGTAGTCTGGTTCTTCACATAGGGTGGGATTGGCCCTTTTTTAAAGCGAACTCTTCCCAGGCTTTCGCTCCCCTGGGGGTTTGTTTTAGTTTAAGTCATCTAAATACACGCCTTCGGTGGAACCTGGAGCCAAGCAACCTTGGAGCACTGTCATACTTTGAACAGGGACCTGATCTGAAACCGGCCTCAAGTGTCCGGAAGTCTTGAGTCGGGACCGGCAGGATTGCAAAGGTCTTGTAAGGAATGAGATGACAAAACCAGTTTTCTTCCAGTTGAGTCATTAGAATCTTCTGCATTCACCTCATCAGGCTTTTTCCTGCAACTGATGTAAAAAATGTTTGAGTTATTGTTCTGGAAACGTAGAAGCTGAGATTATCATGAAATCAAAACCAGAAGTGGAAGCTAAAATCAGCAATTGCCCTCCTCCGTTCTCAGCCCCCAGATATTGTGAGGCTTTTGGTAGCTCTGCCGCCTTCCACAGCTGCTCCTTTCCCATTGCCGGGCTACCTGAAGCGTCGCAGTCAGACTTTAGTGGATGCTGGTGGAATTTGTATCGCCTGGTTCCGTTGATTGCAGTTTCAGGTCTTCACAGGGCTGGAAATGTCTCAGAATTCCCCAAGGAGGGGTTGCTAGATGTTACGGTAGGGACATTGTTATCAGGGTGTGTGGACACAACCATTTGTCGTGTTCTGTCTCGGTGGTTGTAACGTGCCAAGAGCTGCCCAGACCCCATCGTGCCCCGTCCCGCGGGGGCTGCGGTGGCTCTGTCCTCCCTTGCGAAGCCGTCGGCAGCAGAGGGACGGGATGTTGCAGCCTGCGGTGGGTCCGGTGGTGCCAGGTTTGCACACCCGGCGAGCGGGAGCCCCGTCGGCGCTGGCACAGCTCCTGTCCTTGGGCAGAGGCAGCCGTCAGACGCCCGGCGTTACCCGGCTTTTCCAGGAGTCCTCGCTCTGGACGGCACAACTGCTTCACGATCCCCAAGAAGCCATTTATGGTTGAGGCCAGACAAACTACTTTCCAGTGTTTGTTGCACTGAGGCTGCCTTGGCACGAAAGCGGACGGGCTCCGATGCTGCAGTGGCTCCTTCCAAGCGGTGGGAGTTTGCGCGAGCTCACTGGACCTTGGCAGTGTCAATATTTGCTATGAGCAATGGGCCTCGTCCCGGTTCTGTGTTTGTGAGCATTTGTTTACGGCAGCGTTTTGCCCAGAAGTTTCTCTGGAGGCGGGCGGGAGAAGGGAGAGCGGCGGGAATGTGGGTAATGAATTTTGCGGAGGAAGTTTAGATGTTTTGCGGTGGCCCGGGATGGCAGGCGGCCGATCTCGGTGTTGCAGGGACAGCAGAAGGCACTCTGAAGCTCCGTGCGCTCCGAAGAGGGAGAGGAGTTGGGCTCGAATGGCCTCAAGGCTGGGGGAAGGAGGGACAGGAAAGTTTGCAGAGGGAATGGGGGATAGCTGGGGAACGCTGGCGACGCTTCAGCTCACGCATCGCGCAAGAGGTTGGGGAGATGGAAGAAACGTGCTTATATGCAGAAGACCCCTTTAGAAACTGCGTCAGTTTTTAGCAGATCGTAGCCTCGAGGGGGTGGGGGTGTGCATAAGAGCTCGGATGCCAAAGCCCCGAAGGCTCTCCGAGCCAGAAGACTGTGGTGTTCATGGCACGGAATGGGGAGAGAGGCTTGTGCCACCGCACGGGTGATTTACCAGCATCTTCCCTTTGCCGGTTGGTTGTTAGCGCTGCCCGTGCGCTTTACCTGCATGGTCTGACGGATTTCGGTCCCGGGTTTCATAAATGGAGCACATTGGTAAGCACATTTAAGCCCACGCTGTGCTGCTGAGGTTGGACTCGTGTTTAGCTGCTTTGTCAGGTGGAATGTTCACCAGTATTCGTTGGCCATCACCTGACATCTTATCGTGTGAATATTTAAGGTCTCCAGTAAGTCCTGCTGTGCCACCATCAGTTCTTGCTGTCTTCTGAGCGCCCTGGATGGACGCTGATCCTCTCAGGCAGGAGGTTTTGCTTTAGCCAAACTGTGGGTAGAGGAACTGTGTGGGACGTGAGCTGTGAATCCTGTGAGCAGGGCTTCCTCGGGTGGTAGCAGGAACGTCCAAGGTGGGACTGTGGCTTAATACATCGTTTCGCAGGCCAGGTCCTCGTAATCATGTTTTAGCCATACATGAACATCTCCAGTTAACGTAAGCTTCTCAGCACAGCCACAGTGCTCTAAGTGTTTGCTCTAAAATAAAGCAAAAGGTCCTTGTGTTTTAAAAAAAAACCCAAATTTCTTCATGATACTGGTTTTATGCTGGGGAGTCACAGTTGCTCAGCTGAGGATGTGAGCGCTGGACTTTGGGCTATGTCTGGTCACCAAAGAGCTATGTAACAGGTTTAGGGATTTCTTGCAATTCCTCTTTAGCAAGCTTCAATTGGAAATTCTTAAAAAATGCCAGTTCTCTCTCTCAAATTGGAGTTTTGCAAAGTCAAAGTTCACAATGCAGACCAAGCCTGACCTTTTCTTATCTTAAGCTTTTTCTTATCCCTTGGCTGGAAGCTGTATATCCCTTTCCAGGGAAAAAAAAAAAAGCCACCTTCTTGAAAGCTACGTGACAATTTAATTAAATCCTTTCTGTGTTCAAGGAGCAAGTGTCATCATAAAGCTGCTAACATCGTGTCCCCTGTGTTTCTTGGTGGCTGCAGCTGCGTGTTGTGTTGGAATATTTCAGTTCCTTAAGGTTAAATGTTAATTAAAATGATTGAGAGGGAATCCCTGAGCCCCAGGCATGCCTCACCCTCTTTGGTAGAGAGGGTGTGCTGTATGCGTCTTGTGCTGACACTCGTATCAAGTTGAATTTAATTGCTTTCTTTGGAGAATCTTATCTCCCCAAGTGCAATTTTTGTTGGTCTTGAGTGTCTCCAAGGTGAGGGTGATGTTTCTTCTAAAAGTTACTTTGTGAAGACACTGGTATATTTAACTTGCAGCAAAGCAGCAAAGCAATGCAGCCTCGTCTTCCTCAACTGGATGCAGTTGAGATGCACGTTCAGGTGAGTCATGCTCTTCAAGGACTCTGTCTGCTTGACTCTCAATTTGGTTTTTGGAGATGAAGTGAGAATGGAGGCTAATTTTGCAGTGGAGAGTAAAACCTATGCTCCAACAGCAGCAAGGTAGTCCATTGGATATGGCCATTGCAATACATTTAAGGTCGAAGAAAAGTAGCTCTTGCTTAAATAGATCTTTGTTCTTGACATTTTCTTACACTGTCTTTTGGCTGTTAGATTTTCCTAAAGGAGGACAAGTCTCAAAAGCCTTGCACTTGCTGTATACAGGAGGAAGTTTGTTTTTCACAGGCTGAAGCAATTCTCGATGATCATTTTTTGTGGGTGGCACTTGATTTGATCATGGATTTCTCTTTTTTCGAAGTAATATAATTTGGCATGAACAGAACTAATGCCATCCTGCAAACAATCAGCGACCTTTTTCGGTCGTAAACTCCACTGATTTAAACTTGCCTCAGGGAAACCGATGTCACTACCAGAATGTCAGCTGAATGAGATTGCGCTCGTTTGAAATGGTAACTTAAAAAATCAGCGCGTATGTTTGTTTAATGTGTATAAACCTGGGGTTTACCAGACCTGCTGTGGGGGTCAGCAACTGGTGTAGTCCCACGTTCTTGTTCCGCTCATTGTCTAGACCTGATGTTTTAAACAAATTATTTTTTTTTTAATTTCCCTATAGTGGCATAGGTCTCTATATAATGAGTTTAAGCCTACACGCACTATGCTGCTGCTCTCAGTTGAACTTTTCTAGAAAGTTCAGGACTAGCCTATGAGTCTTGGAGGCTGAAAACGGCTGCTCTAAAAGGAAGCAGTGGATTTAACCAAGGGGCTGTGCTTTGTACGGACGGGTAGAAATGCCTTCCCAGCTCTTACCGTAGTTACCACCTAGAAGAGTATGTGCAACTGGATCAGGCAGGTGCAGGTAATGGCAGATGCCCTAGATCTGCTCAGATGGCAGGTCTGAAACCTGCCTGTGGGTTCCGATCTCCTGAAACAGTACCTTCCCATTGCAGGAAATTTAGACTTAAATTAAATTTTAGACTTAAATTAAATTTGCCTGAATTTTCTGTCGGTTTCATAAATTTCATTTACCAAAGTGATTGAAGTTTCCCATCGCTAATAGTAAGTACGCATAGTTCTCTGAGCTGCAGTTAGGAATTTCTGCTAACCAAATGTACGTCTTTACAGGCGAAGCCAACCTAGTTTGCTCTAATTAGGGCTATGTGCTCTCCTGCTGTACTGTTGGCAACAAACGTGCCGGTGAGCAGGTTCGGAGGCATATCCTGGCTTGGTTCATCCTTACAAACGCTCCTTTCCTCTCTGGATCCTCCTGTTCATCCTGTGACAAAATGCTCTTCCAGGGCAGCCTGAGGGTTGCTGGACAGAGAGAAAAGCGAAATTTCTCAGTGAAAGGTAGAAGGAAAAAAGGAAGTGTTGAACCCTTCTCTTCCTTCCTTGGATCTTGCAGCCTGTGCCCTCAGGAGAGGCGGGATGGGGGCAGGTGGGTGCAAATGTGGGCAACGCTGCTTTGAAACGGGGCCTCTGAGTGGAGAAGTACCCGCTCTTCAGAGAAGCTCCTCCGCGTGGGTTTTGTATTACTTCCTCTGCTTCGTGAATGCACTTAGATGTCCTGTATACATAATTAACCTCCCTGCTGCACTGGCAGACACTTTTATTGAACTGCCCATCATGACTCCTAAGTATTTTCCTCGGAGGATTGTGCAGGTTCAGAGGCCAGAGAGCTGGAGGAAACATTCATGAAGCTGAGTAACTCTTGGCAGTTATAGATGTGGCTTCCCTGATTTACAGCCCAGGCGAGGAGCAAGAATGTGCATTTGGGTCAAGAGGTGTCTCTGTGGCGAGGGTGCCTTGCCATAAATCCGGGATGCTCAGCATCAGGATGCTTAGGATGGATCTGTCCTGGTAACGCCGATGAAGTGCACGAGGATGGCTGGGTCCACCCTACCAGCAGCCAGAGCACTTGGATTTTCCGTGCCGCGAGGGGGTAATGGATCTGGCAGCTGCCGTACCCACCTCGCTGTCACGCTTTCTGACCTCCCTTTAAACGTGTGAAGGGGGAGAAGTGGCAGTGCTAAAAGCTGAGACAAAGATGGTTCGAGGGCTGGAACATCTTTCTTACGAGGAAAGGCTGAGGGAGTTGGGTCTCTTGAGCCTGGAGAAGAGCAGACTGAGGGGGGATCCCATCAATGCTTATAGATCCTTCAAGGGAGGGTGCTGGGAGGAGGGGACCAGTCTTTTTCCAGTGGTGCCCAGGGACAGGGCAAGAGGGAACGGGCACAAACTGGACCATAGAAAGTTCCATCTGAGCATGAGGAGGAACTTCTTTCCTTTGAGGGTGGCAGAGCACTGGCAGAGGCTGCCCAGAGAGGTAGTGGAGTCTCCGACTCTGGAGACATTCCCAACCCGCCTGGACCCATCCTGTGCCACCTGCTGTGGGTGCCCCTGCTCTGGCAGGGGGTTGGACGGGATGATCTCCAGAGCTCCCCGCCAGCCCCGGGGATTCTGGGATTCTGTGACATTAACATAACTCCTGCCTTACCTTCTTCCACTCAGGATTTTCCAAGCCATGCAGAGTGAGGCTGAGCTCTGACTTTGAGCTGAGCGTGGGCAAAACCACAGAGAAGTGATATGCTTCCTGAAAATCATGTGGAAACAACTCTGGGGTTTTATAGGGTGTATCAGTGATGCGGGGTGCACCAACCCTTGGTCCTCAGCTGGAGATGCTTCAGGAGCGGCTGCTGAGCCACATGTCTCCTGAACACCCAAACCTCCCAGGCTGTCACTGCTCCGAAATTTAGGAAATACAGGGCAGGAGTAGTTGCGTATGATGCAGTGTGCGAATCTAACAGCGCCAGCGTTGGAGGGAAGCCTTCGGAAACCCTTTGAGATGATTGCAGAGCGCAGCGGGTGTACCTCGCGCCTGGGGGTGGTGTCAGATCCAGCACGGTGGGGTACCTCCGCTCGGGAACCCCCTCCGTCTGTCTGCAGAAGGGGAGGGAGGGATGCGGAGAGGATCCATTTTCAGGGTTTTTCCTTGCCAAAAACCTAGGTGCATACTCCTCTTGGAAACCTTTTCCTTGAGTGGTAGCTTTCCCGGCACCAGGATTTTTAGGCTTGCTTTCTGTGCGGAGGGAAGCGATCCTGCTTGTATGGAGAGCTTGTATCTCCACGGTTTGACTTTGAGCCTGAGGGGGCTGAGAGGTGATAATGAGACTGGAGAGTCATCCCTGTCCCACTGGAGAGGCTGAGTCTTGCTGCGCCCTGTGCCAAGCCGGCACTCCTGGGTCCTCACAGAGGTGTTTCCTACGCTTTGGTGTTTGTTATCATTTGCAGCACATCGCCAGCGCGTTGGGTCGCCTTATCCGGAGACCTTCTAATTGCAGCCTCATTTAGGTGGGGGGGAAGTGTTTTAACGTAAGCTTAGCTAACAACAGCTTAGCACAGCATCACTCGTTGGGCTTAATTTGTGCCCCAGCCTTTGCAAACAGAGAAACCTTTCAGTCTTGGAGGCATCCTCTCCCCGCTCTGTGGTATTACCCGAGCCGCTTGCGCGAGCTTATTGTTGCCGTAAAAGCTGAGTGAAGTTTGGATTTGCCGGTGCCCACTGAGCCAGATTTGTGAAGCATAAATGAGAAAACCTGCCCTGGCCTCCCTTTCCCATAAAAAGCTGCTCAGGTGGCTTAGTGTGGCCGGCTAATGGGGAGAAGGCGGAGGCGGCGGCTGCACCTGCTAATGCTTTGGCTCAGGCTGGTGGCACAGAGGCTGCCGCGAATTCCCCCCGAGCAGCAAGCTGTTAGTGGCAGTAATGCCTCGCTCGGAGGAGCGCTCCTGCTACGACAACAAAGAGCCCTTTGATCCTTTCCATTTGGAGAACTTAAAACGAGGGAGCCAAACTACAATAAGACCAAGTTGGGTCATAAAAAGGAGAGCAGGAGCGCACCAAAGCGCTCCGGAGTGTAATTGTAGAAGCAGCAAATGCTTTGGCACTTAATTCCGCTTTAGTGTCAGTTCAACATGTTTCGCGTTTAGTACTGGAGAGCCCGTCGCCAAATGCTCTGCACAAACACTCCGGTGCTGCTCCTTGGTAAGCCGAGGGCGCTCGGAGAGCCCCTGGCTCCGGCGCAGCTCCTTCAGCTCCGCCGCTTCCAGCATCCTACCCTGCTGTACGCGCAATCCCACGCTCCAGATGTCCCTTGGGTGGCTGCTACCGCTCTAACCCTGCTTGGTAAACAGGCTGGGACAGCTTGGATACACCGCCTTGCCGCCGGGAAGCTGCTTGCTGTGGCTGGTCCCCAGCTATGAGCTCCCGGAGGGGTCCCGCCGAAGCCAGCGCTTCGTGCTGCCCGGGCTTTGCCGGCATGGCTGTGCTTTCCCTCGCCTCCGCGCGGACCTGGGTGATGCCCGAGGGGTTTCCGTGGAAGGTGGCATTTAGGTCAGGTGTTTTGTAAGATGTTTATTGGATCGGGTGTTTTGTAAGGTGTTTATCAGAAGCCTGGCTAACAGCTACTGCATCTTCCCGCAGCTATTAGGGGTGTGTTTAAACAAAAAAACCGCTCTGGATTATTTCTACGCAAAGAACGGAGCTGCGAGTTGTCACCTCCGCGGTGGCACAGCCTCGTGGTGCGGCCAGGTGTCAGCTCCCAGGAGCAAAACCGCTGATTCGGGGGTGGCTCTTCACAGGTGCCGGCTGGAAGAGAGCCCCGTGCCTTCCGCAGGAGCGGAGCCGTGCCCCTGCGACGGCTCTCGCCCTGCTCCCAGCAGGCAGCTTGGCTGGCGGCGTTGCCTGTGGGACAGTGGTGAGCAAAACATGGGAGCAGCCCGTCCCTCGAGCGCCTGCGGGACATCCCGGGGCCACAAAGCCCTTGCGTCCGCCCTGCTCTGCGTGGCCGGTGGGGACGCGGGGCTGGGGGATGCTGGCCTCCCCCATCGCGTGGCGGTGCCGCCGCAGCGGTCCAGGCGGTTCCTGCACAGCTCCCAGGCTCTCAAGAACCCTTCTTTATTTTGAAGAATCAGTTCAAAATGTAAACCTCCACCTCTCCAAGGGCGAGCACACTGCAAGGTGTACCCTGACAGCGAAGTATGTATGAAATGCGGCTTTGGCAGCGTCTCCCGGCTGACGTCGGCGGCAGAGGGTGCAGTCCTGTATCCGCGGTGGTTGCCCTACGAGCTCCTAGGGAAGGACGAGCCGGCGGCTGGAGCAGGGATTGATGCTTGGCCAAAGCCGCCTCCCTTTCCTCTTCCATCCCCCTCTCTTTGGAGGAACGAGGGGATGTGTGACAGAGTGTCTTGCTGTCATTTAAATAGGGACATGATCAGACCTTAACTGATGGGCACCTGGTGAAAACAAGGTGACACTTAAAAATTATCAAAATCCCTCATAAATTGCTTTTTCCCCGAATAGATGACCATGGGTCCAGCTCTCCGTGGTATAGGTAACGTGTGCGAGTGGTTTATTCTATAGGGGATTATAGCAGATGCTGTAAAATCATCTTGTAAGTGTTTAAAAATCATTTGTCTGTCTCTGACGTGTCTCAGCACGAACAGGAATGCTCTGTTTGGGGAAGTGAGGTCCTTATCCTGATTTATCTCGAGGTACTTGTAAATGGTACTGTAATTTCATGTTATCAAATCATTTAGCTCTTCCTCTTCCAGAACGAAGTTATTTTATCTCATGCACCTTGTTTACTTCAAATTAGCCCTGAGGTTGGCCTGAAGTTGCACCTTGTTATTCCTCCACCTCCTGTCTCCGTCTTAGGCTCTGTTGGCAAATTTGAAGGTATAAGTAAATACTTTCTTGTTATTAATAGAATAACTTCCCCCTCCTACACACACGTTTTCTTTTCATTCCAGTCTTCGTTTTCCATGAGAAACTAACATTGCATTACAAGCGGAAACCTCCCAAATTGCACGAAAACGCCTTAATTCTCCTAGCAACAAGGTCAGGGCTCACATCCAGGACCTTTCCACGAGCGTGGGGGAAGCGGCCCTTCCAATTACCTGCTCCCCCTGTGGTACGGATCCGGTCGGTTCATCAGCACCTGGGTTTGGGTGGATTTGAAACTCAGCCATGGTATTGTTTAAAAATTCTCCATTCATCGAGGAAGGGTTTGTAGTGGGCTGAGCCCTGAGAAACCTGGGGCTGGTTTTATGGCTTCCCATTGAAACCTGGTGGAACCCCGTGGTGTCGACTGATTTCCCCCCTTCCCCACTCATGTGGCTTTGATCAAACCCAGGGCTCGGAGAACAACCTCCCCAGGAACTGGAACCACTGAGCTTTTTGCCCAGTTCTGCCGTTCATTAAAGCGTTTGTGAGCTTGCAACTGCAGACGATAAAATTAGAACCTTTGTGCCTAGCCCGCTACGGAGATCGCCGGTCCTATGGCGGGGCTGGCTTTGTCCCCATAGAGGGGACACGTATCGGGAGCGCGGACCCTGCACTAGCGTGTTTGATGCAGAAATTGCTGTGATTCCCCCCACCCCCTTAACAGGCCCTACCTGTGGTAATGAAACCTTTTCGGCAAGGTGGTGCATTAATGATTTTAGGGTGAACATCACGTATTGTGGCACCGATTGAACTGGAGCTCTGCTAAAGCCAGGGAGGGGTGGCTGGTCCCGGAGGCTGGCAATGAGGAAGCTTTTCCCCTGCTTGGGTTGTCATCCCCGATGTTTCCCCTCTCGCAGCTCCGTTTGTAGCTCGTACACGGTTATTTGGGGATCAGAGGTGTGGGGAAGCCTGAGCCAGCTCGGCGCGGGGAGCCTCCCTGCTGTCCCGCGATCCCTGCCCTTCCCACAGACCACACCAAACTCTGCTGTGACTGTGCAGGACTTTTTAGGAAGGCTTCTAGGAAGGATCGGGCTGACCTGGCCTTGGGGAAGGCGTGGGAAGCGTGCAGGAATGGGCTCCGAGCCCCTCGTCAGAGCTGCTGCAGCCTGGACCGACCACCACTGAAGGGGCTGTGCCGGTCATGCTGCCGTGGCTTTCCTGTCCACCCCCCGGGATGGGATGGGTGGAACGGCTGGGAGGGACTGATACCGCTTAGTTTGCGCAGAGAGAGTTTAATAGTAGGTGCAGTGCCCAAAAACTCGTTATTTGACTTCAATGGGGAGTTGGATTGGGCTAATACTGCGACGGAAATCCTTCCTTTGGCTTTGCTGAGCGTTGGATTAAGTCTTAACAGTGTGATGCTTATCCCTGTCCGGAATCCATAAAACACTCAGAGCTGAAGTGAGCCTGTGTCTATTCCCTAATATCTTTTGACCCGTAAAACAAAGTGCTGGTGCACACGATGCTCTAGGTGCGGCACCGGTAACTCGGCAGGTAAAGGACAAAACGTGGTTTCTGGCAGGAGGTTATAGGCGAGAAGAATTGGCTGTGCTGAACCGCTCAAAGGTGCTGTTGTGTGATGCTGCAACCCCCCGCCGTGCTGCGTGTGCTGTGTAAATTCGAGTCCCACATCCTGCCTGAGATCCACGTGCTGCCGCGATCAAACTCCGGCTCTGGGTCTGTTAGTCTCGGTCTTCAAGCTGAGCTGAACCCCGTGTTGACCCTGGCTGGACATCAGCTGCCACCAAAGCTGCTCCGTCACTCCCCTCAGTTGGACAGGGGAGAGAGAATATAAGGAAAGGCTCGTGGATTGAGATAAGGGCAGGGAGAGTCCCAGCAAGGCGGGCACTTCACACTGGGAAGCAGCACTCGTGCTCCGGAGCTTCTGACCTCCAGTCCCGCATCTCATCCTGGCTCCCTCTGCGAGGGACAATGTCATTTAGGGACAGGGTTTCCGAAGCCAGCTCTGGGTGGCTGCTTTTAGGCTGAGATTGAAAGGTGGGGAGAGGGGAAGGACCACGTCCCCTCTGCCACCCGGGATGAAACCCTCTTCCAAACAAAAGCCAACCCGGAGAGAGCGCAGGTGTAGGATCGGGCACGTACGTCACCCCTCTGGCAGTGGAGCTGGGGTGGGTCCGGTGGCTGAGGATGCTGCCGCCCCATAGTCCCCTGGCTGCAATCGCATCGGGATGCCGGTGGGATGCCGGCCCATCTGGGAAACCACTCCGACATGGGAGTGGCCCACCACCGCTGCCGGTGTCACCCGGGGGTGCGAGTTGGAGCCAAGCCTGGCGCGTGCAATGCGGCTCCGAAATAACCCGTTGGGTTCAGGCACTGGAGTGGGGTCAGGGACCCTCTGGCTCGTCCCCGGAGTCCCACGCACGGCTTCTTTGCCAGGCGTTGTGCCCGGGATGCTGCGGGGGAGAGTTTGCAAAGCCCTGGGAAGGCTCAGACTTGTAAGGCTCGTAATGATTTTAGTGGGATTTGGGTAGTTATGAATACAAGCCCATAAAGTATTTCGGAAAGCACATCGAAAGGGAGCGGTAGAAGCGGCAACGCTGTTGTTTCGTCCATATGAGATTCCAATTTTTTAATTTTTTTCTGATCGAGTGTGATATTTTCCTGGCATGAGTTCAATTCACCCTCCTTTCCTAATGGAAAAAGCCAAGCTAAATGTCTTGCTTTGCTTGCAATTGAAGGAGCTGGACTGGATAAACTTAACTGTTGTCTTTGAAAAATCTTTCTTTCCTTGGACAGGAGTGTTTAAAAAACGAAATGATGACCTCATGTTTTTGTGTGGTTTTTTTTTTTTTTTAAAAATTCATTTCTATTTCAGCTGATGTTTGTTACGGCTCCTATTAACAATGTTTGAACCAAAACCAAGGTCCAGATGTGATGATTTTATTTATGCCAAATTGGGTTTTGGTCACTGAGCTTGCATTTGGATAATGACTTTTTCCTTTTCTTTTCTTTTCTTTTCTTTTTTTTTCCCCCTTTTTCAGCCTGATGGCACCAGCAAGGAGTGTGTCTTCATTGAAAAAGTCCTAGAAAACAACTATACGGCACTGATGTCAGCAAAATATTCAGGCTGGTATGTTGGATTCACCAAAAAAGGGAGGCCACGGAAAGGGCCCAAGACCCGGGAAAACCAGCAAGATGTACATTTTATGAAGAGGTACCCAAAGGGGCAAGTGGAGATACAGAAACCTTTCAAGTACACAACAGTCACCAAGAGGACTAAGAGAATACGACCCACCAACCCCAGTTAAAAATAGNCATTATGCTCAGTTCTGGAGAATGCTGCTAAATACATTCAAGTGACTACAAGATGACCTAGTACACCAATGATAAGGGAATATTTTAAAACCAGCTATATTATATATATTATATATATATAAGCTATTTATTTCACCTCTCTGTATATTGCAGTTCCATGANAAAAAAAAAAAAAACTGCACCAGAGGAATATTTTTACATTAAAAATAAGGAAGAAGCTCTATTTTTGTACATTGTGTTTAAAAAAAAAATAAAAATAAAAAAAATTAATAAAAGACTAGATGGCAAACGCTGGGGAAAAGCTGTTAGGGATTTATTGTGACTTGAAAAACAAAATGAACTGCTCTATTTANCAAGATGACCTAGTACACCAATGATAAGGGAATATTTTAAAACCAGCTATATTATATATATTATATATATATAAGCTATTTATTTCACCTCTCTGTATATTGCAGTTCCATGAACCAAGTATTACTGCCTCAACAATTAAAAAAATTATTTAAAACACATGTACATATTTTTGCTGTTCACACTTCTTTCCCCTCTCTGAGTAGTGGTTTTTTAATGCATATTTGTCTTTTACGTGAGGGCAGCAGGATGTGTTCGGGGTACTTTTCCCACTATAAATGTCACTGCTAATTCTATAATTCCTCCTTTTCCTTCATACCATCTTCCTCCTCCTCCTCCTCCCTCGCTGTTCCCACAAGGAAGAAATCTTGTGTGAGGCGATGGTGGGGGAATCCACGCTGGCATTTTTTGAGAGCAGGGGTTCAATTTGATACTTTTTAGTCCAACGAGTATTTCCTAAATCTTTGGAAGGTGAACTGGAAAATTAGCGTCTGACTCATTAACACGTACTTACGTGTGGCTTGTGTTTCCTTCGTTGGAGGTTTTGAGGGGGGCTATGTGTTTCAGCTATTTAATTCAATATTGTATTTTTTGAGACTTGCCCTAGACTCACCAAATCCCTTTCCCTGCGTAGGTCTCCCAGCCCTCTGGTGCCTTGCTGTCCTCCTTGGTCCAGCCAGCTTTCCTCCCAGGGCTCCTCCGTAGGACTTGGACGCCGTAAAGCCACAAGCTGTGGATCTGTGTCCACAGAGTGACCCACGTGGTGGGTTGGGTGACACGGCGTTAAACAGTGGGTAAAAAAGAAGAACGATGAAGTAACTGACCTCATTTTTTTGCTGAAACGATGGCTGAGCCCAAGCGAAGCTTTAAGGAGAAGCTCACTTGGCTTTTTCCTTCTCCCTGCGTGCAGACATTGCTGCGCTCCCTGATCCCAGCCAGGGCTGAAAATGCTCAAAGCCACTAAGAAAGCTTTTTCTTGTTAATCAGAAGAAGGTCTCTCCCCAGAACAAGCTTTCTCAAGATAACTTTGAGAGCTGCAGCCAAATCCTGCAGATCAAAGTCGTTTGGGAGATGGTGCAGATAAGCATGCAAGCTTGAGGATGCTTATCTGAACCAATCTCCAAACCTTGGAAGCCTCGAGAAAAATGAACAGTGCTAAACAGGGTCACTTCGTGCTGCTCCACGAAAAGTTGGGCAGCCTTACAGGTGATGGCTTCACCCCAGCTAAGCACGGGCGGTCACTCCAGCAGCCCCCTCTCCCTGTGAATATACTGGGAGCTGCTCTCCTGGCGCACCCGGAGACCAGCACGGGAAGTGGGACCTGATGGCACAGTGGTGGAATCGGTTGGTGGGGGCTGGAAGGCTTTGCCAGCTTTGCCTTCAGATTGATTCATGTGGGAGAGATTTGGGGAAAGTTCAGAGGAGCACTGGGGGTGGGGGATTGGGAGCGGCTGGAGATTTGCTGTGTTGGTGCCTCCAAGAGGAGAAACCCGGTTGATTTCCAGAGTGAGAAAGGATTTATGGGCGCCTTTTTTTCTCCTTGAAGTATCACCATGGCCCATGGCACTGATGATTTCACTGTCAGAACGACAGGGGGTTTTTGCCATGGGGGAAATTTGATGGGGTGGAGGCGGCAAATGCCGGAGAAGGCTGGGCGGAAGGGAGGTCCTGTGAGGCCGAGAGCAACCAGGGAGGATCTGCTGCCTGTCCTGCAATGCCCACTGGGTTTGGACTTGGGTTTGGACACTGGCATGTGGCAACTAGGGGCTTCTGGCACTTCTGTTGTTGGCTTGCAAGAATATTTAGCTGGGCAGCAGTGAGATGGGTTCCTTGGACTGTGAAAAATCAGTGGGGTGAGGAGACGTGGTGCTCACCTGGGTTAGGTGCCATCGGAGAGGTTTGTTGGCTGACAATGGTGAGCGCTGAGTAGTCGTGTTTGAACATCTGCTCTTTGGACTTTAATAACAACGACAAAAGCAGGGGCAAAGAGGAGAAGAATTCACACCAGGTTCCCTTCAGAGCACCTTGATGTTGGGCAAAAGGGTGCTCTGGGGAGGAGACAGTCAAGAAATGAGCAGAAATTCAAGAAAGAAATAGGGGAAATTCATCACGTGCCCAATGATGGACAGTCTTACGCTTGCGGCCACCAGGCTTGTGGTGTTTTGGCGCCTGGGTTGTGCTTGGTGGTTAGGCCAGAGGTTGCAAGTGGTTGTCAACATCCCCCTTGGACAAGTCTCTGCTGACCTCCAGACCAAAGCAGCAGCTTGTTTGTGGTTTTTAACATTTCTTCCTTTCAGAAAGTCTTCGGGCTCCCTGAATACGAGCTGAGAATCTCCGTGTAGGCTATTACGTTTGATTTACTTTATAATTGAAAATTGTTAATGAGGATTTAATTACTATTGTGGAACAGTGAGGGGTGTAATGCTAGGCGACTGCTCGAAGCAACTGATGGCATTAATGTGTGTGCAGCTTTGGGTGGGCACAGTTTAAACAAATACACTGCTTAATTGGATTTAATAAAAGCATATTGTAGCTACTGTTTCAGAATTACTGCTAGATTTGTAGCAATGTTTTCATCGCTGAGATCAGACAGCGGCACGCTCTGATAATGCCGTGGTTGGCTTGGTCATGCTGCCGGGTGCAGGTGCCACCGTGCACGCTGAAATGTGAGTCCATCCCAGGACTATGTGGGTCCAGGGAAGTTTCTTGTCTGTACTTTGAGTGTCTCTCACAAACCAGACTGTTGTTTGGTGACCTTCTGGGTGGTGGGTCTCCCACGCTCCTGCTGTGATAGTGAAGGGTTGGCAGTTAAAGCTCAGCTGGGCTCTGCGTCTGGTCCAAGCAGGGCAAACCTTTCATCACGGCGTTGTCATGACCTCTGTGGGGCTCACCACTGGCTGGGAAGACGAAGAGTGTCCTGGTTCCATGTGCAAGGTATCTCCCAGCTCACCAGGGACCTCTCCTGGACCACAAAGCTGTCAGAGAGTGGGAGCAGTGGATCAAGCTGACATCCTGGCAGCTGGAGCCCCGGAGCTGGCGTGGTCTTTCCTGCTCAACAGCCAGTAGTTTTGCTCTGCCTCTGCCTTGTTGATGCAAATGCAGGTGCCATTGCAGGCACCGCGCCGCGGAGCACCTGGTCTGCCCCGTTTGAGCCTGATCCGCCCCTCTTGCCAACCGTTGCCTTTTGGCAACGTGTCTTTCGGGAGCACGAGCACGTGAAACTTGGTGCTTGTTTCCTTGGGCTGTCCTTGCAGTCTTGTTTGGCTCGGGATCGTCTCCGTAGTGCTGATTCACAGGTTTACAGTTAGAGGTGAGCGTTTTGCAGGTGTGAAGCAGCGAGGAAGCCTCCTCCCAGCAGCACGCTCTCAGTTTTAGCTGTGCCCTCCTGCAAGTGGGGGATTATTGGACCTGCCCAAAGATGCAGCCCACCTATGCAGAGGGATCGATCCCGTCAGCTACATCACCTCTTTCATGCCAGCGTGTATGAGACATCTGCGCAACTAATAGTAGCTTTTGGGAGCACAGCTGATGCACCCCTCCAGTTAATGTCACAAGGTGAGTGAGGCAAGGTGAGGAAGAAGCCATCGGGACAAAAATAACAAAGTCTGGGGAAGGGATGCTGCCCTAATGCTCAGTGATAAGAAGATTGTTTTTATGTCCAGGACTTCTGGAATTAAGGTCATAGCCTAAATGAGGTGGATGCTCTCGTGCCCGTGAACCCGGTGCGTCTGCAGGGAGACGCACGTGGAAGCGGAGCAAAGCTTGGGGAGGATCCCGGAAAGCACTGCGAGGCCTGAGCTCGGCTCACCCCCGCTGGCTGCACCACCTCGAATCGTCTTGGTCTTTGCAATAGCTTATTTACCTTGGCTCGCAGGAACACGGCAAGGTGGAAGTTAGGTCTGGTTTAAGCAAACACCCAGCCTACACCAGCCCTTAGAGCAAGGCTTGGCAAGCACATGCGTTGCGCTACGGGCAGTGTTTTGCCCCATGGACGTCCATCAGCTTTCCCAGATTCACTGAGCGTTTTGGTGTTTCCGTACTTTCACAAAAGCAGTGGAATGAGATTTCAGCCTCCAGCTGAAGAAGATGGTCTAGCTTTTTGTCTGGTCTAAGAGAGCTTGTCCACCAAGGAAGATCTGATTCTGAGCAAACGGCGTTGGCTCTAGGTGGGATAGGTTGGGTTGCAGAAGACATACATGAATTTGGCTCTAAGAGCTTGCTATGTTACAGTTCCTACCTCTGAAAAATGAGGTTGTTAACATGGGAAAAAGTGTGTGTGTGGAGTGGTGGTGGTTCTTCTTTAGGTGAATTACTCTACAACGCAGGTACCTGCCGATGAAGGAGGAGGAGGAGGCGTGTGCACGTCGGTGTAGCTGTAAATACCCCCCGCAAAGCCCTTTGCCTGTCTCGGCGCAGCCCAAGAGCCCCGCTTGGTCTTGCTCGTCCAACGTGGCAGAATGGGCCAGACAAAGCATGGGTGTCCCCCAGGAAAAAGAGCTTTTCTCTCCCATCCCCTCCCAAGGTATTGAAGACCGTGATTTTTGTCTGCTGCGAGGGAAAGCAGGTATATTCCTATGCATAATTTCCTGGGGTAGTGCCAAAGGGTGGAAGTTTATACTTAAGATTCACAACAGCTGTTTAAAGTGCCTACGTCTCGTGCCAGCCATACCACCTGAATGGCCAAGGGATATATATAAAACTTCAATTATTTTTTGAATGTTTGTTGTTATTCATTTGGAGACGGATGAGAGGAGATTCCTCACGAATGATGTAACCTACGTAGACTCTGTTATTTCCAACGGTGTGAGCTGAAAAATTAGGGAGGAAAAATCAGGTCAAACTGAAACTTTTCTTTTTTTTAAGTGAGACAAAGTACTGGGTGGAGAGATTTGGGTTTACTAAAACCATTTAATTCACCCTATTTAACAATTTACTTCATCTCTATAAATATAGGTGATTTTAAAGGAAAAAAAAAGAAAGAAATCAGAAGCTTCAATTTGAAAGCAAAAAAGCAATATGTGGTGAGTAAAAAAATCTCACCTGCCTATTTCTCAGTTGACACAAGGTCTCCGAATAGATTTGAGCCCCCTTCTAAGGCTCTGCCTCTGTGGCAGTTTGCTGTTTCTTTGTCAAATGCCACCTCCGTCCACTAGCCGAGGCCCTGGATGATAACTCCTGCTGCCTTTCCCTGGAGCCTGCTGAGGCGTCCAGAGCCCAAACCTTCTCCAGGTTAGCCGTGTCTTACCCATTTCTGCTGCCCCCCTGCTGCCACCTCCTTTCCTCCAGGAGTCCTGGCTGATGTGAAGAAAACTCATAACACCGTTTCCTTTTTCCCATGGCATTTTAAGCTTGCAATGCCCACATTAAGGTGCCAACCCAAGGAGATGTAGATCACAAGCACCCCCTTTCGTGCACCGCCCGCAGAGTCCCTGTCCCACAGCAAGGTCTGACACATACTGGGATCTCCCTGGCAGTCAAAAGCCACCGAGTCAGCGGTTACCTGCAGAGACAAGCCAAGCCATGAGCTCCGGGCTGGCGGTGACCGCTGCAGTACCTGGCCGTGTTTGTTTTGGGTGGGACTTGTTTCTACTCAGAAAGTTATGGAAAGTTGTAGCCCAACCAGGGCAGCCCAAAGGTGGCCGACACCTCCCCAGGCAAGAGCTGATTTCCAGTTTTGGAGCAGACAAGAGTGTAACTGTCTGCACATCCCTGGTGTCTGCCAGGATGGGGGACCCATGGCTGAGCCACAGGAAACATAATCGAGTTACGCCGGGCTTGGGAAAAGACCGGTTGAGTTTCCCAAGCCACATCAAACCAATCTGAAGAGAGATGAATTGGTCTGCTTGGGCCTAAAGGATAGAAAACACTGCCTTTGTTTTGAAAAAAACAACCGCAGCGGCCAGGAATAACAGAAGATGTAACCGCATCGAAGCCTCTAATGGGAGTTTCTTCCTCAGTTAAGCAGCGTAAATGTCATGAGGTTCCCGGTGCGTTTTGAGGGATGTCCTGGATGAAGGACAGCATGGCCCAGCTGGGGTAAGCACGGCAGGTGATGCTGCAGTTCTCCATTCCCAGCTGGGCACTGAGGACCAGCTCCTTCCCTGGGTTGCATTTTCACCAGCTCCTGCAGTCCCAGAAGGGCCATTTTTTTTTTTCTTCCTGAAAGAGGCAATTCTGAACCTGCCTGCCACCCTGAAATGAAAGGGGCTGTGGAAATCGTGGGAGATTTCACCCCAAAACTTCCCAGCCAGGGGATCTGGAGACCATCAGTATCCCGGGAGAGACGCGCCATCAGAAACTTGGCTGTGGGTGGAGCGGGAAGGAGGCAGGGGAAGGCTCTCCCAGGGATTTGTGAGGCCGCGCCGAGGGCCGGCTTGAGGCAGACCCTATCCCGGCTGGTTCGGAGCCAGCTGTCTGCTTGAGGGATGTTGTGTGCAAGGACAGGAGGAAGCAGCGTCAGGAACAAGGAGGGAAGGTGATGGTGTGAGATAGTCCATGGCCTGCGGCGCGCCAACAACTCGCGCATTAGTTCCTGGGAGGTAGCACATGTTACTTTGATCATATGATCATATTTGCATGAATCAGAATGTAAAAATCTTGGCTGGGGTTTACAAAGGAGCCTATCTATCTATGGATCTGACACGAGCACATAGTGAAAACCCTTCCACTCCTTCGTGGGACTATTTTCCAAAGGAGAGAGGGCTATGTGGAGCTTAAATGTTGTTTACAGCCATGGCAGGCTTTAGGGCTGTGATCATCTCTGCTCGAGAGCTTTCAAAAGGATAAAATGAGCCTCCTATTATAAGGGCTGAAAATGATCCTAAATGAATAACACACACGCAGCCTTCACAGGCACACATTTCTGAGCCATTGGAAATGTTGGCACATGCAAACAAACAAAAACACATGTCTCGGGTCTCTGGTTTTCATAGATTTCTGCATGCCATGACATTTTGGGGGATGGCATTGCCAAGAGCTAACGAACCAGATTCCCAAGCTTGGCTCGCAGAGCTGGCTCGGTGACGCAGGGACTGAGAGGGGAGGCCTTGGGGCTGGGGACGGGCTCTGTCGGGGACGGGAGCACACCGGGCAGAGCCTTCGGGGGGTGCCCGCCTGCAGGAGAGCCAGGCAGCGGGGAGGGCTGCCTC
The DNA here is from genome assembly GCA_013398295.1 of Chionis minor. Lineage (NCBI taxonomy): Eukaryota > Metazoa > Chordata > Aves > Charadriiformes > Chionidae > Chionis > Chionis minor. The sequence continues at coordinate 365,892 of VZSF01003428.1, read as the reverse complement.
CTCCTCCGGAGCAAGGTTTGCAATGGGGAGGCTTCTCTGGAGGCAACCTGAGCCCAGGGAACCTGCACCCACCTCTGCCTGAAGGCAAAGAGGTGATGCAGAGCAATGCCACGGACGGAGAGGTGCAGCCGACGGCAGTGCCCAAAACACTCCCTGGAGAGAAAGTCTGGGCGAGTTGCAGGTGACCCTAAAGTTGTGATGACAGTGACATTGGTGACTGCCCGCAGACCCAGCACCCTGACGGTGACAGCTGGGGACTGGGACCCTGCCCAGAGCCCGCAGAGAGCTGGGCTCACCCAGGCTGTGCCCTGCTGGTGGGACTCACGGCGCTCACCCAGCTCGGTCGCTCTGTCCGTCTGCCTGCCTGTCTGGCTGGCTGGCTGGGTTGCTTGGGAAAGGTAAAACACCATTTCCTGCGGGGTCAGGTATTTTGGAGGGGGAAGAAAGCAATTTGTGGCTGTGTTGTCTGCCTGATCAAAAGTGTTACCGGACTCAGCTACACAATGTGCACTCTTTAAACCGGTCCCAATTAGCCCTTCTTGCTAATGCTGCGTTTCATTCCTGGGAGACTGCACTCGGAGAGCTGTTATGACTTTGTGATTGTGCACATACCTTTATGTGCTTTCATTCTTAATCCCCTTTTTGCAGAAGCCAAAAGGTCTTCCAGCCAAAAAGGAAATCAAAACCTTTTGTTGGCTGCTTCATAAGAATTAAGGGTGGGATGAAGGTTGTAGCAGGATCTTAATTAGCCATTGTAAATAACGAGAGCGGCAGTGCCTGCAACCATATACCACCTTGGGTTGAGATATTGTCAGACCACACAAAGCTAGGTGAATGGGCAGCACAATGGCAGATAAAATTCACCCCTGACGACTGCAAGGCAAGGCACGGCGAGGAATAATTCCAGCTATGCATGCACGTCGTCAAGATTCAAATTAATTATAATCATTTACGCTTTTATTGAGCTATCCGCAATGATGCCAGGGTCTTTTTTTCCTTTTTGCTGCTGGGAAAGTAAAACAAAATATGAGGATGGTTAAAGACAGGGATGTAAAGTATTTCTGAAAGCCTGCCTGCTCACAGCAGAGATCCGGAGGAGACCCTTGCTAACATGCCGGGCTCCTCTCTGGATATCTGATCTCAAAAGGGGATATAGTGGAAATAATAAGTGTTCAGAGGCTGACAACGAAAATGATTAGAGGCCTGGTGAGGGAATGCTTTATGGAGGTATTGAAAGGACTGCGCCTGCTTCATTTAGAGACAGGAGAGTAATGAATAGTCTAGACTGCAGCGAAAGTAAATTGGGATCTCCTGCTCACCTGCTCTCCTAACGCAGGCGGGGAAATTCAATGAAAGGCAGCAAACTTCAAAACTGGTGAAAGAGAGCAGTTCTTGACTTGGGTAAATTAATATATGGCATGGTGATTAACCTTTGGGTTCACACTCTGAGACCCTGGAAACCGGCCTCAGAAGCGAAGGGCGCCGGGCAGCACACCCCCTTACGGTGGGTGCTTCTCCCATCCCACCCAGAGAAAGCCATAGTGGTTCTTTTGTCCATGTTAAACAACTCTGAAGAAAGCACAAGATACCTCCAGGTGTGCTTTGGGTCCTTTCCCAGTCCTGTCACATAGGCCTGCCATTTCTAACACTCCTGTATCCACTGAAGGAGCAGCAAAGGTGCTCTGTGATGGCCTCAAAGGACACCTTGTAGGTTCCGTCCTTTCTCCATTACCTTTCCACCCCCACAAGAAGCTCCACAGGTGTCCCTCCTCAAGGAGACCTTTGCCGAGGTGGCTGCCACCCTGCTTGGATTTTCTCTTGGTGCTTTACGGATCCCAGAGTCCTTCCCACATCTCACAGGCACCATCCCATTTGCTCGCTATTGAGACAGCGGCAGTGCTGGCCTGTGGCAGTGTTGTATGGCCACCTTTGCCAGCTGGAGTTGGAGAGGAAAACTATCAGCCCCTGCCTTCACAGGGTCACCCAGGTCTTCTCCAACCCTTGCTGCCTTTCACACCGGCCATACCAGGCAACTAAGTGCAAGCAAGTCCCCTTCTGGGGGTGGAGAAGTCGAGATTTCTCGTTTGATCTTGAACATGGCAAGTTTTGAGCTCGGTGCTTCGGAGCCTGATTTTACAAGCTTCTCGCATACATTTGGGCTGAGATCTTTCATCGCCCGGAGGATTTGGGTGTTCAAGTCCCATCCGTTTGGCATGTTGCAGCTGGATTCCTCCCGTGATTCCAGGAGGAGATGCGTGCATGCAGCGGACCCTGTGCTACGGGAACCTGAACGGCTGCACGGCGCGATTTGCCGGGAAGTATCAAAAATAGCTGCTGGGTGGGAGGCAAGTCTGGCTCCGAAAGGGCCGGGGCGCTGCAGAGTAACTGGGTGTCCTCTCCGTCGCCTGCACAGGGAGCGGGTTTGTCCTGGCCAGCCCAGGCGCGGGGTGCTGCCGCCAGACGTCGTGGTAGGTGGTCTGAACCCGGCCCAAGGTGCTCTAATCTACCATCTGCTGGTAGCAGCCAAGTGATTCAGGGCTGGATGTTTGCTTCGTACCTCTTCAAGGTGTGAACTGGGATCACGTCATGCTCTCGAAAGAAGACAACGAAAACAGACCCTCACCCTTCCCAACTGGCTTCTCCAAGCAGACCGTGGCTCCACTCGGGTGGTGGGACCGACCACCGCCAGCTCAGCTACAAGCCCTGGAGAAGCCCATCTCCCTCCCCAGACCGCCGCTTTCCAAATGCGTGGGACAAGCCAGATGCCAGCTCACAGCCACTTTGGGAGTCCCTTCGAACAGGGGCTGACTTGGGGAATAAACCAAACCCCTGCCTTTAGGTGGAATTCATGACATTTATATTTATAGGTGGCTTCTGCGTCGGGCTGCGTTGCAAGGGAGCCAGGAGCAGGACTTGGTGTCGGGTGCGTATGTGCTTCGCTAAACACCTTTCCACCCAAGCCAAGTGGTTCCTACATCCCAACAGCAACCAAAGCCTTCCCTGGTGGCCTCACAGCCAGAGGAAAAAAGGGCCACGCTGTCCCTTGGGACATGGGGACGAACCTCCGCGGAAGGTTTGGCAGCAAGTGGATGGGAGCAGCCCCGCTGCAGGAGCCTGTCCTGCACAAAGGGGTCGCCCATGTGGGCAAATGGCAAAAAAAATCCTTCCAGGAGAAATCGCCCCAAAAGTCCTTGAAAATGGCAGCGAGAGGGGAAAGAAAAATGGATCAAAGGGGCATGCAGAGATGAAAGAATAGCAAAAATTATTTGATCTGGAAGTTTCCAGAGAAGAAGTGGTGGGTGTGAGTGAAAATGTGGCTGTGGCCGGAGGTTGGAGAATCAGGGGAGGGCTGTGCCTGCATCTGCTGGCAAACACCCCAACTGGAGCATTTTGCTTCATTATCTACTTTTGGGAGTTTTATTATCGGCTTCACATCTGTCCTGCAACTCCTCCTCCGCTGTTTGAAGGGTGTTGCTCATTCCAGACCAGGAAGAGCTGCGTCTTCCCGGAGGGCACAGGGACACCTGCTAGAGATGTCGAGTCGGATGTGCCCGAATAATGGTGGGGAAAATGTGAACCTGCATGGGGAGAGCGCTGGGTCTCCGGCGGGGTCCCTCGCTCTGCCCTATTTCAACACACACCCCCGCGCGTGGGTGTCCTGCACCCATGTCAGGGGTAAATTGAGTCAATTATCTCCCACCATCTCTGTTGACAGTGGTACTTAATCCTTTCCTCTAAACCTTTTATCTGACATTAAATGGTCATTAGTTTAAAAGAAAAAAGCTAAGCTGACTCACTTTCCAGCTGGAAAAACCTTTATAATTGCAGTAAAAACGCACTGAGGGCATGTACTGATAACATTGTTTTAGGGAACAAACAAAAACCACCATCAGTTTTGCATTAATTATTTTGCTGGGCAAATGAATTAAACAAACAGGACCGCTGATTTGTAACTTGTGGGCACGTTATTGTGTTTACTATTAGACCTTCCTGGAAATTTCCCGAGTTAGAAGAAACATTTAAATTATAACCAGCTACACGTTTCTGGTGGGAATCGTTCCCAGTCATAAATAATAAAGAAGTCGTTGGGCTGATGAGAAGGAATTCAGATTCATCTCCCCGATGTTTCCAGTCAAACCCAGGAATCCAAGACCCTACTGCTTGGGGTGGGGAGGGATGCCGGCGGGGAGCCTGGGGACCCATGGTCAGGCAGCCTAGAGCGGGAGACCTGGCTCATCCGCCTGTCCTGCTCCACAGGCTCGTTAGCGCTTTGCATCATTAAGCAACCAGCCTCTCCTCTCAGCTTGACTCTTCCACCAGGGCTTCTCCATCTGGGCTGTGTCCTGCAGCTCTGGGACAGGAGCATCCTGACACCTGGCTGATGCTGCCAACCCTGGTGCTGAGGGTGAGACGGGCATCGGAAAAGTGGTGCAGGAGCTGGCTGGGGGGCTCCCACGCAGCCCCGTGATGACCACAGTGGGCCTGTTGGGCTTTTCCAACCCCAAACTGGAATGTTGTTAGTGGCATCAACCCTTCAGCATCCCCCCTTTGCAAAGCTGGAAAACAAGTGCCGGTTTCCCTGTATTAACTCTTTACCCCCCTGCGCCAAGCCTGTGCTGCCCCCCAGCTGTCCCACAGGCCCCCCAGTTTGCACAGCGAGGAAGGAACAGGGAAGGAGCCAGCCTTACTGGAGGTTGGTGGGAGGGTCACAGCCATGTGCGTCCCTTTCTGCTGGTGACTCAGGGAGTGACCCAGGACAAGGACCAGGGAGACGGCAGCGTGCACCCTGGAGCAGCCTCCTGCCACTCCGTGCACCCAGCATCAGCCCAGGGCACGTGGTGACATCCTCACTCGGTGCCTGGTGCCACCACCCACCTTGGGAGACGCCGTCAACAAGGACAGAGCTGAATCTGGGATCGGGCTGGGCTGATTGAGCAAGGACCAAATATTAAATCAGGATTTAGCTAGGAGTCCAGTGAAATGTGACTGGGAATTTTTTCCTTTTTGCTTTGAAAAGTACAGCTAAAGGATTAAGTTTTGTGTTTTTTAACCAGATTTTTTTTTTTTTTTCCTTGGAAAGTTCTTTGCATTTTTCCAGCCTAGAAACAAAGGCTAGGAATATTGAAATGTGAAAAGAATGCATTTCGGGTCCCAGTTTTTCTAGTTTTGACAAAAATAAAGGTTTCCTTTAATACAAAGTTTTTGTTTATCTGTAAAAGTGTGGAACTTTCCAGCCAGCTGTAACATGGATTGTTCCGTTTGTAGATCTCGGAATAGAAATGCCGAATTTTCCCATGGTTAGAAGGGCGGTGCCAAGACCTCTCCTCCGTCCCGCGATGTTGTGTTACCCGTGGCGGGGCGACACGCACCCAGAGTAGGGCAGAAGTGAGGAGTTCGGCTCCGGAACACATCAGGACTGTGTTGACATGGCCAATCCAGCTGTTTCCGAGCTGCCCGCCTGAAGCCCGAGAGTGGGGGTACTCTGTGACCCCCTTCCTGGAACCCTCCGCAATCCTGTGCTCGGTGCTGCCGGTGTCACTTCCAGAAAGTGATACTGGTTGTATTTAACTTCCTGGTGAATTACAGATTGTGGGATCCATTAGCCCCCGTGCTGGTGCTGGCAAATTTACAGGAAAGGGATGAAGTTTCTGCAGTGAAGACCCTCCTGTGGCCGTGGGAGGCTGACCATGTCACACGAGGTCCCACTGATGCCTAGGGAAGGTTTGCCACTGGGCAAGTGAGTGGGAACCGAGTCCAGCCCTGGCTCCGTTATTACCTGAGGGCATTTTATTAACGAGACATGCAACCCAGCTGTGGCTGCCCCATCAATGCCGGGGGCTGACATAGGCTAATTGCCAGTTGTTTGAATGATTTGCTCGTGCCCTCCGTGTTGTACCTGCTCTGCAAGCGAAGGAGAGTGGCCGCACGCATCCCGAGGAGCTGGCAGGACGGAAGCCTTACGCGGCACCACGTATCCCGTAGGAACTCAGAACTGCGCCGCTTTCCAGAGGTACGTGGCCATAACAGCGATAAACCAGCAATAAAACAGGGGCGAGAGCGGCCCCCGTTGGGGCGCCATTGCTGCTCCCCGCTCTGGGCTGTGGGTTAGCAAGAGCAAAGCGTTTTTGGGCTGGGGGTTTGTACTGGCATTTAGCACGCTGGTGTGTCGGCGGGAGAAAAGTCCTCATAACTTAAGGACAAAGGCGGAACGGGATGACGTGGAGCGCGAGCCCCTTCTCCGCGCAGCAAGCGCTGCGGCAAGAGGCTCCTGTTTGCATAACGAAGCAGCTCGGCTTTTGCTGTCTGCCCGACTCATTTATGCTTTTCTACAGCTCCCAGCCCCAATCCAGCCAGACTTGACATTAGCAGATGCCAAACGAATATTTGCACAAATGTTCACCAGCGAGTTTTCGTGCCGCTCCCTCCCTCAAGGTGGCAAGTGTGGGTGTGGAGAGCGCTGCCCGTGTTTGCGAACATGTCCCTTTGAACTCCCCGGCGGGGAGGGTGAAAGAGAGGGGAAAAGGTTTTCCAAGCGAGAAAATAAAAATAATATTAAAAAAAAAATAATCATCTGAGCGCGTTCCAGCCTGTGTTATTTTGTTGTTAACCCAGAAACCTGTGGATACCGGAATCCGGGGAAGGAGGGGAGGAATGGAAATGGACTCGGTAAAGGCGGCAACGCAGCGAGAAATAAAGCCAACCCGAAAAAGCCCCGAATCATGACTTTTGTTGATATGAAAATTAGACACATACAAATTAGCTAGGAAATATCCTGTTTCTTTCGGGGGGTTGGGGGAGGAGAAGGTATTAACCTTATAAAGGGAACTCTCCGGCCACCCCAGGGAGGGTGTGAAGTAAGTGTTGGGTGATGTGTTGACTTTAATGCAGGAAAGGAGTCTGCTGCCGAGAGCAGCATTAATCCTGCGTCTGCGTTTGGGCTGCGGTCGTCAGCATCCTCCCTTGTCTCCCAAACCTCAGTGCCCCATTTAAAGCGGAGCCCCGAGGATGCTGCCCCGGGCACGGCAGCTCCCGCCCCGGCTGGCGGTGGGGCAAGCTGGGGTGGGGAGGGGGTTTCCAGTAGAGGAACCCAAATCTGCTCCTCCGGGGGCTGCCGGTGACGGGCACGAGGGCGGGTATTTTGCCACAGACGGGTTCTCGCAGGGGTTTGGCAGGGGTCCCATGGGTGCAGGATGGACCCTCCCCATTCCCGCACTCCTTCAGGGGTGCAGCCCCATTCCCGAGGCAGGATTTGGCCGCCTTGCCCAGACCTCCTCCTTCGGGCGCTCGAAACGCCTGAGGATGGAAGAGTTAAGCGCACCCTGGCACCGCTCCCCTGCCTCCCCTCCCCGAGCTAATCTAGCAGATGGGGGAGATACTAATTATCCCCCCAGCCGGTAGCTGTGCGGTGAGGGCGATGCTGTCCTGGAGCCGTGCCACACAGCGCGGCAGCAGCACGGAGGCATCGCTTCGGCGGGAGCGGGGTGAGCCGTTTGGGGTGGCCCGTGGGGACACGGTGTGACCAGCCTGGGAAGAGGATGCTGCTGTCAACCCTGCGTTCTGGAATAAAAGCAAGGTGCCAGTGGGTGGAAATAGGCTTGGCTTTTCCCGTCTCGCCGTACCCTCGCTTTGGGCACGCCGGCATCCTTAATTCCTCTTGGGAATTCCCAAAAGAACAAGTAGTTTTTAACCGCTGCAGTGCATCATAGCAGGGAACTGGAAAGCTGCTCCGGCAGAGGCTGTTTCCTTAAAAAACAAACAAACAAACAAACAAAAATCCATGTATTCAGCGTGTCTGAGAGATGCTGAAGGTGCCTTGCCGGCAGGCAGCTTATCCCTGGAGTTTGCTGGGATGGAGGGACTGGTTCCAGCTCTGCCTTTTGAGTGAGGGTCTGTGCAACGCTCCCCCCCCCTCTCAACACTGCTTCTCCCTGGCCCCCCGACACTGCTCGGGGCTTTGCAGATGAAAGCTGCGTTACGAACAAAGCGTTATTGATTATTATCCCCTCAAATTTCAGAGCGGGCTAGCATTTCATGTGCACGACACCGTCCGTGGGCTTGCTGGAATAAATAACACATGGGAGCTTGTTCGTATGCCTAGTCAATAGGGAGCTGTCGGCTTACATGCGATTTCACACATTTTTTCAGCTAGCTCAGCAATCCAAATGCAAAAATCCGGCAAACAGGGACATCGTGTTTATTTCTGACAGTCCCTGGAGAGGGCTGCATCCGTAAACCAATGAATGGATTACACTCATCCATAGATGATGGGGTTTTTTCCATCTGTGACAGATATTATATGGAAAACCTCCATTTAATATCTGATCCAAGAATAATTCAATACAAGTGAGTAATATAAGTTAAAAATATTGTAAATTCTTCTTAACTCTTTCAGGGCAGCACGTGCGGGCGGAAGGCAGAAGCCGGTGGAAATCGTTTGTGAAATGGGGGAAGGGGAATGACGCTTTGCAGGTGGTGTCTCAACTCCGAGACCTAACTCTGGGAATACAGAGTTGTGACAAATTGGTCAGCTTTCGGCTCTCCTGAGGGGCATCCTAAAAACCTGGCTGGGAAATGAGAGAGGGGTGTGGAACACAGAGGTCGCAGGCAGCTCTCTCTGTTGGTGTCCCACAGGAGCAGCTGGTGGGAAGCTGCTCTTCCGGACCAGTCCACAGTGTCCCGCCTGGACGGAGCGCCCAGGGTATGGGCCAGCAGCTGCAAAATAGGGGTAAACTATGAATACGTGGTCACTGGTTCAGAATAGGTGCTCGACGGTAAATAATGTGGGTTGTGCAATGTCGGCTGGGGTTTTGGCCCTTCCTGGTGCGGCTGTTGGCGTGGTGATGCCGGTGATGCCCTGCAGACCGCAATGGGATGCTGAGGCTGCTGTATGGGATTCCTGAGCAGGAAAGCTAAGTGGAGAGGTGCCCTGAGCAGAGAGACACGATGCTTCTGGCCAAAAGGCTTGAAACATTGTGATTTTGGGCTCTGCGCAGCCTTTTGGGTCTTTCGATGGCAGCTTCCAGTAATTCCTGACTTGGTTTGGGCTGGATGAAAGAGGCAGTCCATGAGTAAAAGACACCCGACCTTCTCCTGAAGACTCACCACTGTGTCCCGGAGGCAGTGAGGGTGGTGGAGACACCAGTTGGGTGTCAGAAGTGGAGATGGAGGGGGTCAGCTTCTGCTTTCTGCTCTGCTAGCTTGGCACTTTTAGAAGTTAAGGTAGTCCTGAATTTATACCAGCATGAATGAGATCTGATCGTTAATGACCACGTATTAATAGGCTGTCCCTGTATTTTTTGGCTCATACAGCCATTGAATGATAGTGGGCTGTTCCTGATGTGCTCCGGTGATGGTCAGAGGGGCAAGCTGGGATGGTCCTTAAGCCACACTGCTACCGAGGGAGGAAAAAGCTGCTTGGGGATGAAAAGCCAGCACCACATCTGTGGCTCAAAGCACGTGGAGCCATGTCCAGTGTCACAGGTCTGGTTGTCAGCCCTTGCTTGGGCGAAACTCATATTAAATGTTTTTTTTCTGATCAAGGCTGACTTTCTCCAGGCCAGGGTCAGGCTTCGCGTCCTGCTCAGGACTCTCCATGGTGGCAGCTTGTTTTAAAAACGAAATGATACTCCAGGCTTGCAGGTGGGCTCTGTGCGGGTCTGAGCACTGGTCCCGCACGGCGAGGGCAGAGTCAGGCCCTTGGTGCACGGCACGGCTGAGGAGGACATGCAGGAGGTGTATGACCGTGAGCTCATGCCTGTGCTCTCCAGCGAAGGCTGCAGTCTCCAGGCTGAGACAGATGCCGGTACGTACAGACAGTGGAAAATTCAGAATATTGAAACTTCTGACCACACAAAGAGCTTAGCCAAATTCCATTGTCTCGTGCTACATCAAGGCAAGCTGACATGACTCAATGTGCCTCCAGAACCACTGTGATGGCTGGGGGTATCTCTTGGTCCAGCACAAAATGAAACACTTTGATTTTCCTGCTGGAAGAAGCTGCTCAAACAGAGCTCGCTCTGCAGACATTTCAATATCAGTGAAATCCTGTCTTCTGACGGGATTTTTTTTCTTTTTTTCCCCACCTAGCCTGGAGAAACAAGGCACTGACTGCCATAGGCTGGACCCCACTGGATACATACAGAAATAGAAGTAGAAATAGAAGTAGAAATATAGAAGTAGAAATATAGAAATAGAAGTAGAAATATAGAAATAGAGGTAGAAAAATATAAATATAAATAGGAATCAATACATAAATGTACATATGCATACACATACATGTACGTGTACATGTACATATGAGTAGGAGTAATCTGGTCTAGTGGGAGGTGTCCCTGCAAGGGAATTGGGACTAGATGATCTTTAAGGTCCCTTCCAACCCAAATCATTCCACGATTCTGTGGGTCTATGATTCTATGATATACATAATCATACACACACATGCACACGTATGCATACACATACACACGCGTGTGTGCGCCTCTGGCCTCATTGCTGCCACCACAGCATCCCAGATCTTTTGTCCTTGACCTGGGCGAGGCGCAGTACCCGTGCTCCGAACCCGAGCAGGAGAGGAAAGGCAGCAGATGGGTGCAGACAGAGAGCGAGCGCAGGGAGACGATGAGCCAATATTGCTCAGTATGATAGACAGTGGTCTTAGCACACCAGCAGCCTAATTCCGTTTTTTTTGCTGTCAATTTTTCGGTAGATATGCTGGCAAAGGACGGATTTAAGGAGGAATGTGAAGTGGCAGAGCTTGCTGCTGTTTGCAGAGATCCTCCCAGTGTGGAGGGTGGGCTGGAGGAGGGCAGCGGAGCCCCGGGGGGGGGGTTGGTGGAAAGGAGCAGGCGTGATGGTTCACCAGTATCATGCAAGTGAAAGTCCAGCTGAATTCAATGGGTGTTTTACCAGCGGAGAGACTGCATTCCCTTCAGACAAACTGGGGATGAGATCTGGAGCTGGCTGTGGGGAAAAAGAAGGAGAGGGAAAAATAAGAAGGCTTTGCTATAAGGATGAGATTTCTTATGCAATAGACTTATTTTACTCTTAAGAGATCATAGCAGTACATATATGTGTTTATAAATACAGAAATCAATATATGAGTGAATTTCCTCCCTGGACAATGTCCTCCTCTTACTTCCACTCCTCAGCTTTAGGCGCCGGGGTGCCCGATGCTCAGTGAAATCCCTGCCCATCACTTGCCCTCTGCTAGTCCTGGGTGCAGCATCCCGGAGAGGTTCTCCCTGGTCGCTGCGCGTGCCAGATGCCTCATGCTTTTAACTTCATCTTGGTGCCATCTCGGGAACATGGCAGCATTCTTTAGCTGAGATTTCAGCCCTCTGGACCTTTTAGCTCCCCTGAGATGTGTGCCCTGCTTTTTCTGCAGGAAAAGGGGTCAGGATGTGGGATTGCTGCCTGAGCTGGATTCTGCCATGAAGCCTCCTCTCCCAGAGGGAAAGCCCTCGGGAGCTCTCCCTGCCCCCTTCCACCACCCTGCAGCTCAAACACCTGCAACTTCTTTGAGGTTATTTAACTCTTCCCCAGGCTGTGCTGGCCTCTGGCATGATTTCAGCAGCTATTTCCAGCTCTTGTCCTGCTTTGCTGAGCCTGCAAGCTGGTTTGGTTTAAGCTACTGTTACGGACAAGAAATGCTGGGTTCTGGTCTCCTCTCATCCTCATACCCTTGGTTAACGCTTTTCATCTTTTTCTACCTCAAGCATAATTCTTCACATCTCCTGGTTTCAGTGGTGCTCAGATGCCTCGTAGGCACTTGGTAATGTTTCTCCTTTTCATCCTGCCTCGCTGCATTTTGATATCCGCAGTGTGTTGGACGGTATCCTACCGGGTTCCGTCAGCCATTGACTCCAAATGACTACGCAGAATACAGGAATGTTTTGGAACATATGTTCCTCCACCTCTCCAGGGCCAAATATTTCATTTTGCTTCAAATACCGGGGAGGAAGTAATCGATTAACGTGTTCATTACTCATTTCTGGTGCAGCGCAGTCCAAACATCTCAGGTATAACCCACGCTTTTTGTGGTGAGCGCCATATAAACTCCCATTAAGAGACTCCCGGCCATTGCAGCGTAGCACCTGGTATTTGAGAAATGAATCCAATTTTGCGTCGTCCTGGTAAGTGAAAATTTTATCATCGTTGCTGTCGTGGAGATTCGGACAAACTTGCTGCTGCCTTGAAGATACTTGTTTACGGTTAGAGCCCTGCTAACCCTTGCAGGGCTTGTATTGTGGTTTATGGTGCCGTATAATGTTTGTGTGTGTCCTTATACTTTTACTGTTCGATCAGTGAGCAAAGAAAGAGGAAATAAGATTTGTTAGCAATAAAGCAGTATACAATAGCTATTAAAATGGGGTAATTACATAATTAGCACGGTAGTGGTAACTCACCCAGCACGAACAACAGTAAAACAGGGCCCTGTTTCCCTTGGTCGGACTCGAGCCGGGACCCTAACAAAACCTCCAAAATGGTTATTTAGTTGAAACACACACGAAAAACTTAAAAGCCATCGTAAAACTGAGAAGGGAGGCCCAAAAAACCACAGGGAAGCCAAACACTTTCAAAGAAACAATAGTAAATTAGGTGTTAAAGATATAAAAGCCTGTTCCCTAACAATTTAATTAGGTAGCATGTCTGTTACAGACATTATGCTGCTAGTTTTGGAACCCATGGCAGGGCCTCACAGCTCTCAATTCACACTAGCCCCCAAGAGAGGAGTTTGTTATGAAGGACTGATGTTTTTGCTCTACAGAAAAGTGTGATGGTAATCAAGTGAAAATGGCAGGTAGCACAAGAAATTACTATTTTTCTTCCCCTTTGCAACTTTCCTTGACATATTTTTACAGTAATTAAAAGCCCAGTTTGAAGAATAGTCCTGGTTTTAATTAGCACCTGCTTCAGTTTCATCTGAGCTCATTGCCTCGAAGAAGGAACAAAACAACAAAACTCTCCCGGAATGGGCTTGAGTTTGACGGGCACGAGATAAGCCTGCCTCCAACTCCTGTCCTGGATGTGGGAATGGGACCCGGCAGCCGGCTGCGGAGGCAGAGCCCCTTCGCTGGGCGCGCAGCCTGCAAACGCGCCGGGGCTGAGGTTGCGTTTCACTCCTCCGGCAGCCACATGCCATCTCCTGTGCTTGGAAATGAACCCGTTCTGGCCTCATCCTAAATCTGGGATTTAGGAACCCCTGCTGGGGTTCTGGCTCCACCAAAGAAAATGAGGTTGGCTTTGCCTGGGCTGAGTCTACTGTTACTGACTTTTAAGATTTTACCAGTTCAGTGGAATCGGGGACAGGAATGCCTGGGGAGGGAAGGGGATTGCTTGTTAAGAGGCTGTCATTAAATCAAAAGGATGGTCCAAGTGCCTCACTGCTTCTCAAAAAGTCACATACCGGGATTTATCCCCCTCTGGAAAGGCTGTTTTTTACCTCTGAGGCTCTAAAAATGCGTTTTTTTCTCTTTAGGGCAAAGATGTTGCATTTAATAACTGCTGTAGAAAGAGCGGGATCTTGTGGGAAGACTCTCCCTGACCTCTTCTCAAAGGCAGGATGCAGAACAGTACTCCTGCTGTGCTCAAGGTAATTTTCAGGGATAAAGTTTCCATCGGAGTGTTGCTTGACGGTTTGTTCTTCTATCACCTCCCAGCAATGTTTATACCCAGGAATGGAGAGTCCATCACAAGGCGAGGGGTCATTTATTTTTAGTGGAGTTTCTTTGCTAAAAAGATGATGGCACATCCCTGCTGGAGTTAAGCAAAGCAAGGGGAGAAGTCCTCACATCACCTTACTGTTGGACTGTGGGCTCTGCGTTAACGCTCAGTCTGTGTTATCTGATTTTATATCATTTAATGGTGAATGTGCCATGCTGCCCTACAATCAGCATGCCTTTTCGATGCTGCTCTGACCCTCTCTGACCCTCATTGCTTCCCTACAGTGCTGCTTTTCATCCAGCAGATCTCAAACCAGGGACATGCAGTCACCCACCCAAACAAGACCAAGCTCCTTGGAGAACTGGTCCCGTTCCCTCCAGAAACGCGGATCTTCTCCTCCAGTTTGATGTTTGTCTATCTCAGGATGCAGAGACATGCAGGTCCATTCCCACATCGCCAACTGGAGAAGAAATCAGAGCTTTTCACTTTCAGAGGCTGCACAAGGGGTTGCTTTGGGAGCTCAATGCACCCCAGAGAAAGGCGACGGCATTTCTATATCATTTTTTGAGGCTTCTAATCCTTACCGATGCCTTTACATGTACTTCCAGACCTGTACTGCTGTGCTCAGCTGGATAAAGGAGTAATGCTGTAAAACAGGATCGGGTCTGCTTCGAGAACTTCGTTTTTAAGGACAGGGTGATGGGGGAAAAGCAGCTCTCTTGAGGAAGAGCTGCTCCCCGTAGCCTGAGAATGGTCCCCATATTTTGAGAACATGTACCCCCTCACTAGGTTATGTGCTGAGAACAAGTTAAAGTGCCCCTGCTCGAGAGAGGCACGCACTCTACAGGACCTGGTGATGCTCCCATGGAGCTATGGGGAACCAGTGCAGGCAGAACTGGTTCTCAGTGGTAACGACCAGCTGGATCAGATGGACACCTTCCTCCGACGCCATGTCAGCCGCTCAGCCGAGCTGTAACGCCGCAGATAATGAGCAAAGATCCAGTGACTTCTCTTACTCTGGTTTTTGTGTCCAAAATTTCCTCCCCAGGCCACTGAGATTCCACTTCTCCTCCCAAAGTAGCTGGCAGCAGCTCCCCTCCCTGGGGAGCAAGGGCTCCTGCATTTCCATGCTGTTGTGTGTGTTGTTTGCGAAGGGCTTCGGAGTGAAATCTTTCTCACAAGGTTTTTTTTAAATTTTATTTTATTTTTTTATTAGCACTTCATTGTTTTTTCAGGGCTGGAAACATAAGCTCCGCCATCCCGATGCTATTTTGGACCTCACACCTCTACTTGACCTAAGAGAACTAAGGACAGCTGCAAAAATACAAACAAACAAATAACTTAGAGCATTGGATATGCTTTAAACCACTAATGAGCTAAGCCTAACGACCCCCCTAGGAGGCATATGTTAATTTATATGTTTTCATTAAGTCTAGTCTTCAGCCTCTTGATTTGTCTGCTCAGTGTGCAGCATCGCAGGGTCCTCGGTGAACAGGGGAGACAACGGTGGGGCCGAAGCTTTGGCAAGAGCATTTGGGAGAGGAGGATTTTTCTGCTATTAAACATCTGCTCGAGAAGGACAGTGCCTGTGTCACGGCAGTGTGACGGGATGTTCCGGTCACTGCATGTGCAGATAGGGCAAGGGAGGCTGCCAAGAGGTGAAATAATGTGGGTAATGTGGGATGATGAGGAGGAGGATGGCACAGCTCCTGGGCGAGCCCCCTCAGCTCCATGCGGGAGCCTCCACCGACCGTCCCGCCGCGGGACTCCGGGCCAGGGGCCGCTTTTTTGCCAGAGCTGCAAACCCCTGCCCGTCTCGCTCCATCTTATTCCAGCTGAGCTCAAATTTCCCACACCCAGGCACTGAAACAGGGGGAAAACAAACCATTCGAGGAAAGGACGGTAGTATTTCCC
>VZSF01003428.1:313268-350303 GCA_013398295.1 Chionis minor | reverse complement strand
TCCCCCCCCCCCCCGCCTTTGCTTTTCAGTGTTACTAGATGTCAAGTTGTTCTGGCATAAACAGCATGTTCCCCACTTGTAGCTTTTTTTTTCCAGCTTGTTCCCGTGAAGCTGCAGTTATCCGTGACTTCACTCCAGATCTATTGCTCTGGGATTTGGGAAGTGCTGCCACTCCCTCAGCCCACAGCGCTGCCGGGGGGGAGTGGGGGGAGAAGGAGAAATGGGGAATAAACAGAGCTGTCACCTTGCAGGGAGCGGGAGACGGAGTGTCCCCCTGCTGCAGCCCCCAGGCTGGGGACCGAGGGCTGTGGCCGAGGGGCAGGAGCGTGCGGGAAGCTGTAGGAAACGTCACCTCTGGGAATAAATAGCGGCATGAGATATTTGCACAGCAGCTGCAGTAGTAAAGCGCTGGACACGTCCATGCCCTGCCGCTCTTCCTCTGTAATTCCCTGAGGTTAGCGTTGCGTGTTGGGTGGTGCGGCAGCAGGGTCAGCAGCTGGTGGGGCCATGGAGCAGGCTCCATCCCACCTCCCGCTGCCCTCTCGCAGGCTCTTGTCCTCACCGTGGGCTACTTGACCCGTGGGACATCATTCACAACCTGTCTTGCTCCTCTTACAGAGGGCAAATATCTCCACTGGGATTTTTGGCTGGAATGGTCTGGCCTGTGGAGGCAACGCTGATGATGACAAGGGTTTTGATAGAGCAGGGAGCCAGCAATGCTCCTTGCCCAGCCCCGCGGCGGGCAAGGGGACACCTGCGGAGGCTGGCGCTGGCGTGACTTGCGGCAGAGCAGAGCCCACTGCCTTCAAGCATCTCTTTGGTTAAAGAAGTGAGATGGGTAAAAATAGCAGCTTACTGTTGAGGAAAACTGCTTCCTGTCTGGGCCTTATTTCATCGCCCAGGCCCAGCGCCGTGCAGCTGCGAAACCGCAGCCTGGCTCTTGGCTCCCTGCTTGTACATGGTCAGTGCACTCTAATCACAGCACTTCAAGGGGCACCTCTGGTCCTCAGGGCTCTTCTTCAGGGCCCTCAGCCTCAAATATTTGGGGCTCCACAACGCTCACGTTTCAAATACGTTATTATTATTTGTTTATTTGCACTGAAATTGCCCTAAGAGGCTTCCTAGCTCTGCTGGGAAGTTCCCACCCTGTTTTACTTATGATCTAACCTTGTAGTTCATAACCCTTTGGCTGGGGGTGGGCATCTGTGGGCCGAAAAATTCCTTGCCCCTGCTCTTGTCATGGGAGCGTGATCATTTCACAGCCGGACTCAGCTCCAGTCGGATGACAAGTGGAACAGGCTGTAGGGCCCTCAGGAAAGTGGAGAGAAGGGCAGGTCATAGACCGGACACGTTCTTGAACGTGAGCCAAAGGCTGTAGCTTAGGTACAACCAAATATTGGTGGGTGTAGGAGCGAAGGCTGAGGGAATTGGAACAATCTGGTCAAGATCAACCTGGAATTATCTGATCTTCTAAATTCTTTTACCATTGTTGGGCCAGGTTCCTGAGCTCCTAGGACTATAACGCCACCCTTGGTTTGCCTTGTAGAGGCGAAGTCATTTTACAGGTGATCTTAGAAACAGTCCTAACCCTTAGAACAGGTCCAGAGTTTTTTCTAAGGCAAACAGTCCCCTGGGTACTACTGGATTTCTGGGATGGCTCCTCTAGAGAAGCGTGGAACCTGTAAGGTCAACAAAGGAAAGCGAAGGGGAAAACGGTGGTTGATTAAAACGTCAACATTGTTTTGGATAAGATGTTATCCTGCCAGCTCATGCTTCCTGCACATGACTTTCACTCTGTGTTGCACCAGCCTATACGGCCACCCACCTTCTCCTTCACTGCTATCACCGTCAGGCGATCACCAAATACACAGGAAGGAGCTACACCATCTGAAACCAGTAAACGCCAGCAAATGCCAGACGAGTTCCAGCAGTCAAGAAGGTACCTACAGAAAGAAAGGAGCACCTCTGTCTAAAGGAGTGCTCCTTTGGAAGAGGAGACACTGGCTGGACCTCACCCAGAGATGCTGCTCTGTGGTGAGTGGTCTCGTATTTCACGAGCTCTTGTGATGTGACTCATGCCAGGAAGGGTTTCTTCTGCTTGTGGTGGGATCTCATGTGGGTTATAGCTCCTCAACCAAAGCCTGTGGGAGGCTGCCTGTCCAATGCCACATAATAATATTACTTTAGCAGCCTGGATTTCTTCACATTCCTGTATCTCCCTCATTTTTGATCAAACTACCTTCACATTCCCCCCTCCTCCCATCTTAGAAGTAAAATAACTAAGAATTTATTCCACTACAATCCCTCTTCCCAGAAGAAGAGTAGATAAATATTTCAAGCTGCTTCTGATTTGATTTAGGATCTTATTTCTGTTACTGAGGTACATTTTCCTTGCAAGGAGGGCAGGCTGCACCAAAGCCATGATGAGTCACTGAATTTCGCAAAGGGCTGGTTTGCCAGTTGGGTCCTCTGGCTGTTGCTAGGTTTGTGAATCAGCTCTACCTTGGACCTTCCCACAGAGCCAAGGGTTTCAGCTGGGTGAGGGCTGAGTGGCAAGAAGGGCTGGTCAGAAGGTGGAATTTCCACTCCAGGAGAAGCTGTGACACTCCCTGCTTCTTTTTGTTATGAACTGAGATGAAAAGGTGAATTTTGGAAGTTTCCCGTGAAATGTAAATTTGGAAACTATTAAAGAAAAAAAGTCTTCTTTAAACGACGTTGGTTTTGTTTCTACTTTCCTATTATACAAAAATGGAAAAACTAAGGCATTAGGCAGTGCAAAATGTAAAATCTGTATAATGTTTGAGTCAATATTCAATTATGTGCAGCCGTGGAAGCAGAAAGACCATAATGAAACGAAGCACGTCAATGCCATTGAAAAGAACCACTGCGGCGGTGATGAAACACCATGTTTTGACATTCTCCTGTTGTAAAATTTCATTGAAATTGACAAACTGCCGAGAAATATTTTGATTTTTCAATAGACTTTACTGGATGAGAAATTGCTCTGTTGAAAAATTTTCAGCTGGCTCTATTGCAAACTGAGTCAACAGCTGATGAGCAGACCTTCGTCACTGCTGGAGAGGGCCTGGAGACGGCGAGGCAAACATGCGAGGGTCAAACCCTGAGCTTTTTAGCAGTCACTCATCAACATACCATTTGACTTGAGCAGGAAGCTGGACTAAATAAGAACGACAGCGTTTGGCACTTTGTGGGTGTCCAGATGGCCTAGCATTAGGCACTGGCTTCTAAGAGTGGATACGACCCAAGCTGTTATCAAGGCTTCTCGCAGCAGCCATTGCAGAGATTGACAAGTCAGAACGCCTTCGTTAGGAGCCAAAGTCAGGTCTGCTAAATCAGCCTCTAAATTTCAAGCAGATGCAAGATGTGAAAGTAGGAGGAAGATGGCAAGAAAAGTTGTTCGCTGGAACAGACGTACTGGAACGTGCACTCGTGTCTTCTGCTGGAGGGGCCACTGCCAAAGGAGAACATCAGTTCTGAGGAATGACTGGTTCAAACCGACATTTAGTCTCCTCAAAAGGGATTTCACGAACACCCGTGGCACACAGATCTTAACTGCCTGGTAAGTCTGAAAGTCCACATTGTTCTGTTGGCAGCTCTGGAGCAAGATGAACCAGAAATGCTGAAGTCCACAACCACCTCACTTCCAGTAAAAAAAACAAACCATGCACAGAACAATCTGACCGTGGCTGCGCTGGAAAAATGTAGGAAGACATCAGATGCAGAATAACGCCTGACTTTTTGTGGTTTCCTCAACTGTTGTGCGTTCGGATCGTTATGTGACAGGAGGATTTTTCTTAGAGGAGTTTCACAGTTGGAAGATGCGTGTGATAGATTTATGGTAGTAAATAAGACCTTTTTAGGATGCACGAAGGAGGAAGAATACAATTCTGAAATGATACAAGCCTTGTTGTTTTGTAAAATCTTAGTGCACTGTAATGCAGTGACTTTGAGAACAGTGCGAGCACGGAAGCTTTGGCATGCCTGATGTCCTTGATGGTACACAGGAGCTCGGCAAATCGGGACTGGGAGACGGAAGTAGTCACACACCAGTGCACAGCCTGTCTGCTGCCTTTACGGGAGCACTCAGAGAGTTCCCTCTGCGGGCTGTGCTTGTTTTCTGCCATGACTTTGGCATCAACAATGAACAACGGTGTTCTAGTGAACATGGGTGGTACTGCTTGCGGAAACTTGTGTTTCAAGGGGGAAACCAACAAAGCCTTGCTCTGTTCTGCCATGAAGTCCTATTGATTTGCTGCCACTGTCACTTAGGAAGCTTTCAATAAACGGGTGTTTTATCAGCCGGTTTGATACTGCCTGATCTTCCTTTTTTTCTTTTTTATGACAATGTGCTGGGAACCTGTTGGATGGCTTCTTCTGATTGCCCCTCACTGTGGATTGAAGGTTAGAGGTGGGCAGGTAAACCACTCCCGGGCAAAAAAGGAAATTTTTGGTGCAAAGCAATGGGTTGTAGACCTATAAAATAAGGCATCTACGTACAAACACGCACACAAGCTCCCAGTTTCTGCTGTGGCTTCAGCAGCGCTCCATGCCTTCCCCACAAGCTTCTCCCAAGGCTGCAGATCAGCTGCTCCCAGTGGAAGCTGGGGAGATTCACAGAGGAGGCAGCGAGGAAGCTCCCACCTTGGGTCCCAAAGATGATCTCTGTATGGATGCAGACCCAGTCTGTCACCGCTCTGTGGCCATCCCAACTCCATGGAAGTGGTGCGGCATTGGTGAAGCATTTCTCCACAAACTTGTGCACTGAATGCCTCCCTGCAGTCCGTGTTGCGAGTTTTGCTTTTATTGTTTATTTCAGTTGCACCTGTTCCTCCCTCTGCAGATGAAATGCTCTGAAGAAGCCTTACTGATGCCCTGGTCTCAGAGTGGACGTCATCTGCTGGGTTTGTTAGAGAAATTAGAACATGTATTGCAAAAGACAGGCTTACTGGTTTTATTAATGTTGCTTTGAGAAGCAGCCGAGAGTGGAGCTAGTCCCTTTCCCAGGCACAGGTTCCCTCTTGTGTCAAACCCTTCTCCCACTTGGCAGCATAGTGCAAATGTGAG
The DNA here is from genome assembly GCA_013398295.1 of Chionis minor. Taxonomy (NCBI): domain Eukaryota; kingdom Metazoa; phylum Chordata; class Aves; order Charadriiformes; family Chionidae; genus Chionis; species Chionis minor. The sequence continues at coordinate 345,218 of VZSF01003428.1, read as the reverse complement.
AGCTGTGCCTTCTCCTGCCAATGCTCTCGCGTTGCCCTGTGGTCTCCAACGAGTTGTCCAGCCTAGCTGAGCTAAACACACGAGTTGCCCCTCTGCCTCAGTCATAGAATCATAGAATCATGGGATGGTTTAAGTTGGAAGGGACCTTAAAGATCATGCAGTTCCACCCCCCTGCCCTGGGCAGGGACACCTCCCACTAGGCCAGGTTGCTCCAAGCCCCGTCCAACCTGGCCTTAAACACCTCCAGGGATGGGGCAGCCACAGCTTCTCTGGGCAACCTGGGCCAGGGGCTCACCACCCTCAGAGGGAAAAATTTCTCCCTAGTCTAAATCTCCCCTCTTCCAGTTTGAAGCCATCACCTCTGGTCTTATCACTACCTGCCCTTGTAAAAAGTCCCTCCCCGGCTTTCTTGTAGGCCCCTTTCAGATGCTGGAAGGGGCTCTAATGTCTCCTTGGAGCCTTCTCTTCTCCAGACTGAACACCCCCAACTCTCTCAGCCTGTCCTCCCAGCAGAGGGACTCCAGCCCTCGGATCATCTTTGTGGCCTCCTCTGCTGGCCCAGGTGAGCTTGAATGGGTGAGGGGAAAGGGGGAATCGCCTCGCATCCTGATGGCAAACTGGGTCCCAGTGACAAGCGCCATGTCAAGACGTCCCACAGTCAACTCAGTCTGGCTGAATGTCTCAGGGCTTGTTATAATGACGCTTCCCCTCCCTCTGAAGTGATGCTAACTTGGCTTTTCCACAGCTCCAGGTATAGGAAAAGCACCACTGGCTGCAAGAAGTGGGTGGGTAATTTGTAATGAATAATTTACGTGAGTAATGCTGCCTTTCTGCCGTTACGTGAGTTGTCTGCAGGAAAAGGCTGGATTTTTCCCAGAAAAAACTTGTTATTTGCAAACCTTTTTTTAAATAATCTCTGAAAAAAAAAAAGAAAATATTGGTCTGCAGCTTATTAGTGAAGTGTTTGTTGTGAGTGTTTGACAGTGACTGTCTTGCATGCATGCACACAGCTCACATGGGCCTGGTTAAAGTCCGTTTAGTTGGCGGGAGCCTTCCCGCTGGCATCGCCAGGTCCTGGGATGGCCCATGTAGTGGATCTGCTGATGTGAAAGGTGCAGGCACTACTCAGAAACAGGTTTCTCCCGTGCTTAGTAGTGCACCCTCAGCTGTAGTTATCCATCCTGCTCGCTGAGAGGCATCAATACTGGCTTAAAGTTTGTCAGTTCAGGGAACAATTCTACTCAGTAACTCCTCTGGTGATAAGCACAAGTGAGCTTTGGGCAGCATCCTGGTGAGCTCAGAACTTAGCAAGAGATTTTTTAACAGGTTTTGTGAAAACAGCCTCTTGGGCAGAGAGGACAGCCTGGTATTTAGAGGAATAAAATTCTGTGGGATAAAGTTTTTAGAAGTATTTTTCCAGTTTCAAAGCACAATTCCCACTTTCTTTCCATTCTCTTCCAGCAATTCTGCCCCTTCCAGCTGTTATTGTTGGCTTCGTTCTTGACTCCTAACCCCTGGAAGTACCATGCTGCCTGTCTCTCTCCCGGAGCCATCAGAAGGAAGTGGGCACCTGTACATCTGGGCCAGAGGTCCCAGCTGTTACAGCGAGGTACTGAGAGTTTTGGGAGTGGGACATCCAGTCCAGTGCCTGCTATCACTTGTTTCGAGGGCTAGAAACCCATTTAGGAACTCCCAGTTGGAGCCTTCTTCTGTCTTTAGGGACCTTTGAAAGTCTGTTTCTACAAGCGTGAATCCCTTCAACTAACCCAGGAGTGCTAAGGTACTTCTGAAGGTCTCCCTTGTTCCCATTTCTAGTGCTTTGGCTGATGGAGTATGTCAGACTCCTTGCAGCCCACAACCCAACTGTGTTAATATTTTATAGCAGCTCCTGAGAGGAGCTGGAACTACACATGGGGTATGGCTGACCTCAGCTAGCCTGGCCAAGGTTACTCTAAGGTTAATGCACCATACGGTCATGTGTGTGGTGTGTCGCAGGGCAGGGATGGTCCCCATGACTTCATGGGCAGCGCAGCATCATTCCCCAGTAGGTCACTCTGAAAAACAAGAGCGCCCATTTCTGAGAGCACAGGGATGCTGAGAGCCAGCCTTGAGAATGCTCTCCTCCAGCCTGAGTTGGCCAGGACCTTGTTGTGGTGAGGACACCAGGAGATTTCCTGATTTCCAAATAGATGTCCTAGAGCATGGAAATGCTAACAAGAGCAAGAGTGCTCAAAGCTGCTTCTTGAAACAGTGTAAGCACTGAAAAACCAGACTGATCTCTGAGGGAGATCAACTGCAATCCAAGAAGGTTCAGTGGCTTGTTCAATGGGTTGCACAAGTCGCTTCCGGTTCCTGATCTTTCTGTCACCTTTGAGGCTTGGTTGTGAGCCTGGTTCCCCCACAGCAGGCTTCCTGCTTCTTGCAGGAGTCCCCCAGTTTGCTCTCATGATGCAAACTGTGCCATAGCTGCTGCACCCACCCTTGTCACCACAGCCTTCTCTAGCAAAGCCTGTCCCTTGCTCTCCAGAAAGCTGCACCCTCTTCCCAGAATGGTTCCAGCTGGCCTAGAACACAGGAGCCAGGACAAGGTCTGCTGCCCAGTAATAGCCTTTTCCACAGCGGACCACATCTATAAACTAGATCTGAACATGAAGAACGTGTTCCAGTCTTTTCCTCACAGCAGCCTGAGGGTTTGTCCCCCTCCCACAACACATCTTGGAGTCCAGACCCAAAACCATCCATGCTGTATCACTCTCAAACACTTCCAGAGTCCAGCTTTTGTCTCCTTCCAGGCTTGTCTGCAAGTAGAGGAAAGAAAAGGGCTGAAGAGGAGGCAGAATGGGTGATGTTTTTAAAAACAGAAAGCGGGGATATTTTTTTTGGTGGAGTTAAGGCATGCATATCCAAGGAGAGACTGAAAAATAGGAAAGGGAAAGAGCCCAGCCTACATAGCTGTGCAGATAGCCATGGGTTAGCCAGCGTGGAGCAAGAGCACTAAGCCATGACAGGAGGCTGGCGCAGTATCATCTCGGATTATTAGTGCCTCTTGTTTTATAAGCTAAGTTCTGGGGGAGGAAATATGTAGTGAAGTGAAACTGGTGATTGTACAGGCACGCCGGCGATTAAGGTTGAAGTGGGTGGGCAGTCTGTGGGGGCTGGTGTGTTAACTCCAGCCAAGGAGAGGCACATGCTTTCCAATCTATGCTATCTCAGTTTCAGCGCTGCAGACAACCCATCAGGGTGTCATTAACAAGCAGTTACTCCGCTCTCGTTGCTGCGCTTTAAGGAAATATGTCAAAGGCATTTCTGGTGAGCGCGGGCTCGGTGCGATCAGATTGCTCCAGCCTTCTCACAGCATTCCATTCAGATTATAATACACAATAGTTCAGACCCTGCTGTGTCCCATTACTCAATTATGAAATTGCTTTAGAAGTTGGGAGCTTACTGATTGGCTCCGAATGATTTCATACCCATCATATTTCTGTGTGTTTGTGCTCTTGGGCTGATTGCTCCGTCTAGTTGGTTCAAGCCGTTTCACCCTTCTATTTCATGCGCTAGAATATATTTTATACCTCTCTGTATCACTAACAAAATCCCACTCAATGTGCTTTGCATCTTGGAATCAGGTGGTGGAAGCACAAATGACCTTTGATGTCAGTTGTTGTGGGTAGGGAGCCCTCATGCTATGGCCTAAGAGCTGGGAGAAGTGGGAATGCGCAGTGAACCGACGCACAATCCCGTAGTGCAGAACTCTTCTGCCTTACCTGCCTGGCAGATGTGCGGCTCCCTGTGAGGGAGCAAAATGGGGAAAGGAGGCTGGAACAGAACCGGAATTTATTTGTGCATCTTCTACCACTCAGAATGAATCCTAAAGCATTTATCCTCTAAGCTTCATAACCATTTAATCCACTAAGCATCGCAACCAGCCCGTATAGAATTTAACTTTGTTCACTAATTACTTGTGCGAGGCAAGGACAAAGTTATATTGACAGTTTGTGCAGATACGACCAAATTTTGTGTATCAGATCTTTACCCATCTGTTCGCCTTCCTGCCTTGATTGGCATGGGGTGAACGTTTCTCAGTGGTGGAAGACTTAATGGAGAGAGGCACCACTGCTTTATGTGTAAAACAGAGATTTAACACCTGTTTGAGATAAAAGCCACGAAAACTCCGTGTAAGTGGTTTGATTCTGCTGAATGACCCAATTTCTCATGTCCTTTGTGAAAGGGGGGCGAACAAGAATGAAGTGAGGAGGACTCAGCTTGAGCATCTTTAAGATGTTGAGTCCTGTTTATACCCATCCATGCAAGAACTGAAGCAAGGTCCTGTTCTAAATTAAAACAATGCTACGTGTTCTACTTCAGAGAGCCAAAATAAACTCAGTCTTTGAACTTTTCTAAAACTTAACGGCAAGTGATCACTTTGAGCACCTATTGTTATTAACAGCGTCAATTTTCAGGAACATTTTGTACCACCCAAAGCAAAAAAGCTGAGGCTGATAAACTGATAGTATGATGCATTGCCAGAGCCTATTAGAATCAAACTGTCGACATCTTCTAGGGAGATGCTGAACTTACAAAAAAATTCTGGTTAAAAACGTCCTTGGTATGCAATTAATAGTTTTCTTCCTTCTCCGTCAATAAAGGAATGTGATTTAGAGTCAGAGTGAACTGCTCGGGGGGTTGGATGTGTTTAGAAGCCTGTGGATATGGCCAAGCAACTGGATGCCATTGACCTTGTGCTCAAGCCCTCGATCCACTGCTCAAAGGGGAGAGATTTCCTAATAAAAAACCTGAACTCTGGTGGTCCCTCAAGGGTTTCTCTTGGGCCAAATCCCGAAATCCTCTCTAGGTTAAGTCCTCGCTGGAGACGTTTAGATACACGCACAAATAAAACTGAAATGAGGACACTGGATCTGTCTGGCTTGGTTTTAAGGAATAATTTCTTTCCCAGAATCAGCATTTAGCAATTTTTTCCCCCTCCTGTTTGGATTAGACCACCAGCAGGTTTGTTTCACCCTCTAGGTGTTATCAGGGAATTACTGGAAAGCAGCATGACTTTCTATACCTTTGATGCTGTTAAAATGATAGTCCTTTTTGCCTACACAGGGATGTAGCTAGAAGGTCTTTGAAAGGTTTCAGCTTATGTTTCCAAGAAGAACCACTGATTTTGTGATGAGTTAAGGCTTTGGCAACAGCAACAGGATTCTCTCACCTGCCAGGAAGATAAGGATCATCCTAAATGTTCCCCGTTCCGTGCTATGCTATTCAGTCAATTGAACACCCAAACCCCCCCCAGCATTTTGCCATCTGAATTTTCCCCTTTCAGACTTTCCACTAGATGTGATCGTTCTGACAATCTGCCATGCCACTAGTACAGAGAGGTGCTTATCTTGCAAAGTTATTTCATCTATTTATTAACTCATTGTGTTTACTTATTTAAATATTCTCTGCAGATGAGACATATGGCAAACGCTGGCCAGCTTGGTCTCAGCTGCTTCTCAGATCCAGATGCTAATATCATTTCATAACTTGGCTTGTGCAGTTCAGATCTGTACCAAAAGACTCTGTTTTGAATTACCATTATATTTGATATTAATACTAAGCATACTCACAGCTGTCCTACATTGCTATTTCCACCCTCCTTGGGATTCGGCTCTCAGACAGAGGACATAACACTCTTGTATGTCTGCCTCTCAGGCTTTTAGATCTGTCCTGGACTTGCAGCGTATTGTCTACAGCAGAGAAGATGTGCAAATTACCACTGCATCATTCTCAACTTAGGAGCTTGACGGCTCTTTCAAGGTCAGGCATAACCCGTAAAGCTTTTCTAGCATTGTGATAGTGATTTTCAACTGGGCAGCCCAGGAAAGACTTATGTGCACACCGTCCAAAGTCTCTGAGGGTATTTGCGATGGGATTTCGGAAGTATTTAGTCACCTAAAGATGAGGAATGGTATCTAGCAGGATACCACCACAGTGGGCCCAGTTCCTCAGTGGTATTGTAAACCTTTGTCTCGGCAAAGTCAAAGGGAGTTGTGCACCGAAGTATGTTGAGGCTGTAGATCTCCATGCCCCCTTCTCTTGGAGGCATCTGCACATCTGTCTGCATCTTTAGGAGCACAAACACCTTTGCAAGCCTGGTGATGGTGACCCCCAACCAGGCAGCTGAGCACATGGCTTCCCCCAGCTCCGGGGGAACAGCCTCACCTCCGTACCTCGCTCGGCTGCGGTCTGGGGAGCCCATGCCCACGCCTGGCTCAGGGTGGGGAGGGTGCCCAGGGAAGGCGTTTCCAGCTTTCTAAGGGCAGTGCTCTACCAGCTGGGACTGCGCAAACATCCCTCGTCAGCAGGAATGACACTTCAGCCAGTGAAATGACTCAAGTGTTTTCTTTTTCCCACAGAGGCAGAGTTGTCAGGGAGAGGAAAAACATCAAGCAATTGGATCCCTTGTGCTCTTTGGATCCCGGATGAGCAACACTCAGAGTCACCTTTTTGTCCACGGCCACCCACGTGCCCCGGGCAGTTTCTTTAGTACGAGAGCAGAATGTGGCCCTCAGCTAATGAGCAGTTACTCTTTCTAGCAGGACAGAGTCTTGTGCCTGTACTCAGTGAAAGCTGAATATTTCTTTTGTTGACAGACTAACTCATCACCGTTTAAGGATGAAAATGGGAGAAAAGCTATAAATCCAATATAAATCCCATCCTCAGCAAGCCCCTGGGGTGTCAGCCCAGTGACGTTAGGCCAAAGGCGAGAAAACCTCTGGGGTGACTTTCAGCTTTTGAGCAGGTTGGCAGCCTGGGCACGAGCCCATTAAAATCCCCAGCGTTGCTGCAGGCGTAAATCTGGCCCCAGCAGTGAAAGGTCCTGGCCAGGGGTGGGTTTGAGGTGCACCTCGCCTGGGTGTTTTCCAAGGTACACCCAGCTGCACGCTGCGCAGCGGAGCGTCGGCTCCTCTGCCTCCATCTTCTGCTTTCTCCTCAGAGAGGATTCAAGTTTATTTAATCTCAGATTTCTTGCTGAAAAACGCTCAGTGAGCATGAAATGCCTTTGAACTCTGGGAGGATTGCTACTGCCTGTAATAAGGCCGGGTAGCAGGAGACAGACGCTTCCGTAGCTATTACAGACACATCTGCACAGTGTGATGCGGGAAGCACCTAAACGCCTCCGTAGCCTCGCGTGCTTTTGCAGGCACGTTTGGCAACACGAAGGATGCAGTTTGTGACCCGCACACCCCGCGGGCTGGCCCCGCACGCAGCATGCAACGGGGGCGAATTGTTGAGCTTAATATAAAAGTATTTCTAGCCCAGACAACGATCAGCTGCGAGGGACTTGGAATACATTAGAAAGCGGATAGCCAGGAAACCCTTTCCATGAAGTGAAGAGAGGATTTAGTTGCTGAGTGCTGCAAAGATGCATACATTTTCCTAAAAAAACATTTGCGGTGCCAAAGTGAAGATTCAGTGCATTGTCAAAACAAGCCAAGATTCTTATTAAAACCAATTGCTTTGGTTTGTTAGGCTACTTTACTATGGTGCCTCTAAGCCAACATATGTATTTGGGTTTAGCAGAGCTGTTGCAGCCAAACCTTAGGTGGCTAGAAATGAATGTGAGCTGAGCAGATGCAGGGTGTCGTTTGCCCACTACCGTCCTTCGGAGGCTGTTTGATGGTGGATGGTACACGGTATGTCAGATGTTGGCTTTCTCGGTGAGAGCAGATGGCCTCGTGATACGAAGCTGCGCGGTGTAAGTGCCCGAGAGGCAGAGGCAATGCTGTGGGAACCCTGGGTGCTCCTCATTTCTATCCACGGTAATGTAACAAGAAAATAAGACAAAATACACATGCTGTTTCGTGTAATCTGGATTTCATTTGGCTGAACGTCATGAATAGCAGATACCATTTTGAAGAGAGAGGTAATATCTTTTATTAGGCTGACTGTGATGATACCAGAAAAGCAGAAGCAGCCCCTTGTATGCTTGAAAGCCTGTCTGTTTTTTCCAGCTATCTTGCTCTAACAAAAGCCCATCGTGGCTACAGCAACACTACTGCTGGCACGAGACATAAACCCTGTGTGCTTCCGAAGTGCGTGTTCTGTTCCTTGTGGCATCAGGGTTGTTCCGCCCATGCTGATGAAGGCAGGTGGGGTAAATGAAGTTGGAATTAGGTCTAGGGTGTCTCTGGTGGATGTGCTAGTACAGGCATTCATTTACTACCTAAGCGAACAAAAAAACCCCTTGAAAAAGCTCTCAAATATATATTTGAAGCTAGAATGAGTAATTTTTACTTTATTTGGAATATAGCACAGGAGGATTGGCTCTATTTTAACACTGCCAGCCAAACAAAGGTTAAGACTTTAAGAGGGATTGGTAGAGATGGCAATTCAAATAGTAAAATGCACCAAAAATCAGGAAGGTGAGAAAGACGAACTCTTCTTTTCCTGTTTCTTTACTGAGCCTTTTAGTTCCTCTCAGCTCACACCTTTATTGGGTCAGTGCTAAGCTGTTCCCCTGGACACTATTATTCCTGTGTCACAGTTGTTGCTGCTCTCACCACGGCAGATGCAGAAAGAAACCTGAAAGACCCTGTTTGGGGAAGAGACTGGAGAAAGCAGAAGGGTCTTTGGTTTTGCAGAAACAAGAAGAGAGCCAGAAACTGCAGTTAAAAAATATTGAGCCCGAGCCTTCACGGACCTCCATCTCCACAGCCCCTACAAGTGTTTGGCTCCTGACTCTTCCTTTAACATGCTTTGTGACCCTGAACCCGTCACTCTGTGCTGATTATCTGTTTCCTAAAAGGATTTCACAAACCCGTGATGTTGTAACGGGTTGGCTAGTCGTGCAATCATCTGCCCTGGGTAGAGGGTTGAGCTGCTCCGCTCTGCCCCACGGTTAACAGCTTGGGAGCGCTTTGTTTCCAGCAAACCTGAGAATCCTAGAATGGTTTGGGTTGGAAGGGACCTTAAAGATCATGTCGTTCCAACCACCCTGCCATGGCCAAGGACAGTCCCAAGGGGGACATGTGTTTTGCGACAGGGAAGTGTCTGTAGGCTGCAGGACTCCGTGCTTGGGTTCCTCGATACGTCCACGTGTGCTGCGAGACACAAAGACCCGACGCCACACTCATGGGTGTTCCTCCATCTCCAGAGAGCGATGGAACATCGGCACCTGCCGTCTTCATGGGCTGCTGAGGGGCATTCGGCACAGTCAGCTTTTTAAAAGGAGTGACATGCGGCAAGTCCTAGATTCCCATGATCTGAGCAAAACCTCAAACTCAGCCTGCCTTCCGTGAGCGGTATTCGCACATCTGAGCCTCAAGGCAAGCTCCCAGCCTAACTATCAGACTCTTGGCAGTGATTTCCACACCGGTTTGTTGTATTTGGACTCGAGATTCCCCCTTGACCCCAAAAGTCACACTAAAACGCTAAAAGTATTTTCTTTACTTGCTAAAGAAAACACAGAGGACTTTACTTAGTTATTCAGAACTCCTCGGCCATTCTTCAGTCACTTCATGACTTCCAGAGATTGTATCTGTGCTGTTGTCTCCCGGCTCAGGTCGCTCGGCACAGCTCGGAGGGGAAGGAAAGCTGTTACATTTCATTGTCCTCAAAAGCGGGGAGAAAAATCCGACTCATGCTCCCAACCCAAACAACTCCTCTGCCTCGCGCATTCTTGACAGCCAGCAAGGCTCCATTGAAAACCGTCTGTCGCCTTTAACTCCCTTCTAACAAGTTGGCCGTTTCCATAGAGAAGATTTTTTCTCCCCTGATTTATGAGCTTTAATTTATATGCAAGCCTGGAATACTTGCTTTGGGAAGAGTTCTACCTCAAGCCAAGCGAGGGCTGAGATGCACACTTTGCATGGTATGTTCGGTATTTTCATGGCCCAGTCTGTAGCAGGGCAAAAATTCCCGGGTCTGGAGCAAGCCTGGTGGTAGGTGGTGCTGAGCGCTCCCACTTCCCAGCCTGGCTGGGCCAAAAAGGTGCCTTATTGAATTGGGTGGATTTAACAGGTTTGGAAAGCCTCGGCGTGACCCAGGCAGGCAAAGTCTGTAAGTGTGGAAGCGTTGCTGCAGCCTGGGCTCCCGTGCAGCCCATACGTGATCTGGGAAATTGTTTAACGGTGTCTCAATGGGTGGTAATGGGATTTTCCAACCCGGAGCTGACTCGCTGGAGCCTGGGTGTAGGTAGGATTGTGCTGACTCCGCCGTTTCCTTTGGAAGGGACCGAGAGCACTTGGCACTTTTTTTGCATCAGGTCAGGAGCTCCTGACTTCTGGCTTCTCAGCTGAGATATGGCAACCGATGATGTGCACCCCGAGCCACGGTAGTGTCCCATTTTGCTTCATGTTTGTATCTCCTAGGAGGATCCAGTTTGCTGCTGCTGCGTCTCAGCTGAAGGTTGGTACCTTCTAGCAGAAGGGTGGTGAATTCTATGTATGCTTTCCTAACTCCGTCACTTGCAATGGAAGAGCAACCTGTTTTTCATCCATCGGTTTCTTACGGCCATTTATTGCACTGTGTTATACACACAAAGGAAGGGATTGGCTTCGGTACCCTTAAAATCTGAGGAGCCATGTTAAAATCACTGGAGTTTGGTGGAGCACGGAAGCACACTCAGCCCTTCCTGCCCTCTCAAATACAAGTTGTAATGCCCAGGAGAGGTGCCCCACAAGAGGAGAGGCATTTCATGCTGTGTCCGGAGGAGCAGGCTCAGCTTGGAGGCTGCTGGAGTGGCCGAGACACCCGAGGGCGACACTCATTGCAGGGAAGGGACAAGAAGATTCCATTTTCACAAGCAGGGATTTTCAGGCAGCAATGGCTTTTGGGAGTGCCTGCCTTCAGCCAGGTGAGCAGGGTAAACGTGGTTGCAACCCCATGATTGCTCAGCCGTCTACATGTGCCCTACCAGCATGTCCCCCAGGTGAGTCACGCTGACCCATGGCTGCCCTGCTGGGAGCTCCTGGTTTGCCTTGCGATGGCCAGGAGTGTGCCCCTGGGTAGCAAGAACACAAGCACCGCTCAGGGCAGAGATATATGGAGTTACTGTGGTTCAACAGATTACCCAAGGTCAGTTTAGACCTCGGGGAAGGTGGCTAGAGCCAATGAGTTTGGGTTTGCTCTTGAGGGCACTGGTGCTTGCTGAACCTGTTAACTGTGGTAACGGGAGCACGGCTGAGCACTCAAGGGCTTTGTCCAACAGCACACCCAGAAGCTCTGTAGAAAAACACTTAACTGCCTGGGTAAGTCCCTCTATGCAGGAAAACACCAACATGCTGACAGTGAGGCACATGTTTAAATGTTTCCCTAAACACTGTGGCCTTAGGCCAGGATTCTCAAGGATAGTTAGCTCCCTGATTCCCACTGATTGCGCTAAATACCTTCAAAGGCTTGAAACATGGAAGGAGGCATGTTGGCTTTGGAGGATGGTAATGAAGCCCTGTAGGTTGGATCCACTGACTTAGCACTGGATGGGGATGCTTACACATCCTGGAGCTAGTGAGACCTGTTGGCCCGGTAGGTCACCTAAGCAGAGCGGCAAGCTAGCAGCAGCAGTGTGTTTACACAGTTGTGGTTGCCTTATCTTGCCTGTTATCATTCATTTACATCAGCTCTTTCACAAGCCTCAAAATGCTCTATCTAGCACATTGAGATTGGGATCTTGCTACCAACGGTTACGCATCTCCACCTTCCTACCGGAATAAAGAGACAGCGCTGTAACGTATGCTCTGCTTTGGGTGAAACTGAGAAGGTTGTCTTCACAGATGAAATGGTGAAGAGTTCACACAACAGCATTTGGTTCTTTGCAGCAGGTTTGTTCTGCTTGGTGCCCAACAAACTGGTCAATGGCTGGGTCACCTCTGCCCCTTGGTGATAGAATTAATAGGGGATCACTAACTGGGTCTGAAATTTGGAAGGATCGTGCTACACTTAATAACCTCCTTTCATCTGATTGATAGATGACTTCTCTGACTATGTAGCTCACAGGAGCCCACCAGGTTATCACTGACTGTAGGAGGACTCACTGAAGTATACCTAGAAGGTCTCCCATGGGAAGTGGTGTGGGGTTTGTGGAAGAGCCCATGGTAGGGGTACATTCAAATCCTGAGGATGCATGTAGATCAGAATGGGATAGCGTGATGGACATCCCAGGAGGCTGGGAGTGTGAATTTGGATCCAGGCACCAAGGCTTACTCACACCCTTATGATAAGATTTATCTATTTGTTTGGCTGCAGACAAGGCAATAAAAGGTGATCTTTTAGAAAGCTCAGAATAAGGAAACCTGAGTCAGAGACAGCCTCAGCCTCCTTCGCTGTTATCTGTGTTGCACTAAACAGAATAATGCATCGCTTTCTCTGGCTTATATAAAATCGCGCTCTTGGATGTGACCTCCCTCCCGGGACCCACTCCACCCAACAATACCTCCCTGACCTCATCTCCCCTCTCCCTTCTCCACCCGGCGCTCGCTCCTGCAGTGCTGGCCTCCTCGTCCCGTCCCCCACCGGCAGCTCCTTGCAGCTGGGGGCCGGGTGCTCACCAGTGGCCGACCTCGCTCTTGTGAAGTTTGGCTTTTGTGTGGTTGTTCGTCTCCGCCCAGGAGTCCCCTCCCCTAGTCAGCTCTCACCTTACGCCTACCTTCCAGCTTTCCCTCTCCGCTGCTTGCTCATCCTCCCTCTAAAAATAGGCGCTGTGGTTTGGGAGTTTCCAAACAAACAAATGAAAACCAGAGGAAGGTTGTGGTTTCCACTGCTTTTCTTCAGCTTACCTAGAGCGAGAAACCACCTTTCCCATGAAAACATCACCATGCATCCTACAGAACTAAGCCAGTGAAGAACAGAGCAGGCATGGTGCGTCGGCACAACCATGGACACGTGTCATCGGAGGTGGTCCTAGCAGAAGAGGGAGCACAGTCCTTGAAATGCCATTCCCACCCTTCTGAGCTATGACGATACACGAGCTCTGTGTTATTGGTAAAGAAAACAAAACTTGGAGGTGGTCATTACAGCAGCTTGTTCATCATGTGAGGAACACTGCCCTCCGCCAGCTTACGCAACGTGGGATGAATGGAGCACCCTGGGTTGCATTTGCTGTTGGGAAGTAGATAAAACATTCGTTGTAATGCCCAGGAACTAGAATTGCCTTTAGGTGTGACACGTCCACTCTTTGATCAACAGCTGGGTAACTGGAGGAAAGGTGTCAGAATCAACAACGACAAAAAAAGTCTAAACATATTAGTTTGTAGATATATACATATTATATCTCAGGAATATAACTTGTCTGATATTAAAATCCCATATTCTGGATTCTGGATCTGGGTCTCTCCCAGAAGCTTTCAGACTCTCTGCTTCCGAAGCTGGGCAAACATGGGAGTCTTAAGGACTCTACTGGCATGTCAAGGTGCCACCGTGACTATGCCAGGTGTCCATAGGTTTTCACGCCAGAGGTAGACAGTGATGGCCTCACTAAACAGACCAAATCCTGCTCACCTTATTCACACTAGCCCTCCGTGAAGAAAAATTTGGCCAAATGTATTGCTTTGCAGTTACTGTCTGATCATGATTCACTGTCTGGCTGCCCCAGTTATTAGGTTGCTTCTGCCATCTCTTGCTTTTCTTCACGAGTCCCACAGCACTTTAGTTTCCTCCTTCTTTCAGCCTTTTGCTGTAGGTCGGTGGCTGGCAGGGATGGATTCAGCTACGTAACGGCTGTGCTGGTGCTCCCTTGATTGGGTCATCAAACCCCCACAGGCATTGGCGCCTGAAGTGGGGAGCCGCTCAACGCTCCGCTCAGATGCTTTCCTCTAGGAATCTGCAGCCAAGAGTGTGCTGGAAAATTGGATTGCTATGACCAGGGTTGTGCTAAGTGTGTGTTTGTGTACAGAAATGCTCAGTGCTTGCATAGTCAGAGTCATGCTCCTGTGCCTTTTCCAATGCTGCTTGATGCCTTGCCCAATCTGCACGCCTCTTTGTATCAATAAACCCAAACACCAGCCCACAATTGTCCATGGTGCGAGTTTTCCACATGGAGTGCAAAGACTTCAACGCAAACCAGCCTGCAAATCCTTAGAGGAAACACGTGCTTGGGGCTGCCTCCCTCGCAGGTTGTCCACCACTCCTTCTGGTGATGCTCACTCCCAAGAAAAAAGCACTTGAACTGGAAGGACCTCTTTGCTTTTTGTGTAAGGGGAGGGGGTAAGAAAAACCCCTGTCCTAAAGCATTGGCAGCTGTGTTCCCACCACAATGGGCTGGGGGAGTAAAAACCCCAAACTTTTCAGGCAGAAGTAATATCCTACGTATCTGTCCTGTGGGCCCAAAGGCTTGGGCAGGTTGTTTTCACACCAGCTGGTTTGATAGAATATACTGCCTTTATCTCTGCAAAACTTCCTTTCCAGAAAGGTACGCTGCACGATTTCCATAATTCCTGTGGCTTATGAGATTAATGGAGCAATGCCTGACCTTTGATGTGTGGGAAACCAGCAAGGTATTGCAACATCCTTCGTTACGTTCCTGGAGTTCCAGGGATGAACGCTGCTGTGTAACCTATACATCGTCCTCCTCGTATGTACTCTTCTTTGCATGTCTTGGATTTCTTTGCATTTTGTGGCATGAAGAAAAAAACCCCAAAGCCTCCAGTGAGGAATCCTGTGTCAGTCCTTTCATTCGCCTTAGTGTCACGGGTCCGTTTTCACACGCTTCCACGGGAACTGAGTTGAGTCAGCAACTGAGGCAGCTCTGTTCGCTGGAGAGTTAACGATGAGTATTTATGGCACACTTCACGGCGGAATGCCAAAAGAAAGGGATTAGAGAAAGACAAAGGAGCAATGAGGAGCCAGGTCAAGACTCTTTGTTACTGATACCTAACACAAGCCCGTGGTTAGCTAGAATTTTATTTTTCTTCAAGAATCACTTAATGAAAATACAAGCCAGGCTTGTTCCCTGGCTTAAATTTTGCCCCCATAATCTCAGATGAATTTGTCGGCGTTCAAAACCTTATCAAGCTCTGAACTTTACTGGCTTTATGTCTGACCTGCAGAGTTGAAATACATTGAGCTAGAAATCAGCTAAATTTCCACCAAACAAGAGCATACCTGAGCATCCGCACTGTGTTGTACTGGAAAGTCCTGAATGTTTTGTGGCTTTGAGGAACTCATTTGCATCCACAGTTAAAGCAAATTGGTTTTATTTTCCCTGTTTTTAGCCATTGGGTATGACGCTCTGTTTCAGAGCAGGCAGCAGCGATAGTTATACGGCCATAACTGTAAATACAGCACAAGAGAAACATAAAATGAAACTTTTCATGTTTCAGAAAGTTGAAACACGAAATGAAAACACGAGGCGAACTGGGAAAGAAAAGGGTTAACCATTTAAAAGATTGAGTTAAACAAAATATCTGTGCGAGAGTCTCCCTGAGGAAGTGGCTGGGACCACATCACTTGGATCATTTAAAATTGGACTGTACAAAGCAATAGAGGAAATTCTGCAGGGAACAATCCTTCACTGGCAGGTGGGATGGACTCAATGACTTAATAAGTCTTTTCCATCTCTAAGTCTACAGGATGAGTCTATAACTAGTGCAATATGGTTTTGCCTGGAGTTCCCATGTGTTGGTTATGAACAGAGCCAAGCAGCACCAAATTGTGTCTTGTTTAAGTTAACTATTTACGCGGATCTTTTGCCCCACACTGGTTCCTTTTTTAGCAGACTCCCATACAGATGATTCTTTTATAGTCAGTTCGTTTTTGGTATGTAAAGCATGTTAAATCACAAGCTGTGTCATAAATTTTCCTTGAAATAGAACAGGAGGGCAGGAAAAAAGCCTCTTTCTCTTCCATTTCTGCAAGTGACCCCCTGATTCTCATCTGGGGAAGGATTTGGACCACCTGTATCCTTGACCCAGTTGTCCCATCAGGCAGTTCCCAGCATCTCATCAATCACATGGCAGAGAAAGGTCCCTTTTTCTACACGTGCGATGTGGCACCAACCTGCATGTCCCGTGTGGCATGTGGACATCCTGCCCAGGTAGTGACACTTCGGGGTCTCAGAGCTCAAAGTGCATTTGCTTTTGCTCTGAAGCAATTGAGTCTAACTGGATGAACTCAAGGTCTCTGTTGTCTGTTCTCTCCACCCAAAAAACTCAAATTCATGAAGGGAAAGTCACTGGGGATGTGCAAATGGCAAACTTTGGGCTTGCCAACATACCCGCAGGCAGGTGATGCGGCCCTGCCTGGAGTTGGAGGGAATTTTAGGGGCTCTCTGCCTCTCCAACATCTTCTGAAGAAGCCTATGGCCCTGGCCAGCCCTGCCTGGCAGAGGGCCTGCTCCTAATCCCACTGGGCAGCAAGTGCTCCAGACATTGTATTTGGCTCCAGGCTTTTTTCCCGCTCCCCCTCCGAAGTGTATTGGCAGAAGGCAGGCAATGAGTTTGGATGGGCTGCTAGATGATGGGACTGACAGCTGCAACCAAAGGGTTGCTGCTGCAGAACCTGGGGCTGGGTTCAACTCTCTGCTGCTCCATTTGCTGGCTCCAGATAGGGGAGGTTTGGGCAGAGGTGGCCAAGCTTGGGAATCCTGTGTCCTTCCCTGGCATGGAGATGTCTTCCCTGACATCAAGAAACTGGCATGAAGCAGAGAAATTGTGTTAAGCCATGACAGAATTGGTGGCTTCCCAGGTGCTCACTAGAAGAGGAGGTAGACATGGAGCTTACCAAACTGCAGTCATTCCTTTCCCCTGGGGATCTCAGTTGCTTGAAGCCTCATCCTGTCCCAAGGAGATAAAACAAACTTCTGAGCTAGGTGACATCCAGGGACTCTCTGGTCAAGCAGAGAATGGATATCCATTTTTCCCTGGCCGGGCCAATCAAGCTTCCTGGGCAGGCTGTGGCACAGCACCCCGAGGGAGGAGGACTGAAATGCAGAGCCTCAGGAGACCTCCTGGAGATGCTGCTCCAGCAAGAGCCTGGAGTCCTCCTTCTTCCTCCTTGCCCCAAGGCGAGAGAAGCTGGGTTAGATCAACAGCAAAGCGCAACCCGCTTAGTTGCAGCAGGAAATGGGAGCAGGAGATAAACCAAAACCTCCTCGAATTCCCCACTCCTACTCACCCATCTAACTTAAGAAGTAAATCAGGACGTAACATGCAGTTGCTTCTTGTCTAGACCTAAGGTCCGGGTAGCTTGCGCGGGGCGGCGAGCCTGTGTGTGGCAATGCCGTGTGCTTGCGCAGGCATGAAACCCACGTACCCTCCTCGCCTGCCGAGTTCAGCGAGGTCGTGGGAGTGCAGCCGCAGGGAGGAATTCGCCCCGGCACGATGTGCGACGCGGGAGCCCACTTGCTCCCCTCCCAGAGACCTGGGTTTCCCTCGGTCCCCGGCAGAGCTCGCTGCCGTGAAGGAGACGCTTTCCAGGGACACAGCGGTGGCTGGCAGAGGCCGCAATGAGCAACACCAGATACTCCCAGGCTGCCTGCACTGCCTTCATCACTCCCACTATTTATTTCTCCTGTTTGCTCAGACATGGAGCTATTTTAATTTTTGTCATCCCAGGCTAGTAAATATCTCTGCTCCTTGCCAAGGCAGCCAGCCTTTCCGCTTGGCCTTTCGCTCATTCTCTGCGTGTTTCCACATCTGCTCTGGTAGGGTACTGGAAGCCCAACTTTTGCTGCTGAGAGACGCAGCCCAGTGAGAGGCTGTTGCCAGGACCCCGTCCTTGCTGCTGCCAGCACCCGTCCTTGCTGCCTGCACCAACATCTCGCCCTATTGTAGCCTCTCCACTACGATGGGTGCTCCCAGAAGGGTTTCCACAGAGGTGGGACAGGTGGGAGGATGCAGGAAGAGAGTGATGAATCAAACTCGTTGTCTGATGCCCCTCATTCGGGGACACCTCTCCCCACTCCCCTCTGATTCATGATCCTGGGTATGTCCTCTGGCTCTTCAGGAAAGGAGAAAGTACCACTGGACTGGGCTTGGCACCCGACACAGTACAGTAATGAGGGTGATCCTTAGCCCTTTGCAATCACGGAATAGTTTAGATTGGGAGGGACCTTAAAGATCATCCAGTCCCACTCCCCTGCCCTGGGCAGGGACACCTCCCAGTAGACCAGGTTTTTCCAAGCCCTGTCCAACCTGGTCTTGAACACCTCCAGGGATGGGGCAGCCACAGTGTCCTTGGGCAACCTGGGCCAGGGGCTCACCGCCCTCAGTGAAAAATTTCTTCCTGAGATCTAATCTAAATCTCCCCTCTTCCAGTTTGAAGCCATCACCCCTCGCCCTATCGCTACATGCCCTTGGAAAAAGCCCCTCCCCGGCTTTCTTGTAGGCCCCTTTCAGATGCTGGAAGGGGTTCTAATGTCTCCTTGGAGCCTTCTCTTCTCCAGACTGAACCCCCCCAACTGTCCCAGCCTGTCCTCCCAGCAGAGGAGGACAGCTGTCCTCCCAGCTCCGGCCCTCGCAGCATCTTCGTGGACTCCTCTGGACCTGCTCCAACAGGTCCATGTCCTTCTGATGTTGAGGCTCCAGAGCTGGACACAATGGCCATGAATACGGGTGAGTGAACTTGCACAAGGAGGTGGAGCCCAGTGGGACAGGTGACAAAGAAGAGTTTGGGCTGTTTGGAGTCAACTCCTACCAAACTGCTCTGGCATCACTAATGTAATCTTTTGGATGCTCCAAGTTCACATTCTGGGACAGTGCCACAACCCCAAGTCCCCAGGGCCGTGAGGATCCCTTCCCCACCGGGATACCTTCCTATCATGAGGTTTTTCAGGGATGCTGAGGCTGTTGTCTGCTGTGCCCATCCCTAGGGAGAAATCCATTATCCTTGCTCTTTTAGGGTCTAGTAAATACACAGAGGTACACATACAATGGGAACCTGGTAAGAATAAAGGTGTTGGTGTTACCCAGTTGGCCAACCATCTTTGGTCCGATGTCGATGTTGGGGAGAGGGCTGCCGAGAGTGTCTCCATCCTGCCTCATCCAAGCTGGAACAGAAATGGCTCAAATGTCTGAGGATTCTCCGGTGTCTCCCTTGGGCCTGGTGTGCTGCCCTCGGGTCTTGAGCAGGCAAACTTCTACCCTCTGCTTATTGTTGCTGTTTTTTTCCAGGATTTATTTTATTGGAGGAAAAACTTTCCTCCCATCTGGAGGCAGAGCTAAGGGAGAGATTGCAATGACCGGAGTACACCGAATGCCAACAGACCACGCGTTTAGAAATGGGCCAGCGGTTGGAAAGGGCACGGCAACAGGACGAGGAAATTCTGATTTGTACCAAAATCTCCACCTCCTGCCTCCGTACCCCAGCTCACACCATGATTACAAAAATCCTCAGTTGTGTGAAGTGTCTCCAACGTGAGTCATTCATGGCAGCACTCAGTTGCGCACGGAGCGCACGAGGCACGGGTCTCTCTCCTAGGAAAGCAAATTTCCCTTCACGGCTTTTTAGACCTTTTAAATATTTGTTGTGATTGCGATACTAATTAAATTCAGCTGTTGCAGGTAATATAACTCCTAACAGCTCACTTTTTTCTTTTTTTTTTTAAAAAGTTATTTTCTCCCTTTTAGAGGGCAAGTGAGCAGCACTTAAAGGTATACGGTCCGTCCGCTGGGATGGCTGCTGGCAGAAACGCTGAGCTTTGATTGAACTCCGAAATCATTGCTTTAAGCTTGCCAGTTTGCCTTAGCCCTGCACGGAGAGGGAAGGCATGGACCACTACCTGCCTGTGTTTTCCCTGCCAGTGCTTTGAATCCTGATAGACCGAACGGCCGGTGCGTAAGACGGGAAGGGAGGGTGCCCATCTTCTGGGCTCTTCCTTAGCTTGTTTTGGGTCTTTGTGGCCCTCAGCACCATCACTTCTTCGGCTTCTTCCACACGGGCTCCCCTGCCGTCTCCGCTCCTTCACAAGGGCTACCCAGCCTCTAAACCTTCGGCAACGTGGTTCGGATTTGTGGGCAAATTGCGCAGACGAGAAGTCGGTGTCTTATGAGAAAACTGCATTTTTGTGGTCTTGTTCTGATGCTGCGCCGCGCCGTGTGTGGGGCTCGGAGCTTCCCAGCGCTCACCTTTCAGGTTGTCAAGGAGAATTTCTGCTTGTCAAAAATGATTTGAAACGCCCTCTCTGTGTGTCCTCCGATGTTTTGAATTTTGAAGCGTAGCCCCGGGGCGGTATATTTAAAACATGATCTCAGAGAAACTGGTTCACTGCATTTGTAAGCCTAAAGAGCCCAGCTCAGAATGACGACGATAAATAGACATCAGGGTTTGTGGAGTCACGCCGAGGTCAGGCGTCCCCCCCGCTTCTCCACACGTGCCCCCCTCCCCATCCCATCCCCCATGATTTGGGCTGGTAATGCGTTTCCTAATTCAAACCCAAGCCTGTTTCTTTGTGTTTTACAAGCCCTCATCCCATCGGCTCTTCTACCGCGGGCACAGTGGCCGCTCCGGATGCAGGAGGGGAGTGCCAGGGCTTTGAACGCCGGGTACCCCGAACGGGGCTATATTTAGCCATCTCTACAAAGCCCCTTGATCTTCAGAAGGCTGGAGCACCTGCAAGCCCCAGCGCTGCCAGTGGGACCTACAAGCACTCCCCAGCCTTTGAATAAAAAGCAAACCGCCGCATTAGAGACTGGAGATCGGGATGATAGAGGGTGATGGAGCTATTGCAACTTAATGAGTTGCCGCTCCTCTGCCAAGCCACAGCAACCCCGTGTGTGTGTGTGCGTGCACGCACGCTCCCATTCATCCCCGCCATAGGATTCAAACTGGAACAGTTCCTGTGGATTCGCGCTGGTTTGGCAGCGGTCCTGGGGCCAGTTACCAGGCGCTGCTGATAAGCCCTAACCAGTGGAGCTTAAAGCTCTTGAGTTCAACGTCCCCTCTTGAAGGACAGGGGGGTGTTTCACGCTCCTGAGAGCAGAATTGGGCTGGGGGGACGGGGAGCGGGTGCACCTGATATGTGTATTAGGTGATGTGGCCCTGGCTTATTCTGAGTTTTGGAAGAAAGCAATGAGCTCGGGGAGAGTTAGGGCTCCTCTGGCAATGCAAGTGGAGCTACATTTGCATTTAGCAAAGTGTCACACTGCCTTAGCAGATGCCACCGGGTAGCTAAGCCTACCAACCGAGACCTCGGGGCTGCCTTTGATGCTCAGGTTTGCCCTCGGGGTTTTAATTACGCTGATGAAGAGTGAGAGACCTTGTGTGAGGGTTGGTCCTGGCTCCTTATTCTAATTTTCCTTCAACACGGCCCTGAGCTTTTGGTTAAAGCCCATCCACTAGCGAAACGGGAAGAAAAAAAGCCTTTTGGTCTTGCTTTCAGGTCCCCGCAGGGCTTGGCTTTCCAGCCCGAGTCTCATTTAACCATCACTGAGAGTCGGGGAAAGGAGGACCTGTCTGGATAATAAGCCATCGTTTTGTCCCATGCTTTAAAAGAAGCTCTCTGTGCTCTGAGGAGGCCAAATAACATTTTCCCCCTGTAATTTTTTAACTTTGGGCACCTTTGCAAATGACTTTGCTGGCTGGGATGGAGCCCAGGAGTGCCAGAACACCACGGGAAGAGGCTGCTCTGTGATACTGCCAACCTGAGGAGGAGGAGGAGGAGGAGGAAACGCTGGAAATCCCCTAAGCACGCCTGTTTTCTTGAGATTCCCAACTCAATTTTGCAAACTCAGAAGATTTTATATAATTTGGTTTAGTCAGTTCAGAGGTTTAAGGCACTTGGCTACACATCTGGATTGCATCTTGGGGGTGGGTTATCCAAAAACGAACTCAGACAGAACAGTTGGAAATTCAGCCATTGCTAGCAAAGCTGAAGGAAAACAAGAGCATGGGAAGGCAAAGGGAGTTTCTACTTCGCTCCTTGGTGTGCTGGACTCTGGATTGAAACCCATAGTCTGTCTCTCCACTGGGTTGAGCCATCAGGTAGCGGAGAAGAGGCAGCGAGGGCGTCAGTCGGCTTGACGTGCCATATGCCACCATCATCTCATCTGATGCCATGTTTAGTGCCAGGGAAGGAAACTTAAACTCCCTCTTGGCCTGTGCCACCTGAAGATCTTTAGAGTAAAAAAATACCCACCACCACCACCAAAAAATTGATCTATAATTTCTAAATGTGCAAATCAATCTCCCATTGGATGCGCAAGCGGAACAAGCACAGCTCTCCGACATGATGGTTTCTGCACAAGCGCCAAAGGGCTTTATTCAGCCTTCCCTGTCTGCAAACGCTGGCCTTAAAAAGCCCCTAAACGCAGCGTTTCAAGTTGAAAAGTCCAAGTTGATTCAAAATAGAAACAAAGAAACTTAATTTTAAGAGCCCTTTAATTTTCAGACTGTAAAAGCCAAGAAAGTTGCGTATTGATGAGACAGTGCCTCAAGACAAATGAAACCCAGCTCAGCACCCTGCTGCTGGTGTTGACTATCCTTAGGTCTCATTGTCTTCAAGAGCTGATAGAGATCAGCACCTCCTCGGTCTGAACCTTTAACCATTTGCCATGTTTTGCCTCACAGGCAGCTGCACTTCAGCGGTGGGTGAAATGATTCCTCTTTGTCTGAAAGGGCAAATTCTTCCCTTTAGATGTTTGTGCTCACCTCCCATTAACTTTGGTATGAGCTGAGCTCATGCTTCCAAGAGCAAAATTTGGCTTATAATTTCTGCATGCTTCGGGATCCTTTGGGTACCATATAAATGTAAGATACTGTGATTCAGTGCAAAAGAGCAGAGAAAATGCAAACCCCCAGGGGACGCTGTAAGAGAAAATCATATAGAGCTTTTGTTTAAAATAAAAAAAAAAAAAAAAAAAAAAAAGCGTCTGCCTGATATCTNAAAAAAAAAAAAAAAAGGAGAAAGATTAAGAAAAACAACTGAGATTCATTCCAAAGCTGATTTCATTGCAAACCAAGGATGAGTGCACATCTTCTACATAGGCGATCGCTGCTTTGACTTTGGTGAGTTACGGGCCATCGGATCAGGCCGCAGTTTCGAAGGCATTATTGAAAACGTCTTACCTCCTATATTTCCTGGTTTTTAATCAAACTCACTGCACTGCCAGAGGTGTTTCATTTACCAAGAGAGGGGTCAGCAAGGCAACCCTGAGCAGCAGGAAATAGCAAATGCAGAACAGTTCCTCCATGCTTGGAAGCTCTCCGAGGGCAAACAGCGCTTGGATGCTCATTATTATCTACCTTCCCCACAGCCCTCACACATCTGGGCACCCTGCTGTCTCTCCTGGGGTGCAAGCGGTGGACGGGGTCGGGGGGGGGACAATTGGAGGCTTCTGGCTTTGGGACTTTTGGTTATTGTCTTCCGATTTCACCGACCAGCTCTGTGCCAGTGAAAAGAGCTAACAATGCGTACATTTTATACTTTTATTTTCTATCATCTGCTGCCATTTTATGGTTTCTTGGCTTGTTACAACTGTCATAAAATTACTTTATTATATTTTCCCATCTGTTACATTTTTGCCTCTATACAGAGGGACACTGCATGATGCACACGGGCTAATTTAGCTTTAAAATTATTGTATGAGTGTTGTTCAGGGAAAATGAACACTGTATTTGTGGAACAACACGTGGCTTCTCCGTAGCACCAAGGAGAATGTACGGAGTCAGCAAACCCAAACGTCAGCAGATGGACACGGCTGCCCCCTCCCCTCCTACCCCAGCTCCTTGGCTTTGGTTTGTGGTCTCACCTACCTAAGTTAGAGGTGTAATTGCTCATTACTTTAGTCATCCACTCTGCGTTCCCCCCACCCGGCTGAGGGATCTCTGTCTCCACTGGAGAGGTGCACCGTGGCCGCTGGCGGTGAAGCCGTGCAAGCTCCATGTGCACAGTAAGCCATAGTGGAACTGATTCCACAAAAAACCCCAACCCCAACACAAAAAAAAGCTAGAGGAATAACCAGGTGGATCTGCTCTCCCTACCTTGCTTTTCCTCTGTTTTCTTTGCTGCTTCTGCTCAATTCAGTCACAGCTTCTTGGTTCGACTCTTCTTTCTCGTACTAAGTGTCCATCTCGAAGTATGAGCTGCCCCCTGAGCTCCTGCTCCCACCACAAAAACTGGGCTGCGACACCACGGTCTGGGTAGCAGAAGGGCCTGGGGGTGCTCCGAGCACACACAGGGGCTTCAACAATACTTTCTGAAACTCCTCGTCTAGTTTTTTTTTGCTTCCCCCCACTTTTTATTGCGATTTGATGGCACCAGCAGTCCATGTTTTTGAATGTAGATGAGATGTATATTAAAGACTTGGTACTGGTAAATTATTCATATTATTAGAAGAAATTGAGTGTTTAATCTGGGGGGTTGGGGAACCCAAGGGATTTCTGAATACACAAAATCTCGCTTTAAGAAAAAAAGATAGTGACATTTCAGAGTGTTATTTATGTAAAATCCGCCCTCCCCCCACCTCTCTTTCCTGCCTCCAGTTGTACCACGTAGTATTTCTTAAACATAATTTTATCTCCAAGAGAAGAAGCAATGACTAGGCCCAACGGTGGCCCAGAGCCCGTTCCCACCAGAAAAGCCTGCAGAGTTACTGGGCGGTGATGGAAGCCATGAGAGAGCACTTGTGGAAGGTGTCAACTCTACTGAAAGACTTCAAGCAACAATGTGAGTGCGCTGTCTCTATTAGGATTTGTGAATAACATGGACTATATTTTGTGTGTGATTTCAGCACATAACCGTAAAATTTATGGATATCAACAATTTGTTATGTTTTGATTACAGGTGCCTTAACTGGAAAGCCTGGGTGGATTTTCAATTTCTACAGTTGCCTGACTATTTAACGGCAACAGTTTTGGAAAAGGAGCTCCAGGTTTGCCATTTAAAATTATTTTTCTATTTGTTGATTGTAGTAAAAAGGTTAAAAAAAAAAAATCAGAGAAGATTTTACGTCTGACTGCAGCAGTGCAAGATCCCGCACCTCTCTCGTGGCCTCATCTCTCTGGCAGTAGGTATTTCTCTGGTGGATGATGTCCTTCAGGCTTAGGAAAGGGAACAAGCAGAATTACACGTAAAATCACGGCTCGTACTGGAATTTAGCTTGATGAAGACCTCGGACTGAACTGCTAAGTAGGTTTTGTTTGAACTCTGCAGCCCCTGCGCTCAATTCCTTATTAACTTTTTCAATATGTTCTATTACAGTCAGGCAACAATATGGGAGCTATCTTGCAGCTAATTTAACACCTGTAAATTCCCACAGCTGGTAATGAAACGTTGTATAGGCTAGTGGATGAAGCATTTGCTTCATATATCAAAGGTCATTAGTTCAGGATTTGTTAACGCTGTAGCTTTTATTAAATTTTTTTCAGCTTTTTTTGCATCAGTGTATTTACAGCCTGATTAATTCTTCTGCTTCCCAAAGCTAAACACAAAAAATGAGGATCGCCTGACCCAGAACACTGGGGCTAAATTCTTTGTTGAAATCTTGAATTAACCTGCTTGAAATTGTACTTACAAAGCTCCTCTCCCGTTCCGTCACGTGCAGACTGGGAGGCAGCGTGAGAACAGGGGAAACAGGGAGGCGAGCACCACCCTGGCTAGCCTGGCTCCCACGGGAGAAGGGCATGGAACAGTTGGGCCCAGCTTTGCATTTGTATGGGCTCCAGACCAGACAACCTCCTGGCTTCCTGTGTCTGAATTAGCAGTAGTTGATCCAAAACTCAGGTCCTCAAAGCTAAGTGTGTACTTTGGTGCTCTGCTGGCTGAGGTCCCAGCAGGTACCATCTCAGCACTAAGGAGCAATGGCTTTAGGTAACTCGTGTGCCTCCCAACATTTAAATTCATTCCCTCGGTTGCACGTTCAACAACTAGACGCCACTCTAGAACCATGTACATATTTTTTTATTTCCTGGCTTTCCCATTGTTGCTTGTTTTTTTGCTACAATAGTTTACAATTTTTGACTCTTTGAAGGCAACCGTTGGAAGACAGACGATGGCGAAGAGGAGACTCAACCCACCACAACCGAACCAACTCACCTGCCAGTAAGTGATGTCCTCCCACAAGCTCCTTGGCCATACTGCCTGGCTACCACTTGGTGGTGCTGGGTGGAGGCATGAATGCCCCTGATTTAGGGATGGTCTCCACCAGTGGCTTCCTTTGCTCAGGTTGGTTGGTCACGGTTACACAGGTACCACCGCTGCCTTACCCCATACTGCTGGGGAAAGAACTATTTCCCTCTGCTAAGAGCGTGCTGCATCATCACTGCTGCACTGCCTGTGCTAAAAAGAGCCATCCCAGTGAGCTCTGGACCCCGCAGCTGGTTTTTCTGGATGTTTTGTATCTAAACTGACCCCTTCTCAACCCTGTCATGGGTTGGGTCCACCACAGTAGCAAACTTTTCAAAACACAATCAGCACAAAGCAACATTATAATGAACCCAAACAGCTTCTGAAGACGAAATCACACAAACCCTGCATCCAAATGCGATGCTGCAGCTTCTGGGAAATGCTGAGTGTGCGCTTCTTCACCTTGAAAGGTCTTGGCATGTACGCTGGTTATCAAAATAACAAGTCACTGAAATGCAGCTGAAAGTATTGCCAGAAATGTTGAATGAACCACTGTTGTTTCCAGTCTACCATGGTGTCTACTGGCTTTTCCAGCGAAAGGAAATCAGTGGGCTCGAAGAATGAACCCTGTGCACGGATCTCACCCAGTTGTAGCTGCGTCTCTCCTGAACCGGCAGCGAGGGCTCCCCCTCCACCAGCAGAGCTAGAGCAGAGCTTGGACGCACTCAGCTCCCTGCAAAAGTGGGACCTTCTCTGTCATTTATCTTGACAGCAATTTGGGGGGTTATTTTTAATAGTAGGTGCTGCTGGTCAAGGCTCCCCTCCCAGAACATGCCATTTAATGATTCTGGTTATCAACAGAGAGAAGAAATTCTGAATGTATTCCTGAGACTCACTATGAATTTAATCTGAAATAAGCGGTGCTTTTTATTAACATCTTTTTGCTGTAGCGTTTTATAGGATATCGGGTTCTCTGTGAGACACACATGCTGTTTTATATTCATATCTATGCCTGCCTCAGAGCTGGCTTTGTGATGCAACTCATTAATTCAAGATTGAAATGTCTTTCTCATTCTACGACATTTAGGTGCCAGATAGTTTCTACAAGGCTTATTAAAACGCATTTTTGTACTTTGTCATTCACTGTACCACCAGTCACACCAACGCTTTCCTGTTGCTTGTATATGCTACGGGAGAAGGTCTTATTCAGCTTGCAGAGCTAGAAGAACACACCCTGAGGCACACATCTTTCTTTTGGCAGAGGAAAAAATAATTGTTAGCAGGTCAGAGGTGCTCCAAAATTCACATCAGCTTCTATCCGTATTCTGAATAAAAGAAATATGATTTGCAATAGCATATATGCACGGATAATGTCAAACAATCTATTCTCATCCCCATAGGGATGAGATAGGGATCCCCCCATAGGGGGGATGAGAAGGAAAGACGTGTGGATGTGCACACACACACGTGTGTGTGTGTGTGTGTGTGTGTGCACACGCCTGGCCCAGGGGGACCAGCAAACCCTCTGTGCCAGCAAACACCGTTGGAGAGCAGGTAGCTGGAGCACAACCAGCCATTTTCCCTCCAAGCTGCGCACGGAGCAGCCCCAAGGTCCCAGGACTCGCTCCGTGATGGCGGCTGGCAAGGGACACCCCCACATGCTGGGGAAGAAAAGGATGAAGGCAAGTACTGGCCAGCCAGGAGCATGGTTCATTTTCTTAAGGTGTCATCTCCATTTTCCCACCCCTTCCTACTGCTGCCACATGGAGAAATTTGCCCACCAGCACAAGGGAGCTGGTGAGGGGTCTGGAGCACAAGTGTCCTGAGAAGCGGCTGAGGGAACTGGGGTTGTTCTGCCTGGAGAAAAGGAGGCTGAGGGGAGACCTTCTCCCTCTCCACAACTACCCGAAAGGAGGGTGTAACCAGGGTGGTAGTGGTGGTGGGGTGGTGTCAGTCTCTTCTCCCAAGGGACAGGCGACAGGACAAGAGGAAACAGCCTCAAATTGCGCCATGGGAGGTTTAGGATGGATATTAGGATGAATTTCTTCACGGAAAGTGTTATCAAGCGTTGGCCCAGGCTGCCCAGGGCAGTGGTGGAGTCGCCATCCCTGGAGGTGTTTCCCAGCGGGGCAGACGTGGTGCTGAGGGACATGGGTGAGGGGTGGGTTGGGCAGGGCTGGGCTGGTGGTTGGGCTCCATGAGCTTAAAGGTCTCTTCCAGCCTGGATGATTCTGTGATTCTATGAAACAATGCTGGGGCCAGCATTGGTTAGCACAAAGTTGTTCGTTAGCAAATACAAATTACCTTTATAGAAAAAAAGAAATGAAGTAACGAGCCTGCGGTGCAGAGAGGCAGCCCAGCTCCCACGCGCGGTTCCCGTGGGTCGGCAGCGGTGCCGTGCAGGGCTTCATCCCCGCTCCCACCTGCACCCAGCGACCGGTCCCAGCGCCGCAGGATCGGGCTCTTACAACCGCAGCCACAATGAATGGTGGTTTGAGGTTCTCTTTTATTGAGTTAATCTTGTTTTTGTTGCAATTTCCCCATATGTGCCTGAAACAATACAGGCCAGCCCTGCCGGCTCGCCATCGGCAGAGCCGGTGCTGTGCCAGGGTTGGCCCGAGCATCCCGCCTGAATTCAGACAGTGCCCCCCCCCCGCAAAGCTTTGATGTGCGGTTTTCAAAGCATTTAAACTGAGATAGAAAACTCGTATTTGACAATGTTTCTGTATGTTTGATTGAACTTCTCAAATCTCCCCGTCTCTCTTCAGACGTACAGAGCCCGTGAGCTAAAAGCCAAGCTTTTTCCACAGCTTATGTTCTTGTAAAAACAGCTCCAAGTACACACATTCTGCTCCTCGCTCCAGTCGGGGCTCCGCATGCCAAGTCAAGTATTTATTTTCATTACTTTTGAGACCACCAAAATTAATGTATCTTTCAGACAGGAAGAATTTTATTTATTATGGTGGATTTGAATCCAAGAGATGAAAGAAGAGCAGCGTGCATCTCAAAAGCAGCCGAGGCTGGGAGCAGGAGGAGCTGGTACGACCTGAGCTCCCCTCCCTCCCCGCCACCAGCCCCCACCTGCCCCGATGCATTTCCATACGGATGGACCACGGCACCATGAATCCCCCCAAAACCACCACCGTAAATCCTGCCAGTGTATGGCACTGAGGGCAAGCAACAATGTCCTAATGAATTCCCCATTTTCCTAAGTCGCCGCTGTAGTGGCTGGTTGATGGTACAGCTTGGGGTGGGGGGGCTGCCGGAGGGAATCTCCTCGTCCCAGGGGAGCAACACCCGGAGAAGAAAAGATTATTTGTTCCCCTTTTCAATGTGCTGATCCCTGAACTCTACTCCATGAGCCTTTTTTCCCCCAAGGTGACAGGTGAAATGGCCAAGCCAAGCCATGTGTCTTCAGTGCCGGCTACAGCCCCACCAGCCGTGATAAGCTTCTTTGATAAGCTTCACTCAAACTGCTTAAATTGGGATTTCAGCATCAGTCTGGGACGCTGAAGGACGCTGAAGCACAAGGGTGGTGAGCCTCTGGCCCAGGTTGCCCAGGGAAGCTGTGGCTGCCCCATCCCTGGAGGTTCAAGGCCAGGTTGGACGGGGCTTGGAGCAACCTGGTCTAGTGGGAGGTGTCCCTGCCCAGGGCAGGGGGGTGGGACTAGATGGTCATTAAGGTCTCTTCCCACCCAAACCATTGTATGATGGCTCAGCTATCGGCATGAATCCAGATCCCATTAACAAGATAGACCCTTGTAGGTTTTTCAAGTTCTTTCCAACCTAACCTGCTCCACCTGCCCTGGGCTGTCCTGGAGCACATGTGTCCTCCTGGGCCGGATGCAACTAGCAGGATACCCACCGTGGGTGTTTCGTTTGTGTTATGCTTTGCTTACAAGAAGAATACATCACCATTTACTCACTTTGGATTGATGTGTTTTAGGAAGATACAAATAAATGATAAAAACCATAGACAAAACTGGGGCTCGCTCAAGCGTTTCAGCTGAGAGCTTGGAGGCAAATTGGGCCTTAGCTACTCTGAGAGAAATCCCCACTGAAATCCCGCTCCCCGGCTCAGGGAAACAAGCCAGGTATGTTGAGGGTCCGGGTCCCAGTAGGTGGCTTTGCATTCGCTGCCTCCCTTTATGGCAGTGCTGCGGTGAGCTCTGGCAACTGGCTTGCAGCGCCAGAGGACACTACCGAGAGCTCCTACCCAACGCTCCGTTGACACTGAATAGCTGTATAATTGTGCTGTTTTATTTTTCTGACCGGTGAATAAAATGCAATTCAAAGTAACTGAACAATCAAGTTGTCTGTATAACGTACGTACTGGTTAGCTTTGATTTCTCCCGACGACTGCTGTCTGAGCTTCATCCTTCACAAAAGATGACTCGGGAAATGTGATGACACACCTGCCCTTCATCCAGGCCCCTAGTCAGTCACTAAAGGTCTCCTCATGAAGCAACGGGGAAGTGCTACGCAGCTGATGCATCCATTACATCTGCTTTTCAGCGCACTTGCAACACAGGATCCAGTGCTCCCTACAGGAGCTTCTGGAGCTTCACTTGATGAGCTCACTCTCCGATTCCTGGGGTCTGAAGCATTGGGGACATGTGAAGGGACAGAGAAGTTTTGCAAAGTTGCATTTGCTGCAACAGGAACTGGTTGTGACCCTGCAGTCAGTTGATACAAAAAAAATGCTGTTGTGGATGCTTATCAATGTGCCTGGAGTTCCACCAAAATGTTGCCCAAGTCATCCTGCCCATTAGGAAGAAAATGGATTACATCTCTATAACAACTTTTTAGAAAACACAATTTCACTTCTACACCACAGCCAGTTTAAAGATGGATCGGGTTGGTCATTGCCACTGGGCATTTTTTGGAAAAAATATCCTACTGAGAAACCCCATTGATGCAACTACACTTGAGGCTCTCCTACGGAGGGAGGCAGGCGGGTTGCGTCATGGAGAGGAGAGGAAAGCATGGTGAGACCGAAAGGAAGACAAAACCCAGGAGAAACCAGGCTTGGAAGTTCAACACCTCGTACAACAACTTGTTGTTTCTTCCATGAAGCTCACTGAAGCTTCAGACAGGTCCAAAAAGCCTTAACAAGGCTCCCAGCCTCCAATGTACTTGCCTGAAATAATGCCAGTTCAGAAGTCCTCGAGATACTGGATCACTAGACAGCATCAGATCCTTTCCAGGCTGTATTTGATATAACTTCTCATTGTAAAACCTTAAGTGGAAGTCTAATTTTTAGTTGCTTTCATCGTCTCTGAAAACACCTCAAGCCTGGGTCCCTGTTCTTTAAGAGCGCAAAGAAAAAAAGTGATGTATTGGCCACCCGATAAAAGAGAATTTGTGCTATCCACAGTTAGTTTGAATTCAACTTAATTGTTTATTACTCTGAGGTCTCTGAAGGATAGAGAATATGGAATAAAATATTTCTACCACCTCAGCCTTTGAGAAAACATTCACAACCTGTTAAACACTAGGGTCAGTAACTTTGAAATGATCTCACAATTTGATTTCATTATATTTTAATTGTAAACGATATATTCCAGGGCTCACGGAGGGTGAGAAGCTGGGACTAAGGGAACATTAAACCCCTGCTTTTTTTTTTTTTTTTTTTTTTTTNAAAAAACCCCTTTTTTTTTTTTTTTTTTTTTTTTTTTTAATTCTCCAGCCAGATGTACTGCAGGCAGGTGCAACACAAACTCCCAAATACCCTGCTAACGTAACGAAAGCCTGACCTAGAGGGACCGATCTGAACGGGCTTTTCAGCCTGCATGCTTATTCAATTCGCTCTGCGGAAAGGCTGCCAACCAGGGGGACGCGGTGCCAGAAGCGTGGTGGTTTTTTTTAATGCAAAGTTGCAAAACCACAAAACTCATTTTTACTAGTGACCTTTTTACCACTAATTGTCGGGGTACTTTTTTTTAAAAAAAAAAAAAAAAAAAAAA